>CM053766.1:29938760-29958466 GCA_028658305.1 Pachyuromys duprasi | reverse complement strand
TATGGGGGAGGGTCAAAGAGTCAGCCATCAAGATCATGACTGAAACAGTCCCTGTTTCCCTGAATAGGGTCTTCAGCCCTACACCAAGTTATCATGGGCCCCATCTGTGCGGGGGTTCCAGTCCACATCCACACATGGTCCTTGATTGTAGAAACCGTCTCTTACAAGACCCCTGTGCCCTGCTCAGTTTGGTCTTTGTGGAGCTCTTGTTCTCCCCAAGTCTCAACAACCTCCCCCAGATCTATCATTACTCTCGCTCTTTGTCAGAGGCTTGATCTCGAGTCTTAATATCCGCTCTGATACATCGCTACTTTCCTTAAGGTCCCTATGTGAAAAGATCTGCCTCCACACTGTTGCCTTGCCACACCTCACAGTAAGAAAGGGAAAGGTATACTTTAAACCACACCTAGCTTTGGTCCCATGGATGCCATTTTAGCAAGAAGTAGCAGATAGGAGCATTAGGCTGTACAGTCTGCTTTCTCTACCTTTTAGAATTCTCCCAGTCTTTTTTGAAAGACTTAAAAACATGTGTCTTATATTTATGATTGTCCACAAGGAGACCAATAGAGACAAAAAGCCTGGGCCCAGGGGGTCCTGCAGAGATTGATACTCCAACAAAGGACCATGCATGGAGAGGACCTACAACCTCTGCTCAAAGGAAGCCCATAGACTACTCAGTTTCCAAGTAGGTACCCTAGTAAGGAGAACAGGGACTGTCTCTGACACTTATTTAGTGGCCAGCTCTTTGATCATCTCTCCCTGGGGGGTGCAGCCTTGCCAGGCCACAAATGAAGATGATGCAGACAGTCTTTATGAGACCTGATAAGCTATGGTTAGATAGGAGGGACTGGGGAAATGGCAAAAGCAAAGAAGAGGAAAGGTGGGTGGTAGTGGGTGCAGATTCAGGAGAGGACAGCAGCAGGGATACAAAGTGAATAAATTGTAATAAAATCAAAATAAAAAATAAAAAGCTGCTAAAATGTAAAAAACAAGAAACGTGTCTTGAGTAAATTTATGAAAGGAGAACATATCAAACTTAAAACTAAGTATTAGAAGGTAAAGCTTAGATATATTGAGTCTGCTTATGAGGCCGTCGTGGGTACACTGTGTAGTTCCCATTCCAATTGCTAAAGCAGCTTTTAACTCAGCACGGGCAAGGATTATGAAACATGGATTCTGTCTCTGCTTCTTAACCATTTGTTTGCTTCTTATATGATTCATTCTTCTCAACTATGTCTTCAAGTTCATATGCACTTTAGAATCATACCTTGCATTCTCCATAGAGACTGGGGAATAAGAGTGCCAGCAATGGACTATGTGGAGAAAGTTCAATTGTGGTGGGCCCAGATGAAATCCTAGTGTTCCTTACTCTAAAATACCTAGAGTTATTTACTAATGTTATTTAGATATCAAATTATGTTTAGGAAAGTTTATTTAGAAAAAAAAGACATTTTTTTCTCCAGGCTCTTTTAGTAATGTCATTCAACTGTTAAAGTTTATCATACTTCATGCTTCCATGTCCAGATTATTGTTGCCATGATGCATATACAATAAGTATTTATAGTCACTAGTATAAATATTTTGGAAATCTGTATGGTGTTTATTAATCTTTGAACTTGATCAGCTTAGGAAACAAAGAAAGACTTGACATTATTACTAAACTACATACCAAAGAAGAGATGAATATTGTATAAAGGGGAGGGACTAACCTGTTAGCACTGTCTTCAATGTTTTACATTAGAAAATTTCATTCTCAATGCCATTTTTATTTTCAGCGTATTAGATATTTTCCCCAAATATTTTTGGACTCCAGCCAAACAATAATACATAAAAGCTATGTACTTTTTCTCAATATGGTTTGTGCTTTACCCAACACAGAATTTTCCAGGGTTACTTCCTTCCTGCCACAATTAAGAAACAGTGACAAATTACCATCTTACTAACAACATCATAGACTGTGGATCTGAATCTTAATACTTGGAAAAAAGTCAGGAATACATTTCCATTCCTTTATCTGCTTTCTGAGCATCTATACTGTAAATTTATTTGGATACACATAAAGCAACTGTATTAAAATACTATTCCCACAACGTTCTTAGTAAAATAGAAAGATAATTCATGAAATGTGAGACTTGTACCAGAATAATACTTCAATAAAATATTTTGGATATTTTACGCTACAATTACATTTTCTTACATTAGATAAGATAGTGTCAATAATTACTGCAATATTCAAAACTTGTGATTGAGGTTTGGGGAGATAGACCTCAGGTTGGAGCCAGAAGATGTCTGGTTCTCTGTAACGTACTCTTATGAGATAGTTTCTTGCTGAACCCATCCATTTTCCTGCAAAAAAATTAAATATTTTGAAGCTGAGTAGTATTTTACTATCTACATTATCCATTCATCTGTTGATGGACAACTAGGTTATTTCCAGTTATTAGCTATATAGAATAATGCAGTGATAGACATGGAGGTACAAATATCTCTGTGGTACCGTATGGAGTTCTCTGGGTATACACCCAGAAGTTCAAATTAAAATTTTATTACAGACTAGTATTCCCAGCATAATTTAGTAAAATTTCAGAGATAAGTGAACTTCAAATATGAGGATGCTAAATAATCATACTTAAATTTTATATAGGCTTAAGATTAATATCATTCCCGAAATCATGTTTTGTTTCACTTTTTATTTCTATTTTAAAGATGTGGCTGTTGTTTTAAGTCCATGGGTGAGAATCGAATGTATTAAAATAAAAAGAAAATATACATGTGCTTGCCTTATTAGATCTGACTGTTTTATGTCTTAGAATATGGTCCTATAGAGCTAAGAGTTCAGAGCACACAGAAGTAAGAGCTAATGAAGAGGAGAGAGGGGAAGCTAAGTGACCAGCTGAAATGGAAACCAACCGTGTGTGATGTGTACACAGCAACAGGAAGGGAGCCAGACTGCGATTCCTTATCAAAGTGTAAAGCATCACACAGAGCTTCAAACATATTTTGGAAAATGTGGGAGTTTGCTTTGTTAAAGGCAAATTAAATTTTAAGCAAGTGTTCAAAAAAGCCTTTCTGATGAGGCAATCTATTTGATTAAGGATTCAGGGATGAAACATTAAAGCCTGGTTGTTCAAAGTGTTCGGCTGACTCAGAGTTGCTTTGCTCTGAGAGCCTGCACGGGCTTGATTCCACGCACCCTTTCCTTCCCCAGTTTTTATAATTTTCATTTCAGATGAAGGTATAGAGCTCCTCACATTAGGACCTTTTGTTTGTCTGGATGGAGAAAGAGTTAAAAACATAGGCTACCAGCCAAACTATAATTAAAAATTTAATAATACCTTTATTATTCCTTCACTTATTCTTTTGTGTGTGTGTTTTCTATTGCATTTTCAAATTTTAAACTTTTGTTTGCGAAAAGAAGCACTCTGTTGGGTATAATAGCTTTTTTTTTTTAAAGAAAAATCCTAACCAAAAACCGCATTATCATACAGTCTGGAGTTATGGACCAGAAGATCCTAGTGCCTGTGATGGCAAATCATATTAGGATTTCACTGTGAGGCGGCACCCAGCGCACTGCTCTTCCAACAAAAAGAGCCGGAAAGAAGCACAGAGCTACTTTCTCAGCCTGCAGTGAGACACTTAGGTGCTAATGTTTCTGGATGGAAGGGCTTTAAGTGCTTGGCTATTTTAGGAACATTAATGCTCAAAAAGCCAGTGTATTATTAAGGCTTCAGTGACTCACTTTTAATACATCTAGTCATTAAAGAAGGCACACTTTGGAGTTTTCCATTTTTAAAAGTAATTTATAGTTTGGTCTCCAAAACTGAACACTTTGATTCTGAAAACCCCAAGGTATTTTTCTTTCAAAATTTAAGAACGCTACAACACTGATAAAAATGAGCAGAGATTCCCTCCTACAAAAGCCATAATAAATATATATTTTATTCCATTATCAATAGGAAAGGCCAACTGAAAAACACTAGTATTGTTTTTTTTGTTTATAAAAAGCACAAATGTCCAAGTAGCATCCCACTCACAAGTTATTTTAAGTACATCAAGGCATATTTTTAAGTCTCAACTTTAAAAACGAGTGATTTAAATAATTTATTACAGCGTGTGTTTCAAAGGTAAGGAATTGCAATCTTGTAGATGCTAAGCATTTGGCCAGTAGGTGGCAGCATAGCTCTTTGATTACCTGCAAAAACTGCCCCAATTTTCGGTAGTAGGAAGAACTCTTTTTATAGGCAATAAAAAAAGAAAAGAGTTTCTCTGTGGACTTACATGCTGCTTTTATTTCCAAAGCATTATAATGCATGGGTGTATAATATTCGGGCTTAACTTTGTGGAGAATAACCAATCTGCACAGCCCTTTCTAATATTTTCAGTAGTGTGTGTTCTGTTGACATCATTTTTATTTGCAAATCACACCTTAGCACATAAAGAGAAATATACTGATACTCCACTTCATCCATGTTAGTTTATGGACTGACAAAGCAAAGAGGCTAGAGAGAGGGGATCTATGTATCCACCTTCATCTACAAGAATTTCAGAAATCAAATTTTGTTCTGTTAAAACTGATAGAGCAATTTTGTTTCTTCACAAATGGCAAAAAAAACTGAAACAGAAAGCATAAGTGACCGTTTGCATATTAGGTTTTATTTTGATGATTTTAGTGTAATTTCCAGTCTTGTGTAGTTGTGGGAAACTATCCAAAGGTCATTGATAAACAGCAGGCTCTTTTGCTGACTGCTGGCAAAGATTCTATCCGGATAATGGCATTATATGGGGCCGACTATTGGCCATTGGATAATTTTAAATGATGATGTTTTTTTTCTTGGTCACTGTTTGTCCTTCAGAACATACTGCTTGATGCACAGAGACCAAGGTGCTGTGCTGAAGGACAGTGCTCCTCACATGTCCTCTCCCCTCTTCTTTCCACCCCCAACCTTCCCCTGTATTTTCTGCCCTTCATTCTCCTACCACATGGGTCACTGCTGTTCTTTAAGGCTGCAAAGGAGGGCTCCCCAGTCTGATCCAAATTTCACATCCATGAGCACTCAGGCCACATATATTTGCAGGGATTTCTTGCCTCATTATTTTTAGGTCTTGACACAAATGTCCCCCAATGCAGCTAATGTTTCCCATATCCCTGCTCACCTTCAATTAAATTTCAGCCATCGCTCCTTTTGGCCATTATTACTGCCATGGTCTCCACATTACTTTTCCCAAGACCTACAGACATCAGCAACACCCTTTTAATCAGCTTACTGATTTAACATCTATTTGTTTCCAGCCCTTTATCTTCAAGAATGTGACTCTCCAGAGGTTCCAGATCTTGTTTCCTCCTGTTTCTTTAATAAGAACAATAGCCCTTGGCAAATAGCAATAACCCAGTGGGGTAATCATTGATTTTTGTCTTTTTAATGAAGCCCATGTTGTGCTTTGAGAGATGATGCAGACAGAAAGAAGATTTGCATTAAGGTCTGACTACATATAGCAGAATGTCTTTCCTAAGCTCCTTGTAGTTCACGCAAAATAGACTCTGTTATTTCCACATGTTCCTACCTACGTCATAGTAATTGATGATCATGCTGGGGTAAGTATATGGGAATATTAACATCACAGATACCAGCAGTGTTTCTTTCCTTCTCCTTCTAGTTCCCCTCTCCCTCTGTACTTCATTCCTTTTATTCTCCATTCCCTTTTGATAACTGCATAATCAAGTACATGAAGCCAGCGGGTGAATTAAAATTCAGAAATTTAACAGACACTCATTAAGTAGAGAAATAAGATAAATTTCGTTTTAAGCTTGGAAATTGTCTTGACCTTCACCTGACACAGTCATTAATTTACTACATAGCCTGAGATACAAGAGTTTTGTGTGTTTGGATTTACGTTTGTTTGTTTTAACTAGACAATTATTTGCTCATGGATAACCAATTATCATTGATACCTCATGATTTTGTGACTATAAAGAATATGCTTTACCTGACAATTTAGTGAGAAAAAAGTTAAAGGACATAATAGTAAGAACAAGAAGCCTTCCATTAATTTATCTACCTACATTTACCTAGGATCTTCTTACCTGTTGAGAAGCAGAGTTTTATTACATGAAATATAGGATGCCATCTAGATGTTGCTGGGATACAAAATTAATAAACTGTAATTAATGTAAAAATTAAAAACGAAAAATAATTGCAAAAAATCCAAAAGCAAAGAAACAAACAAAAAAATGGACAGCAGATCTGAGGCTCTAGATGTACTCAGCACTGGAATGAGTGTTCACTGTTAAAAATTTAATGTAACCATACATTGTACACACCAACCAAATATCACATATTATATGATGTGTTAGTCAGGGTGCTCCAAAGGATTAATTGTGTGTGTGTGTGTGTGTGTGTGTGTAAAATTGAGGATTTCTCAAAGTGGATTACAGGTTGTGGTCTGTGTATTTCTCTGAAGAAAAGGCAAGTAATCTGGTAATTGTTCAGTCAAAGACAGGAGTGACTTTGCAATCCCAAACTGGTGTTAAAGTCGTAGGGAATTCCTAAAGAGCTATTGATCCTCAGTTTATTTTAAATTCCTGAAGAAGGAGATTATAATAGCAATTGAAAAAAATCCTCAATGAGTTAATAGGTCAACCTGCCTCTGACACTGAGGGCAAACAGGCACAGAGCAAAGCTTCCTTCTCTCACATCCCTTTTTGTGTACTACCACCAGAAAGCATGGCCTAAATTTAGGATAGGTCTTTCCACCTCAAATATACAAGCAAGAAAAACCTCTCTCATGCTTTGGATTTAGTTGATTATAAGTGGAGCAAAGCTGACAAGTAAGGTTAACTGTCACATGAAGTTACTGGTAGGAATTTGTTGTTGTTATGAAGAAATGGAGCTTCGAGTGCTAATCATCTATGCACAAATCATTACTGTTCAATTGCTTTGAAGGGAGAATTTTCACTGCAGTTTTTGAAGGATAGCATTTAATTGGAGGCTTGCTTATAGTTTCAGAAGGTTAGTCCTTGATAGTAATGGAGGGGAGGTTAAGGCAGAAGTCAGGAATGGCAAGGGGCAGTAGCTGAGAGTTTATAGCTTATCTACAAGTTGGAGGTAGATAGGGGCAGAGGGAGGGTCAAGAGGAAAGAAAGAGGGTGAGAGAGAGAAAGGAAGAGAAAACAGTTTGTGTGAGAGAGAGGAAGAGGAAAAGGAAGAGAGAGAAAGAGGAGAGAGAGAGAGAAGAGAGAGCTATTTATATATATATATATAATGTGTGTGCTTTGGAAACTCAGATTCTCCCAAACATTCCGTAATCTAGAGACGAAGCACCAAAATAGGTGAGCCTTATAAAGGCCAGTCCCTTTCAAACCACTACATGCTATAAAAATTGAACTTGCTTTTGGATTTTATCACCAGGATTTAACAATATAGCTCTCATTGCAACAAATGTAAGATGCAGTAAAATATTTTATATTATCTACTTAAATCATGAAAAATTAGTGTTTGCTATTTTAGTTTTACTTCTGTTATGCCAAAATTCCCTGACAAAAACGAACTTAGTGAAGAAAGGGTTTATTTTAGGTTACAGTTTCAGGTTACAGTCTCCATCTTAGCAGGGAAATCAAAGTGACTGGTATTTGAATCACCTGTTCCCATCACATTCACAGTCAAGGGTACATGGAAATGGATTAGTGCATATTTATTGCTCTTTCCCCAGGCTTGCAAAGTATAGGAGAACCTAGGGAATAGTGTCACCCAAAGTGGCCAGGGTCTTTTTACAGTTAGTGTGATCAAGGAACTCTTCTACATCAAGTCCCACTAGCCACACTGGGCTAGAAATCCCTTCATTAACACTATGTTTAGAGTTTATTCTAACTGTTGTCAGTGTGACTGTTAAATTTCATGGCTGCTCAGAATAAAATGTTTTAATTTTTTCTAAACTAGGAGGAAAAGTGAAAAAGGCAAATCAATGGAAAAGACAATTTCACGTTCATGGGCAGACCTTGCTAGTTCCTTCAAAAAATTGTACAGGGGGAGAATAAAGTATACAAATCTTTAAATTCACTAATGCTGTCCCTAAAAAGATCTAGATATTCTAAACAGCTATACAACTAATATTCAGGCAATTAAAAGGAAGGTAGAAGAATTAGAGGAAACTAAATATTAAGTAGCTAAAACTTAAAATTTGTAAAAAATGCAATTTGTCTGACATTGAAAAGGAATTCACTGAACTCTGCCCAAAGTTTGGCTATGAGTCTCAGTCTCTGCTTTGATACCTCAATTAGTGGAGTCGTTCAGAGGACTTCTGTGGTAGGCTCCTGTACTGTTTTCCTGTCTTCTCCTGTTTTCAATGTCTATCACATTTGATTGAGGATTGAGCATCTTCCCTAGGGTCTTCCTTGTAGTTGCTTAGCTTCTTTAGGAGCATAGATTTTAGTTTGTTTGTCCTATATTATACATCTAATATCCACTTACAAGTGAGTATATACCATGTATGTCTTTCTGCTTCTGGGTTACCTCACTCAGGATGACCTTTTCTAGTTCCATTCATTTGGCTGAAGATTTCATGATTTCCTTGTTTTTAATTGCTGAGTACTATTCCATTGTGTAAATGTACCGCAATTTCTGTGTCCATTCCTCCAATGAGGGACATCTAGTTTGTTTTCAGCTTCTGGCTATTACGAATAGAGCTGCCATGAACAAGTTTGAGGAACTGAACAGTGAGGGTCCTGAAGAGAATGACACCCCAACCAAGGACAATGCATGGAGAAGACCTAAAACCTTGGCTCAGATGTAGCCCATAGACTCAGTCTCCAAGTGGGGTCCCTAGTAAGGAGAGCATGGCATGAACTCAGTGGCAGGCTCTCTGATTACCACCCCTTATGGGTGCAGCCTTGCCAGGCCACAGAGGAAGACAATGCAACAGTCCTGATGTGACCTGATAGGCTAGGGTCAGATAGAAGGAGAGGAGGACCTCCCCTATCAGGGGAGGGGCATAGGAGAAGAAGAAGGAGGGAGTGTGGGCTTGGGAGGAGATGAGGGAGGGGCAAACAGCCAGGATACAGATTGAATAAATTGCAATAAATGATAATAAAAAGAAAAAAAATAGAAAAGAAAATGAATTCACAATGGAAATGCATGCATGAGAGAAGTGTGTGAGTTTTATAATAGTGTTTACTCTGTGTGTGTGTGTGTGTGTGTGTGTATGTGCGATCATATGGTGTATGGTGACTTTAAACATTTTAGTAGGAAGGTCTGTGTGAATCAGCCATATGATGAAGAAATAAGCCAATAAGACACCTGCAGTCTTGTTGGCACAACAATGGGAAACACATATAACTGATCTGATTTTAGACATCACAATCTGTGGCACCTGTAAACAAAATATGAGTGTCTGAAGACAGGCTTCTTCAGTTCCTCTATGCACACTCAGTGCTTCGTAAGCATCAAGCACAAACAAGACTTAACGTGGATATGACAATTCACACAACACACTAGTACCTCCTGAGTGTTTAAAATACGGTCTTCAGCATGGACTGTGAGATTGCCTCATGCAGGGAAAAATCGATTTTCTTAGAGTGAGAACTCTGACATAAATTTCATGATGACTGATCCATATTGATAATATATTTATCTGAAAAAAATGTAAAAATATGGTGTTTTCCATACGTGCATTTTGGTATCATGATTTCAAGTGTATTATTTCCTGCCATTTTCTGTTTCATACATACAGAATATTCATTCTTTTTCACAGTGATATATTTTTGTTTCTGTCTTCTCCCACTGGACTATGGATTCTAGACATGATGATGATGACAATGATGATGATGATGATGATGATGTTTTTTTTTCCATTTTATTGTTTAACTACATAAGAAAGTAGCTGATATAATGAAGTATTCAATGAGTGTTTATTGAAGTATCATGTGGAGTATGCATTTTCCCTCTTGAGAGCAGGACAAGATTTATAAATATGAGTGAGAAATTACTGCAGGCATGCACAAGCTACTTTAATTCAAGCAATGTAGTTGTATACTCATAAAATGTATTATATTTATGTGGTCTTTGATAGCTTTTTTATTTCTCCCATTAATTTTAATAAAACAACCATATTAGAGCATTTTGATTAAGACATGCAATTTAAGTGTTTTCTTTACATTGGATTTTATATGTGAAAAAGGAAAAAGAACTCTGAGCTATCTCCATATTTTACTCAAAAACAAATTGGTTATATGAAGCTATGTATAAATATGATATAACTATAACTATATATATATATATACATATTGCTGTGACCCTGTTTCTGCTAATCTACCATGATACAACTAAGCTATGCTATTTTCTGAGAAATTATAATTATAATTCTTCAATACTAGCAAAGACTTTTGAAGTCAATGTTTATTTTTACTCCTGTGTTTTTTGTTTGAATGCACTCATAAACTTAGATATTCGTTGGTAAAATTACATCAATATGAAAACGATTCATTTCTCCATTCTTTTTGTAAAGACAAGGCTTTCTGTAACAATGCATGCACAACACAAATGTCTTGAATGTGGAAATAACTATATTTATGGATAGTTTCTACAGTCACTAGTGAAAACTAAACTTTCTTTTTCTTACAATCAGTTCATTAGAAAGGTCTTAAGAACAGAGGAGTTTCAGAAAAGATAAAAGAAAGAAACTACTGTACCATTCACCATTCTTAAAAGCACATTCATTTTGTTTATTTATACTTCTGTGTGTGTGTCTATAAGAGTTTATTGCACTCTGTCTGTTAAGGTGTCCACTGTAGCCAGAAGAGGGCATTGGGTACATTGGGACTGATCTTTTTTTTTTTTTTCATTTTTTTATTGTGATTTTTTTAAAATAAGTTTATTTATTTTTATATCAATCACAGGTTAGGTTTTTTGCATCCCATGCGTAGCCCCCTCTCTCACTCCCTCCCACCCTTCCCAACCCTCCCTCATCTCCTCCCCGCCTCCTGCAAGTTCACCAACAGGGGAGGATCTCCTCCCCTTCCATCTGACCCCAGATCATCTTGTCTCCTCAGGGCTGGCTGCAATGTCCTCCCCTGGGATCTAGCCAGGCTGTTACTCCCTGGCATGTAACAGGGAGGGTCGAAGAGTCAGCCATCAAGCTCAAGACTGAAACAGCCCCTGTTTCCCTTACTAGGGTCTTCAGTTCACCAATGAGTTATCATGGGCAACATCTGAGCAGGGGTTCTAGGCCATATCCATACATGGTCCCTGGTTGGTGAAACTGTCCCATATAAGACCCTTGTGCCCTGCTCAGTTTGATCTTTGTGGAGCTCTTGTTCGGTAGATGTGAACTGATTGATGGAGGTGTTATGGATCAAACACAGAGCATTCTAGCTGAAACCTTTCCCCAGCTTCATTACCCTTCTGAGGTGTTGTTGTAAATTTTCTAACTTTAACCCCTCCATAATGAAAATCTTCCTGCCTCTTTCTTTTGCCCTCTTTCTCTCTTGCTCTCTCCATCTCCCTCTTCCATCTGCTTTTCTCTTGCTCTCTCTCATTGTATCTAGGAACAACCCTGGCCTATCCATGATAGTCCAGTATAAATCTCCAGAAATACCTTTGTCTTCTGTCTTTCTAAATCAATTTGACAAGAGTATTTATTCATGAATTAGTCATAAGTCATGATGTGTAACTTGTCAGGTGATTTACATTTTATAAGGCAATCTCAATCCACAATATTTAATGATCTGTCTCATTTTCCTTTTATGGGGGTTAGGAGTTGTGGCTTTCTTCCAAGATTTTTTTTGTTTTGTTTTGTTTTTTCTGTGTAGCCTTGGCTGTCCTGTACTCACTTTGTAGACCTCAAAGTCACAGAGATCTGCCTGCCTCTGTATCCCTAAATGCTGGGATTACAGGAGTGTGCCATCTTACCATGGAATTTTCTTTTCTTTGGCTATAGACAGGACCAAAAAGAAAGCCTACTTTGACTTGCCAATGATTAATTGACCTTTTCACATAGAACCAAGTGTGATTATCTTCATTTTATGTATATTAACTTTAAAAGAAATTATTATGAGTTTTATATGAGGAGCTTTAAAGAATTAAAACTGTACATTTAGTTTTTAATTTATGCATATAATAAATATAAATATATATGTACTTATCTCCAGACTGTCTTCATGATATGTCTTGCAGATATCCTCTCTGACGGTGTGTACACCTCTCTGACCCTGCTGTGATACATTGTCTGTAGGGATTTCCTCTGCATATCCAGCTTATTTTAACACTTTCTTCTGTCTTCATTCAACCTCTTCCTGAGTTTGGGGTGGAATGGTTACTCATTCGAAGTTTGCACGAAGCCATTCAATGACATTTAAAAAGCTGTGTATTCTTTTCAAAGTAATTTCATATTCACATTCTTAGTTTTATTGAAGACAGCCAAAAAATTCTAGAAATCAAAGAAGTATTTTTTTATTATACCAAATCCCAATTTTTAAACATTTTTAGCTCATGCCTCTTGCTAAGGTGGCACACTCCTGTAATCCCAGCATCTAGGGATACAGAGGCAGGCAGATCTCTGTGACTTTGAGGTCTACAAAGTGAGTCCAGGACAGCCAAGGCTACACAGAAAAAACGAAATCATGAAATTTGCAGGTAAATAGTGGGAACTGAAGGGGTCATCCTGAGTGAGTGCTCCAAGAAGCAGAAAGACACACACGGTA
This sequence comes from Pachyuromys duprasi, assembly GCA_028658305.1. Classification (NCBI taxonomy): domain Eukaryota; kingdom Metazoa; phylum Chordata; class Mammalia; order Rodentia; family Muridae; genus Pachyuromys; species Pachyuromys duprasi. The sequence continues at coordinate 29,945,775 of CM053766.1, read as the reverse complement.
TAAATTCACTCATATAGACATATAATATAAGATAAACATACTAAAGTCTGTAAACTTAAAGAAACTAATCAAGAGGGAGGACTCTGGTTAAAATGCTCAATCCCCAATCAGAAAGGCAAAGAGGATGGACATCAGAAGAAGGAGAAATCAGGGAACAAGATATAATTTTATTTTTTATATTAATTAGAGTTCATTTACTTTGTATCTCAGCTGAACCCCCGTCCCTCATTCCCTTCCAACACCACCCTCCCTCCTTTCCTCCCTGCCCCTCTCTAAGTCCACTGATAGGGGATGTCTTCTTCCCCTTCCATCTGACCCTAGTTTATCAGGTCTCATCAGGCCTGGCTACAATGTCCTCCTCTGTGGCCTAGCAAGGCTGATCCTCCCTCGGGGGTGGTGGTATCAAAGAGCCTGCAACTGAGTTCATGTCAGAGACAGCCCCTGTTCCCCTTACTAGGGTACTCACTTGGATGCTGAGCTGCCATGGGCTATATCTGAGCAGGGGTGTTCTAGGTTAATCCATCCAATGCTAGGTAAGGATTGTTGCAATAAAGCTTTCTAAGAAATAGCAGTAAAATGAGAACTATTTAATCATGAAGTCCATTTTTAGTATCTTCTTGGAAAATGAGATAAGCTGATATTGTAGTATTTTAACAAAATCACTCTACAGATTAAACAAATAAATAGTATTTGCTTATATACATAGAAACAAAAACAGAGTCTGATAATTATACTTTTTCATAAGCTGCTTCCAGTAAAACGTATTTAGGTCATCTTTTTTCAGTGAAGGAACTGATTTTCTTTCTTCCCCTGTAATCATAGCAAGTATATTTATTTTGTCTTTTTTTACTGTTTTGTTTATTTACTTATTTGTTGTTTTTTAAATATTAGTTACTGTTTATTAACTTTGTATCCCTGCTGTATCCAACTTCCTCATTCCCTCCCAATCTCACTCTCCCTCTTAGCCATCAGAGAGATGCAAATCAAAACTACCCTGAGATACCCATCAGATACCTTACACCCATCAGAATGTCTAAGATCAAAAACTCAAATGACAACACATGCTGGAGAGGTTGTGGAGAAAGGGGAACACTCCTCCATTGCTGGTGGGAATGCAAACTTGTACAATCACTTTGGACATCAATCTGGCACTTTCTCTGACAATTAGTAATAATGTTACCTCAAGATCCAACTATACCACTCCTGGGCATATATCCAAAAGAGGCTCAAGGACACAACAAGGACATTTGCTCAACCATGTTTGTAGCAGCTTTATTCATAATAGCCAGAACCTGGAAACAACCCACTTATCCCTCAGTTGAGAAATGGATATTTTGTCTCTTTTATATCATTATTTTGGTATTTATTATAAATTATTCATTTTGTATCCCGGCTGTACCCATATCCCTCATTTCCTGTTCCTACCCTCACTCCCTCTTCCACCCCTATTTTTTCTCCCCTAGTCCACTGATAGGGGAGGTTGTCCTCCCCTACTATCTGACTCTAGCCTATCAGGTCTCATCAAGACTGTCTGGATCCTCCCATTTCGTGTTTTTGGTTGGTATCTCATTGGTGATTGACTGATAATCACAGTTTGTGTCAAGCTTTACTAATGAAAATGGAAATAATCTTCTCATAAGTGCTTCACTTTGCTTTAATGATACTCTTATCCGGGTGCCACTTAGTTTAGAGAATGCAATGACAAGGACAGTGCCTACCCTCAAACTAGATTTGGAAAAAAAGAAAAAAAAGATTAAAGGAAGGAGGGAAGGAAGGAAATAAGCTGAGATTTAGTATTTGTCTATCAGCCATAGTTATTCTTAATGCCTTTTTATCTTTTCGTGAACATGCAACAGAATTACTATTTTTTGAAAATGTTTTTATTGGTAACAATAGTTTCATATTACTAGTGCATAAATGCAATGCTGTAGCTAGGCTCATTGTGAGCTAAAATAGCAAGGGTGACAATAAAATGGCCAATATTGTTAGAAAAATTATTTGATGCCCCCAAAGAACAAATAGTTTATCTTTATATGTGAAAGTATAGTTATTAGATGTATATTTAACTAGATTCACTTATTTGTTTTCTATTTTTTAATAAGATGAACTAATAGCAGTTTGTTGGAGAGAAAAGTCATTGATGGTTTACTTCTGAGATTTGCTTGACCTGAATAGTTAATAGACATAAGCGTGTCTAATTTTAACTATCTATAATATTTAATATTAGTTAATTATATGTTTCAATGATGACGTTTTAGAACTAATCCTACACTTACCTGCTCGCTAGTTAGTATAATTGTAACATAGGTAAAATGTGGGCTGAATACCATTATTGTCCATGTAAATATTATTGTCAGTAGTTTATAACAATTGCTTTTCAAAATTGTGAAAAACTTCTCTTAAGAGTTTACTTTCATATGATAAACATGGAAATTTCTAGGGCTAATAAATGTATTGACCTTGGAGGAAAACCCCTAAATATCACTGTACTAAAACAGAATATACCTTAACTGTAGTCTTCATAATAGACGAAACCACTACAGAAAACCACAACCAACCAAAATAAATCAATCAGGCACTTTCTCAGAGAATTCAGAATAGTGCTACCTCAAGATCCAGCTATACCACTTCTGGATATATATCTGAAAGGTGCTCAACCATACAACAAGGACATTTGCTCAATTATGTTCATAGAAACTTTATTCACAATATCCAGAATCTGGAAGCAACCTAGATGTCCTTCAACATGTACACTATAGAATACTACGCAGCTATTAAAAACCAGGAAATATGAAATTGGTAGGCAAATGGATGGAACTAGGAAAGATCATCCTGAGTGTGGTAACATAGAAGCAGAAAGATACTCATGGTATATACCCACTTATAAGCAAATATTAGCCATAAAATATAGGATAAATATAGTAAAATCTACAGACCTAAAGAAGCTAAACAATAAGACAGATCCTAGGGATAATGCTTAATTCTCATTTAGAAGGTCAAACAGGATAGACACCAGAAGCAGTAGAAGAGAGGGAACAGGATAGGAGCTACCACAGATGTCCTTGAAAAGAGTCTACCCAGCAGGGGATCAAAGCAGATAAAGAGACTCACAACCAAACTTTGGGCAGAGTGCAGGGAGTCTAATGAAGAATGGGGGATGGATATACCCAGAGGGGACAGGAGTTCCACAAGGTAATCAACAAACACAAAGCAGCTGAGCCCAGGGGGGGCAGCAAAGGCTGATGCACCAACCAAGTAACTTGAATGTAGAGGACCTAGACCCCCTGCCCATATGTAGCCCATAGACAGCTCAGTCACCATGTAGGCACCCTGATTAGTGGAGCGGGAGCAGTCTTTGAAATTAACTCGGCTGCCTGCACTTATATCACTTCCCCCTGGGGGTGACTTAACCAGTCTGTAGAGGAAGAGGATCCAGGCAGTCCTGATGAGACTTGAGAGGCTAGGATCAGATATTATGGAAGAAGGGTTTCCCCTATCAGTAAACTTAGAGAGGGGAAGAGGGAGGAAAGGTAGGACTGCAAGGAGGTGAGGGAGGGACCTATAACCAGTAAACAAAGTGAATACATTATAAATAATAACAATAAAAAGTAAGACAAGTTGTAGAGCCCAGTCCCAAATGGACACATCTAGAAAGCACACCTACACTTAAGGCTCTGAGAATACTGGGAATGAGACAGTGGAAAGACTCTAAGGACAGGACCTCCACAAGGAGAGCAACAGAACCAAAACAACTGGGCACAGGGGTCTTTCCTGAGACTGATATTCCAACCCAGGACCACTCATGGAGATAACCTGGAAGCCCTGTACAGACATAGCCTGTGGCAGTTCAGTGTCCAAGTGGGTTCCATAGTAGCGGAAACAGGCACTGACCATCTCTAACATGAACTCAGTGGCTGGCTCTTTGATCACCTCCCCCTGATGGGGGAGCAGCCTTACCAGGCCACAGAGGAAGATAATCCGGCCACTCCTGATGAGACCTGATAGACTTGGATCAGAAGGAAAGGGAGGAAGACCTCTCCTGTCAGTAGACTTGGGGAGGGGCATGTGTGGAGAAGGGAAAGGGAGGGTGCGATTGGGAGGGGAGGTAGCAACAGGTCCAAAATGAATGAACTGTAATTAATAAAAATAAAAATTCTTTAGCTGATAAAGCATTCATTTTGGTTGCAGTATAATTATTTTTCTTCATAAAAGATGTGTTGCTGTGAGATATATTTATCTACTTTTATATGTTACTTATGCCCAAATACAAAGTTTCATAGAATTCCTTATTTGTGTGATTTACCTGACATTGTAAACTATATTCATATTTGTGTGTGTTGATTTTGTTACTAGTAATATAAACTACATAAATTATAAATATAAAATATAGAATCTGAAAAAATAAAAATAAAAATAAATCAAATAAAAAGAATCAGAGGGTCAGGGAGTTTGCTGTGACACTGTGTCTCCTAGGAATGTCAGAAGCTGTCCTAGTAAAGTCTCAGCAACATGGCTGCCTTATGAATTGATCAAAATTAATATCAATAAACATGTAAAAGTACACAAGGGAAAGACTGCAATGGCTCCATCCTACACAAAGCGCTATGAACAATTAGGGAATGCTGTGTGTAGGAGAAAGGTTTTTCTCTATGGAAGAGCACACAAATTGGCTGTCCCAAAGCAAATGGCCAGTCCTGGAAACACACATACAAGTAACATAGTTCAGAACAAGCAGGTTATATTTAGGAATACATATGTACATTTTAATGCATATACATATATGCATGCAACAACAATTAATGAAAAAGAGATTATCAACTGGAAAAGGACGAAAAGGAACAAGTTTGAGCTGCTATACATATCCAAAGCATTAAAGAAACAAGGAAATATATGAAAGGTGCATTTAGAAGAAGGAGAGGAAAACAGTGCAATTATAAAATTATAATTTCAAAAAATGGAAGTAATCAACAGGACAGAAATATCTGTATAAAACTGAAGAATTCAAACATTTTAGAATGTTTACTATGTATTAGCTAGAATCCAAATAGCCTTCTCACTTTGAACAGTTTTTCAGTTACATCTGGGTAATGTTATTTAATCCTGTTTACATAAAACTTTTGAATTAAAAGTGTATCGTAGGGCTGAGCCACTCCAAGACTAGAAATAGGTTTTATAGAGTTCACAATTTCAGGGTTCACAATGGGATAAAATATACTATAACAGAAAACATTTTTAAAGCTATGAAAAGTTAAACTATCTACATTTATACATCACTTAAAATATTATGTACTAATATTCATAAAAGTCATGCAGTATACGTTCTGTTAAAATTACTAGGACATCATTCTCAAACATTTTCATTTAAAGCCTTTAAAAATGGTCCAACTTGAGATCCAAGAAGCTGCCACGAGAGGACACCCTGTCTGAGGAGTAGGACAGCAGTAACAGCACAGTGACCAGGTGACTGAACTCTGGGACCTAAAACACCAGCATTTGTGATTACCAGGTGAGTGGAATTCCTATGGTGAAGAAATCAAGTGGGAAAGTCCTAGAGACATCCAGTTATTCCCTTGAAAAACTCCCGGCTGCACACAGACCTGATCTGAAGGAGCAGTCACACTGGGCACCAACAGCCACCATTCCAGACTGGGTCACATAGTCTCAGGGCCAGACTGAGAAAGCCCCTGGTACCATTGCAGACGGAGCTGCTTCCAGCGGGCTCATTCTGCTCAGAACTGCATCAGGCTGGCACACTCCCCTTGGCAGCGCCAATTGCCACCCGGACCGGGACACATAGTTTCAGGTCCAGACTGAGGTGCCCCCCAAATACCATCTCAGACCGTGGTGCACAGCCCCTGGTCCAAAAGGAGGCACCAAATCTCCAGACCAGAGGGAAGCCCTTGGCAGCAAGCCCAGGTCAGAATGTGGAGCCTCCAGACCAGAGCATTGCCCCAGCTGACATCTCAAACAATGATGCTCAACCTCTAGCACAGAGTGAGGAGCCAAGACTCCAGACCAGAGAGGTGACCAGCCTATGGTGCTCACAGCCTCTAGCACAGAACACAAAGCCGGGCACACAGAGCCCACGACAGAGTTCAACTGAGGCACAACACACACTCTCAAACCACTGGAACTCCCTGATCTTCTTGAAGAATACTCCAGACTCAAGAAATTGACAGTTCCAGTCTGAAGTTCATCCTTAAAGCACAAACAGCTCCTTGATTATATTTAAACAAATGGCCAAAGGTCGACATAAGAACTCACCCAACAAAAATCAGGACACCATGGCCCCTCCAGAAACGCCCAAAAGCAATGGAGATTTTAATTCAGCGAAGACACAAGAAAATTATGTTAAAGCTATGATCATGCAGATATTAGAGGAATGAAAAGAGGAACAAAAAGAGGAAATGAACAAGGCCCTCAAAGAAATTCAGAAGAATATAACTGCCTACATAGAGGAACAATTAAAGATATACAGAGAGGAAACAAACAAAAAAATAGGAGCCACAGTCATTCAGATGAAGGAAACAATACAAAGCATGAAAACAGAATTAGAATCTATAAAGAAGACACAAACAGAGAATAACCTGGAACTGGAGAACTTAGAGAAAAGATCAGGAACCACAAAGGAAAGCATCACCAATCGAATACAAGACATGGAAGAGAGAATCTCAGGAGCTGAAGATATGCTTACTGAAATGAATTTTCCTATATTCAAGGAAAATAGAAAATCGGAAAAGTCCCAAACACAAAACATCCAAGAAATCAAGGACGCCATGAAAAGACAAAAACTAAGAATAATTGGAATAGATGAAAAAGAAGACTCCAGGCTCCAAGGAACGGAAAATATTTTTAAGAAAATCATAAAAGAAAATTTCCCAACTTAAAAAAAGAAATGTCCATAAACATACAAGAAGCCTACAGAACACCAAATAGACTAGACCAGAAGAGAAATACCTCTCATCACATCATAGTCAAAACACTAAACCTACAAAACAAAGAAAAAATATTAAAG
>CM053766.1:29922314-29938260 GCA_028658305.1 Pachyuromys duprasi | reverse complement strand
CAATAATATGAAAATTGAAGTAAGTGAGTCTCACTGTACATGATTTCTTAGAACACATGTGATTGTGATTTATGATAAATTTATATCCACAATATGTGTATGTAGTAGGATAAAAATAATTAATGGATGCTATTGAATTGGCTCAGTGGGTGAAGGTTCATGCTGCCAAGCTTGAGAACCTTAGGTCAATCCATAGCATTGACATGGTAGAGTAAGTAAAAATAGACTGGAAAAATTTCCTCTGACATCCACCTATATTTCAAACCATGCTCAGTTACACACACAGACATGAATTCACACAGTAAGCAATAGAATAAAATCTAAAATATTTCATAGAGTGGCCAGTGGCCATGCCAGAACATCACTTAAGAATATTTGTTTCATCTGCTACTCTGGACCTCAACTTAAATGCATTTTGATATCTCGAGGTAAAATTTAAAAAAAAATCAAGAAAGTGTTTGGGTCACATGACTTGGGTCCCATCATCCTTCTCTTCTTCCCTATTAATCTCTGATTAATAGATACATGTTAATATACACATTGCCCAGTTTTACAACTCAACACTCACTTCACTAATTTTGATCACTTTTGATCATGTGTTAAAAATAAGTGTATTATTAATTCATGATTTTTGTTTTTTAATTCAGGATTATTTGAAAGCATGGGATCCTCTATCTTCTTCCATTCCTTTTTCAACAGGGAAGAGTGTTTAAACTGGAGAAAAGCTGAGGTCCTGCATCAACTATCAAACCCTTCCTGGGAAAACAAGAAGTTCTTCATACACTGCATTTCTTACTTAGTTTACACTGCTTAAGGAATATCAGTCTAATTTCTATCATGAACTGAATGGCTGGCTCTTTGACCCTCTCCCCCACTAGGGAGAAGCAGCCTAGCTAGATCCCAGAAGAGGACATTGCAGACAGCCCTGAAGAGACATGATAAGCTAGGGTCAGATGGAAGGGCTAGGAGAGGTCCTCCCCTATCAGTGGACTTGGAGGGGCGCAGGGAGAAGATGAGGGAGGGATGGGGAGAATAGGAGGGAATGAGGAAGGGGGCTATGGCTGGGATACAAAGTACATAACCTGTGATTAATATAAAAATAAATACATTACTTTTTTAAAAAAAGAGAAAGAAACATCAGTATAGCCTGGCAGGGTAGCACACAGCTCTAATCCCAGCACTCTGGGAGTCAGAAGCAGGAAGCAGGGACATCTCTGTGATTTCGAGGCCAGCCTGTTCTATATTAAAGGAAATCCAAGACAGCCAAGGTTCCACATAGAAATCCTGTCTCAAAAAAAAATCAGTCTACACTTAGTTTGTTTCTTTGGATTTAAGCTTCATTAGGTCATTGTATCTTCATATCTTCAGTCAATTAGATAATACCAAATTTATAATACATTTATTTAGGAACATGATAACCTTTTAGTTATGGATAACATGACTAAAAAATACCATGCCATTGTTCATCTGTGCCTGCATGATTATGAATCATATCTTCTGAATTCATTCTTTTTTTCTACTATCTTCAATCCCAGCACTCTGAAACATTCCTTTCTCTCAAGATGGAAAATTTCTCATATAACTGCCTCATCTTATTCATGCTATTATGAAAGATGTTTACTGAAGACATAATTCTGTGCTTGAGGTTCATGTTTTAACTAAGAAACTTAAACATTAGGACTTGGATTTTACTTCATTATTTTAGCTGTGGCCACAAAACTGAGTAGCAAGAAGCCACATAAGATGTTGATATATCACAAAATAGGACATCTTGACTCATTCATGTTTCAAAGATTGATTTTAGAGGGATATATATATTCAGTGTTGGTCTGAATTCATATAGGGGAGTGAACTCTGTAGTATCTTAGAGTCACCTAATGAGGAAAACATGAAACTCATACATTTATGGCACTTTGAGTCTAATGAAATTTGGATACTCACATAGTTGAATATCAGAGATGATTCACACATGTCCAGGTTTATTTGTACTTCAGGTTTAATGTGTTTCGCCTTTAGAATTGAAAGTGATGGTTTATGTTCAATGACAGTAGTTTTAAGAAAAGAAGCACAACATAAACAGTAGGGATATTTCTTGAAAACAATGGGGATATTGCTCACAAATGATGAATGTACACAGTTTTAGAAGTAGAAAAATTATATAATCTAGTCATTAGCTCTAGGGAGTGGAAGCATTCTATTTCTGAGACACAATTCATGAGAACACCTTTTAAAAGCTGAAAGGTAACTGTGGGATTGTAGTATTCAAGGTTTCAGGCCATGGACATTTGATTCTGCTGCTCATTAGGACATCTCACTGAGCATGCGGCAGGGAAGCAGATCTCTTCACAAGGTCAGGACATAAAGACAGTGATAGACAGGAAGGGATTGGGTCCCAAACTCATCCTCAGGAACATGTGTCATTGATCTTATGTCTATACGCCAGTTTCTACCTCTAACTTTATCCTTCATTAGAACAGTCCCTTAGCCTGTAAGCCAAGTTGCGAACATGTAGACTATTGGGGATGCTAAATATCTAAACCACAAAACATAATTTTAAAATAGAACATCTCCAAAAATATGGAAGAGGACACATGGTAATAGAAATGACTTTAGGAATTCTGGGCTTTTGGATGATCAACTACATAGCTAACCTAAGGACTGCATCTTGGCTGAGGTCCTCAAATACATTAGGGATACATCTCTGAGAAGCATAGGATAGCCCTAGTGCTTGGAATAGAACAACAGGTGAGCAAGTTTTCCTTCTCTGGAAGAACATCATTGAACATGCACACACACAAACACACAAAACATACACATACAAAAACACACACATACACATGAGCATACACACAGACACAAACACACACAGTGAAAGAGAGAGCAATGTAGACAAGAGACCCTTAAAATAATTTTAAAGGCATGAAATAGCCTTGCTTGTTTACATAAATGTAAATGGTGACTCGATATATTCATAGGTAGAAGCAGTGTATGTAATGTCTTAATCCTACCGTTGTAAGCATTTCTTTTAGAAATGTATACAAGAAACTACCAGGTAATTCCAACATTTTGATACCATAAACCCACATCATTTTCATAAACTTCATGCCTAACAATGGTACCAGTGACTTAATATTTTGTAGTGATTCCATTCATAGCTGTTGTTGGTTGAAGATGGCCTGTGGGCCACATGTTGGAAATAATCTGTCAGGAGACTGGAGATTGAATTCTACGTATTTACATGAGCATTGTCAGATTCTAGGAATTTTTTGTAGAGTGGCCAAAAGTTGGCTGTAGGAACCGATGGCAATATATTAGAATCACTAAACTGCTGTAGTAGAACATTTCAGTTTTGTAATTAAGGTACTGTTTCACAACTGATTCCTGACAATTAACAAATCCCAGAGTTTGGGTTAGTTTGGGTGACTGCCTTTCCTATCATTACTATAACATAATTTATTTGACTGTATTGTGGATTTCATTTTATGTTGAAACAATTGGCCTGGGAACATTTACCTATGTCCTCATTACCAACTCTGGCTATTAATGTTCAAAAGCATTCAATCATTTTCCTCTAATAAGTGAGTAAATAATCTACTAAAATTTCAAAATCCAGAGATGACTCTCACCTATCAATTTGTTGAAAATTCCTTTAAATATGGTTTGAAAGCCAGTAAAATGACATTTAGTGTTTTCTTTCATTAGATAAAATGGAAAATGCATCCTTATAAAGTTTCACAAATAAAAAAAATGTACATACTGAAATGATGAATTGCTTGAAGCTCATATGGAAATTCAATTTTCCTTCAACTTGAATTTCCACTCTTAATTAAATGTTATTGAAAATAGCATGCTCTTCACTGACATGGTGAACCTAGGCTTACTGGGCCATCTGTATAGTATCCCCAGAAGTCTGCCTTCTGTAAGAATGAGAAAAATGCTTCTGGCTTCAACTATTTGAAAAACATAACTTTTGATTCCCATCAGGTCCAAATCCAAGATAAAATGACAGGCAATTAATGGCCCTTAATTTTAGCTGTTTTCCCCCTTATCACGTTCATTGAATCCCTCTTCCCTCCCACTTCTCACTTGATCTTCCCTTTCAAGATTCCCACCACATCCATCCATAACTATTTTATTCTATTTCCATTTTTAAGATATCTGTTGGTCCTACTCAACCATTTATTCTATATGTCACTTCTGTGGTTCTATAAATTTCAGACTTGTTATCACTGACAACAACTAACATCTCTGTGTAAGTGGATAGATAGATACCATATTTGTCTTTTAGATCTGGATTAACTCACTCAGAATCATTTTTTTCCAAGTTCCCCATCTATTTACCTGAGAATTTCACGATGTAATTTTTTTTTAACACCAGAGTGATACTTCATTATTTGAATGTACCACTATTTCTTATCCATTCCTCTGTTGAGAGACATGCAGTTGTTATCACTTTCTGGCTATTGTTAACAGAATAACAATGGCCATGGTTGAGCAAGAGCCTCTGTGGTAACATGAAGTGGTAATGATTATATGCCCAAGCAAGGTATAGCTGGATCTTGAGGTGGCTCAATTACCATCTTCATGATGAACCACCACACTGAATTCCATAATGACTGCATGTTTGCATTCCCCTCTACCTAACCTTTTCTAGCATGTACTGTCTCTACCCCCTTTTTTCTTAAACTTTGAACTTTGTGAAATTCTCTCATCTATTACACTCTGACTGCAGTTTCTTCTCCCTTCTGTTGTCACAGTCCTTCCCAGTACCTCCCCTTTCCCTCCAAAACTCTCCTCCATTTTCCTTCAGAAAAGGGAAAGCCTCCCAGGGATATCAACCAAACATGGCAGAGCTGTCACATTTTTTTTAATGATGTTAGACATTTTGACAGGTGTAAGATGAAATCTCAACTAAGAGGCAGGCTCTCTGATCACTTCCTCCCAGAGGGGTGCAGCTTTGCCAGGCCATAAAGGAAGACAGTGCAACCAGTCCTAATGAGAACTGATAGGCTAGGGTCAGATAGAAGGGGAGGAGGACCTCCCCTATCAGTGGAATAGGGGAGGGGCATAGTAGAGAAGAGGCAGGGAGGGTATGATTGGGAGGAGGTGAGGGAGGGGGCCAGAGACAAGATACAAATTGAATAAATTGTAATAAATGATGATGATGATGATAATAATAAAGAAAAAATCACTACTAAAGGCTATCTTACAATTTAAGAAAATTAAAAACTGCAGATTATTCTGCAAAATAATAGCTTGTAATACTAAATAAAATCATTTGTTTTCCATAAAAAAGTAATTTTATTGTATATTCCTGATGCCTAAGGGTGCTGAACACTTCTTTAGGTGTTTCTCAGCCATTTGAGTTTCCTCTTGTGAAAATTCTCTGTTTAAATATATATCCTATTTTAATTGGCTTGTTTTTTTATATCCAGTTTTTCAGTTATTTCTATATTTTGGATATTAGCCCACTATTGGATTGTAGTTGGTAAAATAATTTTCATCTGAATGCAGAAGCAACTATGCACTTTCATGAGGTTCTGTTTATTGATTATTGAGCTTAATGACTGCACTAACAGTGTTCTGTTCAGAAAAGTCTATTCCTGTGCTAATGAGTTCATGGGTATTTTACACTTTGGCTTTTATCAGCTTCAGTGTGTCTGCTTTAGGTTGTGGTCTTTGATATATTTGGAGTTGAGTTTTGTGTAGGCTGGCACAAATGAATCTATCTGGAGTATTCTGCCTGCAATCATCCAGTTAAACCACCACCCGTTGTTGAAGATTCAGTGTGTATTTCTGGCTTCTTTACAAACATTAGGTGCCTACAGGTATATGAATTTAAGTCAGTGTCTTCAAATGGATTCCATTGACTAACATGCATTTTCTGTGGCAATATTATGTTTTTAGTAATACAACTTGAAATCTGGAATAGTAATACCTACAGAAGTTCTTTCAGAATTGTTTTTATGGTGTTTGTTTTGTTTGTTTGTGTTTTTGTTTTTCATTTAGTATGTATGTGTTGGGGGCAGGTGTTTCCATTGAAGCTGAAGATTGTCTTTCCTAAATCTGTGAAGTTTTGTGTTGAAATTTGATTTGCATCTCATTAAATCTTTAGTTTGCTTTTGGTAGGATGGTTATTTTTCTTTCCTGTATTAAGTCTATTGACCCACACACCTGGGTAACTTTCCATCTTCTGATATATTCTCCAATTTCTTTCTTGGTTGACTAGATTTTTTTATAACACAAATCTTTCACTTGCTTGGTTAGAGTTGGACTAAGATATTTTATATTATTAGAGGCTATTGGGAAGAGGATTTTTGATATCTTTTTCACTTTGTCCTTTGTACATAGGAGGGCTGCTGATTGTTATTATTTTTTTTCTTTCTTTTTTAGCTACTTTACAAAAGTCTTTATCAGCTTTAGGAGTTTCCCAGTGAAAATTTTGAGCTTACTTATATTTAATATCATGCAAGTAAAGATATGCTGACTTCTTCTTTTTCTATTTGTATCCCCTGATCTCCTTCAATTGTCCTATTGCTGTAGCTAAGACTTCAAGTACTATATTGAATAGGAACAGAGACAGCAGACCACCTTTTCTTAGTCCCAATTTTAGTGTAATTTCTTTAAGTTTCTCTCCATTTAAGTTGATGATGGCTTCCTGTAAGCATCCTTTATTACATGGAAGTATGTTCCTGTATCCATAATTGGTCCAGAACTTTTATTATGAAGGGAATTTGTTTTTAGTCAAAGGTCTTTTCTGCATTTAAACAGATGATCATGTGGTTTTTTCTTTTATTTTATTAATTACACTTTATTCACTTTGTATTCCCCTATAAGCCCCTTCCTCCTCTGCTCCCAATTCCACTTTCCCTCCCCCTTCTCCACACATGCCCCTCCCCAAGTCCACTGATAGGGGAGGTCTTCCTTTCCTTCCTTCTGATCCTAGTCTATCAGCTCTCATCAGGAGTGGTTGCATTGTCTTCCTCTGTGGCCTGGTAAGTCTGCTCACCCCCACCCCCGAAAGGTTCTGCCTTGCACAATATCAAAGCAGATGCTGAGTCATATGGCCAACTGTTGGGCAGAGTACATGGAATCTTATGAAAGATATGGGAAATAGTAAGATAGGGAGAGGACAGAAGCTCCACAAGAAGAGCAGCAGAACCAAAAATCTGAGCACAGGGGTCTTTCCTGAGATTGATACTCCAACAAGTACCATGCATGGAGAAAACCTAGAACCCCTGCACAGATGTAGCCCATGGCACGTCAGTATCCAAGTGGTTTACATAGTAATGGGAACAGGGACTGCCTCTGACATGAACTGATTGTTTTTTTTTTTTTTTAGTTTGTTTATATGATGGATTACAAATGCTAGACTATCACTGTATCACTGAAATGAAGCCTTCTTGATCATACTGGAGGATCATCAATGTCTTCTTGGATTGGTTTGCAAGTATTTTATTGAGAAACTTTCATTTATATCCATAAGGGAAATTGACCTGTAATTCTCTTCTTTTCTGGGTCTTTATGTAGCTTGGGTACGAGGGCAACTCTGGTCTTAAAATGAATTAGGCATGAGCAGAGGTTCTAGGATATATCCATGAATGGTCCTTGGTTGGAGTATTAGTCTCAGAAAAGACCCCTGTGCCCAGATATTTTGGTTCTGCTGCTCTCCTTGTGGAGCTCCTGTTCTCTCCAGGTCTTGGTATATCCCCCTTCTTTCCTAAGATTCCCTGCACTCTGCCCAAAGTTTGTTTATGATTCTCATTATCTTCTCTTATACAATGCTGGTTAGAGTCTTTCAGAGGTCCTCCGTGAAAGACTCCTGTCCTGTTTCCGGTTTGCTCAGACTTGGAAAGGAGCATAAGAGAAGATGAGGGAGGGAGAGTGGGATTGGGAGGGGAGGAGGGAGGGGGCTACAGCTGGGATACAAAATGAATAAACTGTAATTAATATAAAAATAAAAATTAAAAAAGAAAAAAACGAATTAGGCAATATTTCTTCTGTTTCTATTTTGTGGAATAATTTTCAGAGTATTGGCATGGACTCTTTTACGTGTCCTTTTTTTTTTTTTTTAAAAAAAAAAAGGAATTCTTTATTCACTTTACATCCCAATTATAGCCCCCCTCCCTCCTTTTCTCCCAGTCCCTCCTTCTTTTCCTCTTTTCTCTATTCTACCTCACTAAATCTCAAAACAGTTGAGCCCCCCTCACAAACCTACCACAGCATATCACACCATATTGGGCCTGAGCACATCCTTTTCCACAGTGCCCTTATAAAGCATCCCCAGTTGGGGAAAGTGATGCAAAAGCAGCCATTAGAGACCATGTTAGAGACAACCTCCCTCGCTGCTTCTCTAATTAGGGGACTCAGAAGACCAAAAGGCCCATCAGGTACATATGTGTAGGGGGCTTAGATCCAGTCCATGCCTGGTCCTTGGTTGCTGCTTCAGTCTCCACAAGCCACCCTGGGCCCAGATAAATTGGCTCAGACTTTTCTATTATAGTCTGGTAAGATTCTGTGTTTAAATAATCTAGCTAACCAGTCTGCTTCTATGTCGGTACCACGTAGTTTGTATTACTGTTGCTCTATAGTACAGCTTGAGATCAGGGATGGAGATACTTCCAGAAGATCCTTTATTGTACAAGATTGTTGTAGCTATTCTGGGTGTTTTCGTTCTTTCATGTGAAGTTGAGAATTGTTCTTTAAAGCTCTGTAAAGAATTGTGTTGACATTTTGATAGGTATTGCAATGAATCTGTAGATCGCTTTTGGTAAGATGCCATTTTTACTATACTGATCCTACTCATCCATGAACTTGGGGGAGATCTTTCCATCCTTTGATATCTTCTTCAATTTCTTTCTTCTGGGACTTGAAGTTTTTTTGTAAAAGTCTTTCACTTGCTTGGTTAGAGTTACACATATTTTTTGAGGCTATTATGAAAAGAGCTTGTTCCTGTTTTCTTACTCAGCCCATTTGTCTTTTGCATATAGAAGGACTACTGATTTTTTACATTAGTTTTGCATCCATTCACTTTGCTGAAGGTGTTTATCAGCTGTAGGAGTTCCTTCATAGAATTTTTGAGGTTATATATATATATATATATATATATATATATATATATAACTGTGAATAATGAAATTTTTACTTCTTCCTGTCCAACTTGAATCCTCTTGAATAGAACCAAAAAAGTAGAAATAAATCACACACCTATGAACACTTGATTTTTGGCAAAGGAGTAAAGATCATACAAAGGAAAAAAAAGATAGCATCTTCAACAAATGGTGCATGTCTAAATGGATGTCTACATGTTGAAAATGCAAATAGATCCAAATTCATCACCCTGCACTAAATTCCAAGTGGATCAAATATATTAACAACAAAACAGATACACTAAATCTACAAAAATAAGTAGGAAAGAGCCTTAAAATCATTGGCACATAAGACAACTTGAAAAGAACACCAACATCTCATGCTCTAAATAAACAATTAATAAATGGGACCTCACGAAACTGAAAAGCTTCTGTAAAGCAAGGGATACTATTAATAGAAAAAAAAAAAGACAGCCGACAGACTGGGAGAAGATATTTACCAGCCCTGCATCTGACAGAAGTATAATATCCAGGATATATTAAGAACTCAAGAAATTAAACACCAACTAATGGAATAATCCAATTAAAAATGGGGTACAGAGCTAAAAAGAGAATTCACAACAGAAGAATCACTAATGGCCAAAAGGCACTTAAAGAAATGCTCAATACCCTTAGTCATCAGGGAAATGTAAATCAAAATGACTTTAAGTTTCCAATTACACCAGTCAGAATGGCTAAGATCAAAAACTAAAGTGACAGCACATGATGGCAAGGTTGTGGAGAAAGGAGAGCACTCCTCCATTGCTGGTGGGGGTGCAAACATGTACAACCACTTTGGAAATCAATCTGGTGTTTTCTCAGAAAATTGGGACCAGCTCTACCTCAAGACCCAGCTATATCATACCTTGGTATATGACCAAAATACAAGGGCATTTGCTCAACCATGTTCATAACAGCTTTACTTACATATGCAGAAGCTGGAAACAACCCAGATGTCCCTCAACCAAAGAATGGATAAAGAAACGGTAGTACATCTACACAATGGACTACTATACAGCTATTAAAAATAAGGAAACCATAAAAAATACAGACACATAGATGGAAATAGAAAAGATCATGCAGAGTGAAGTAACTCATACCCAGAAAGAAACACATTGTACATACTCACTTATAAGCAGATATTATCCGTATAATATAGGATAACTATACTACAATCCTAAAGAAGCTAAGTAACAAGGAGAACCCATGGAAGATGCTTAATTCTCATTCAGAAGGGCACATAGAATAGATACTGATGTAGTTGAAGAGAGGGAACAAGATGTAAGCCTTCCATATATGACCTTTAAAAAAAATCCACTCAATTTTTAATTGGATTACTTGATTTGTTTTTGTTTAACTTCTTGAGTTCTTTATATATTCTGGATATTAGCACTCTGTCAGATACAGGGTTGGTGAAGATCCTAGTCTGTAGGCTCATTTTGTTCTGAAGACAGGGACCTTTGCTTTACAGTAGATTTTCAGTTTCAGGAGGTCCCATTTATTGATTGTTGATCCTACAGCCTATACTGTTGGTGTTCTGTTCAGGAAATTGTCTCCTGTACCAATGAGTTCAAGGCTCTTCCCCACTTTTTCTTCTAACAGATTTAGTATACAGAGATAATTAGAGAATTTTCAATCAGAGAAACACTTAAAGAAATATTCAGAGTCCTTAGTCATCAGAGAAATGCAAATCAAAATGACCCTGAGATTTCACCTTACAACCATCAGAATGGCTAAGATCAAAACTTCCAGGACCCCTCACCTGAAGTATATTCATCTGAAACGCAATTTTGCTTTTCTCTAATTCATATTCACCTGCTGATCCCACATCTCAAAGTGTAGCAGAAAAATATAGGCCTCACCCTTTACCATATTATCAGGGTAACTTTCTCTGGTACCAGGATATATTGACAGACAATGGGAGAATTTTCTAACCCCTGATTGTTAAAGATCTACCGCGTAAAGGCTTTTTCTTCATGCAAACAATTTAGGTAGAGTGAAGAGTGGGAAGAGTGAAGCTCATAAAATCATCATTTTTAAATGTTATCAGTTCACTTCCCAATACAAGGTGGAAGTGCTTATAAGGTTATGAAATCATGGTAATATCATATATGTCTTTGCTCTGAATTTTATATCTCTGGTTCTTTTTATTAAAAGCTGGAAAATCATTGTCAATAAATACTTCGCTTTATCAAAAAAAAAAAAAACTCAAATGAAAATACATGCTGAAGAGGATGTGGAGAAAGGGGATCCCTCCTCCATTGCTGGTAGGAATGTAAACTTGTTCAGCCACTTTGGAAATGAATCTGGCACTTTCTCAGACAATTAGGATTAGTGCTACCTCAAGATCCAGCTATACCATTCCTAAGCATATATCCAAAATATGTACACGTATCCAACTAGAACAGTTCATAATAGCCAGAATCTAGAAACAATCCAGATGTCCCTCAATGGAGGAATGAATAGAGAAATTGTGGTATATTTACACAATGGAATACTACTCAGCAATTAAAAACAAGGAAATCATGAAATTTGAAGGCAAATGGTGGAAACTAGAAAAGATCACCCTGAGTGAGGTATCCCAGAGGCAGAAAGACACAGATGGTATATACTCACTTATAAGTGGATATTAGACATATAATATAGGATAAATATACTAAATTCTGTACACCTAAAGAAGCTAAGCAAGAAAGAGGACCCTGGGTAAGATTCTCAATCCCAAGGGCACAGACAGAGAAAGAGGGAGAAAACAGGGAACAGGACAAGAGCCTGCCACAGAGGGCCTCTGAAAGAGGCTAATAAGCAGGTAAAGTCTACAAAGCAGATGCTGAGTCTCATAACCAAACTTTGGGCAGAGTGCAGGGAATCTTTTGAAAGGGTTGTGGGGAGTGGATAGAAAGTCCTGGAGGGGAGAGGAGCTCCACAAGAAGAGCAACAGAACCAAAAATTCTAGGTATAAGAGTCTTTTCTGAGACTTTTACTCCAACCATGGATCATTCATGGAGATAACCTAGACCCCCTGCATAGATGTAGTCCATGCAGCTCAGTCTCCAAGTGGGTACCCTATTAATAAGAACAAGGGCTGTCTTTGACATGAATTCAGAGGATGGCTTTTTGATCACCTCCCCTGAGGGGGTTTCAGCCTTACTAGGCCACAGAAGAAGACAATGTAGCCACTCCTGATGAGACCTGATAGGCTAGGGTCAGATGGAAGTGGAGGAGGACCTCCCCTGTCAGTGGTCTTGGGGAGGGGAATGGGAGGAGATGAGTGAGCAAAGATGGGATTGGAAGGGGACTGGGGAGGGAGCTATAGCAGGGATTCAAAGGAACAAACTGTAATTAATTAAAAAATAAATAAATTTAAAAAAAATAAGAAAAACTTCACTCAACAAAGGATCAAAGCCAATGCTGAGAGTCACAGCCAAATTTTGGGCAGAGTGCTGGAAACTTCATGGAAGAGTGGGAGGATAGATGGATCTGGAGAGCATAGGAGCCCCACGATGACACCAACAAAGCCAACAAATCTGGGCCCAGGAGGTCCTGCAGAGACTGATGCACCAAACAAATCCATGCATGGAGAGGACCTCAACCCCCTACTCAGATGTAGCTCATAGATGTCTCCGTCTCCATGTGGATTCCCTAGTAAGGAGGGGCTGTGTTTGACATAGACTCTGCTGCTTGCTCCTTGATCACGTCCTTCTGGCAGGGCAGCCTTGCCAGGCCACAGTAGAAGATGGTGCAGGCCGTCCTGATGAGACTTTATAGGCTGGGGTCATATGGTAGGGGAGGAGGGCTCTATTTTCTGAGGACTAGGGGAGGGGAATGGGAGGAAGAAGGAGAGAGGGTGGGTTCTAGAGGAAAAGAGGAAGGGGGCTACTATAATTTTAAAGTAAATAAATTATAAAAAATTTAAAACTTGAGAAAAAGGAAAAATATCATCTGTCCCTGCATTTCAATTTTTTTTAAACAGGATACTGTCAATTATTGCTTCTCTTTTCCTATGCACTTATAGAGCTCTTTAAGTCACTTATATAATCATAACTTAACTTTGGTAAATGGTACGTATCAAGAAAATTATTCCTCTCTTTAGATTTTCCAATTGGACAGAATACACGATTTTAAAGTATGTGCTTATGATTATCTGGATTTCCTCAGTATCTATTGTTGTATCCCTTTTCATATCTAATCTTGTTAACTTGGATATTCTCTTTGTGTCTTTTAATTAATTTGAATAACTTAATTTTAGTTAATTTGTCAATCTTATTGATTTTCTCAAGAAATCAACTTTTTGTTTCATTGATTCTGTGTATTGTTTTCTTTGTTCATTTGTTTCTATATTATTGTTTTCAGCATTGAATTTAACTCTTTCTTGACATCTACCTGTTTGAAGTTTGACTTCTATTTGTTCTAGAGCTTTCATGTGTTATGTTGGGAATATGAGATTTCTCCATTTTTCCCATTTCATTTTTTAAATTCTTTTTATTTATTATTAGTTACATTTTATTAACTTAGTATCCCAGCTGTATCCCTCTCCCTCATTCCCTCCCAATCCCACCCTCCTTCCCTCATCTCCTCCCTGCCCCTTTCCAAGTCCCCTGATAGGAGAAGACTTCCTCCCCTTTCATCCGACCCTGTTTTTCTTTTCATATATATATATGTATATATATATATATAATTTTTATTTTTAGTTACATTTTATTAACTCTGTATTCCAGCTGTATCCTTCTCCCTCATTCCCCCTCAATCCCACCCTCCCTCCCTCATCTATATATTCTTATGTGTCTGGGTGAAATGTCCTGTAAATATCTGTTCGGTCCATTTGCTTTATTATTTCAGTTATTTCCAGAAATCCTGTTTGGCTTTTGTCTGGATGACTTATCTGTTAGTGAGAGTGATGTATTGAAACCTCACACTATCAGCGAATTAAGTTGGAACAGCGTTTCTTTTTTATTATAAACATTTTTACTGTTACTTACAATTTATTCAGTTTGTATCCTGATTATAGCCCCATCGCTCATATCTCTTCCACCTTCTCTGCCTTTTCTCCCCCTATGCCTCTTCCTTAGCCCACTGATAGGGGAAGTAATCCTCTCCAGTGACCTGTCTCTAGTCTACCAGGTCTCACCAGGACTGCTTGGATTCTCTTCTTCTGTGAGCTGGCTAGGTCATGAAATTGTGTGCTCCTGTTTTTGGTGAATAGATGTAGCTTGCAGCTTAGGGTCATTTTTTTTTGTAATAGCTTCTTCCAACCTTTCCCTGAAGTGTTGTATATCCTTGCTGTTATGGTGTATTTATTGTAGGCAGCAGGATGGATCCTGTTTATCCACCAATTCTGTTATTCTGTGCATGTTTATTTCTCTGTTTAGACTAGTGATGTTTAGAAAATAGAATAAGGCTCTTTGACCCTCCCCCATCCACGCCAGGGAGTAACAGCCTGGCTAGATCCCAGGGGAGGACCTTGTAGCTAGCCCTGAGGAGACAAAATGAGCTGGGTTCGGATGGAAGGGGAGGAGATCCTCTCCTGTAGGTGGACTTGGAGTGGGTGGGGAGGAGATGAGGGAGGGATGGGGAGAGTGGGAGGGAAAGAGAGAGGGGGCTATGCCGGGGATGCAAAGTACCTAACCTCTGATTGATATAAAAATAAATAAATAACATTAAAAAAAACAAAAGAAAATAAGCAATGTTCATTGATTCTTTTATTTTGATGTTTGTGTTTCATTTTTTTGACCTGTTCATCTGAAGTTTTTTATTCATTGTGTTTTATTGGGTGAGACTGATCTCTTCATGCTGGAATTTTCCTTCTAGTTTCCTCTGTGGGCCTGGATATGTGTATAGATATTGTTTAGATTTGCTTTTATCACAGAATGTCTTATTTTCTCTTTTTATGTTTTATTATGTTTGAAAGTTTTCTTGGGCATAGTAGTCTAGCCTGGTATATATGGTCTCTTAGAGTATGTTTAACATGTGACCAGGCTCTCCTGGCTTTTAGTATCTTTATTGAAACCTCAGGAATTATTTTAATGTCTGTCCTTATATGTTACTTGGTCTTTTTTCCTTACAGTTTTTAATGTTCTTTCTTTGTCCTAATTGTTTAGTGTTTTATTATGTGTCCAGGGAAGTTTCTTTTCTCGTCTGGCCTATTTGGTATTCTGTATGGCTCTTGTATCTTTGGGGTAGGGAAATTTTCTGCTATGATTTTGTTGAATTATTTTCTGGGCCTTTGATCTGGTTGTTTTCTCTGTTTTCTATTTCTATTATTCTTCTTTTAAAAGTGTATTTATTTATTCACTTTACATCCCAAACACACAGCTTAGATTTTTTTTTCATGGTGTCCCAGATTTCCTGGATGTGTAGCAGGAATTTTTTTTCATTGTTGTTCTTTTTGTTATTGTTGCTTTTAACGTTGTTTTTGTTATTGTTGCTTTTTAACATTTTCTTTGACTTATGCATCCATTTCTTATATTGTGTCTTTAGTGCCTGAGAAGATGTCTTCTATTTCTGTATTTTGTTGATGAAGTTTACCTCTGAGGTTCCTATTTAATTTCCTAAATTTTTTTATTACTTGTATTGCCTCATATTGTGTTTTCTTTTTGTATTCAATTTCCACCGTTTCATTTATTTCCTCCCAATGCTGTGTTTTCAGAGATTTCTCTGATGGATGCATTGTTTAAGGATTTTTGTCATATTCATTAAGGCAGGCAAGGATTAGGAGGGCAGACAGGTTGATGCAGGTAGTTTGCTTCAGAACTGGGGATTGGATTTGGAGGATTTAGAGTGAGTCCATGTTCTGCAATTAGTCTACCTCCTTACCTGGCTGG
>CM053766.1:29883769-29921814 GCA_028658305.1 Pachyuromys duprasi | reverse complement strand
TTCTGGTCCTTGGAGCCTGGAGTCTTCTTTTTCATCTATTCCAATTATTCTTAGGTTTTATCTTTTAATGGCATCCTTAATTTCTTGGATGTTTTGTGCTTGGGACTTTTCTGATTTTCTTTTTTCCTTGAGTGAGGAATCCATTTCAGCCAGCATATCCTCAGCTCCCAAGATTCTCTCTTCCATCTCTTGTATTCTATTGGTGATGCTTACCTTTGTGGTTCCTGATATTTTCTCTAAGTTCTCCAGTTCCAGGTTCTTCTCCCTTTGTGTCTTCTTTATACTTTCTAATTCTGTTTTCATGCTTTGTACTGTTTCCTTCAACTGATTGACTGTGTCTCCTATTTTGGTTGTTTCCTCTCTGTTTATCTTTGATTTTTCCTCTATGTGGGCATTTAAATTCTTCTCCATTTCTTTGAGGGCCTTGTTCACTTCCTCTTTTTGTCTCTCTTTTTGGTCCTCCAATATCTGCATAATCATAGCTCTAACATAATATTCCTGTGTCTCTGCTGAATTAAAATCTCCACTTCTTTTGGGTGTTTCTGGTCAGGCCATGGTGTCCTGATTTTTGTTGGGTGAGTTCTTTAGCCGATTTCTGGGCATTTGTTTATATATAATCAAGGAGCTGTTTGTGCTTTAAGGTTGAACTTCAGTCTGGAACTGTCAATCTCTCTTGGCAGGAGTATTCTTCAAGGAAAATCAGGGAGTTCCAGTGGTTTGTTAGTGTGTTTCGTTGTCTCAGTTGAACTCTGTTGTGGGTTCTGTGTTCCCGGCTTCATGCTCTGTGCTAGAAGCTGTGAGCACTGCAGGCTGGTCACCCCTCTGGTCTGGAAGCATAGCTCCTCAGTCTGTGCTAGATGCTGAGTGTCCTGGTTTGAGATGTTAGCTGGGGGGTCTGCGCTCTGCCCTGGGCTTGCTGCTAAGTGCTTTCCCCTGTACTGGTTATTTGGTGCCCCCTTCTGGGCCAGGGGCTGTGCACCATGGTCTGAGATGATATTTGGGGCACACACAGCGGGTCTGGATTTGTTGCAGGCGTTGCTGAGCAGTGTGCACCCGCTGTATACAGGCCTGTCTGAAATGGTGACTGAGGACTTCTCTGTCTGGCCTGTGGACACACACAGGGACCAAGGTGGTTGCTGGTGAACACAAGCAGTGTGAGCCCACAGTGTGCAGTCTGGTCAAAACGGTCCCCCACCCCCTGTCCCCCTTAGTCTGAGGTGGTTCTGGTGGAGGCGATCAGTGTGCACCAGCTGGTTAAAGCAGAACCCGGGTACTTCCCATACTGGCCCAGGGACTCACACAGGGACTGAGGGTTTTGCTGGCGGACCCGAGCAGTGTGTGCCTGCAGTGTGCAGTCTTGTCAAAACGTTCCTCTTCCCTCTCAGTCTGAGGTGGTTCTGGTGGAGGCGATAGGTGTGTGCCTGCTGTATGCCCTCTGGTTGAAGCAGAACCCGGGTCCTTCCCAGACTGGCCAGCAGACTCACACACGGACTGAGGTTTTTGCTGGCGGATCTGAGCAGTGTGTGCCTGCAGTGTGGAGGTCAGTCAAAATGGTCCCTGGGTCCTCCTCCCTCTGACCTGGAGACTGTGCGATCCAGTCTAGTATGGCGGCTACGGGCGCCCAGTATGGCTGCTTGCTCAGATCACAGCTGTGCGCTGCAGGTCACCTGGAGATTTTTCCGGGGAATAACTGGGTGTCCCTAGGATTTTCCCACTTGATTTTCTCACCGTAGGAGTTCCGCTCACCTGGTAATCACAAATGTTGGTGTTTTAGGTCCTGGTCGCTGTGTTATTTCTTCTGCCTACTCCTCAGACACAGTGTCCTCTCATGGCAGCCATCTTGGATCTCCTATATTTCTTTTATTTTCACAAATATTTTTTTCACTTTTATTTTATATTAATCACAGGTTATGTACTTTGTATCCCATCCATAGACACCTCCCGAATTCCCTCCCTATCCCCTCCTTCCCTCCCTCATCTCCTCCCTGCCGCTTTTCAAGTCCACTGATAGGGGAGGACCTCCTCCCCTTCCATCTAACTCTAGCTTATCAGGTCTCTTCAGGAATGGCTGCAATGTCCTCTCCTGTGGCCTAGCAAGGCTGCTCCTCCCTCGGGGTGCGAGGGGGGTGGCAGGGAGGTCCAAGAGCCAGCCATTGAGTTCATGTCCAAAATAGTCCCTGTTCCCCTTGCTAGTATACCCACTTGGGTATTGAGCTACCATTTGCTATATACAAGCAGGGGTTCTAGGTTATAACCATACATGGTCCTTGGTTGAAGAGACAGTCTCATAAAAGACCCCTGTGCCCCGATATATTTGGACCTTGTGGAGATCTTGACCTCTCCAGGTCATACTAACTCCTCTTCTTTCATATGATTCCCTGCACTCTGCCAAAGGGTTGGTTATGCTTCTAAATCTTTGCTTTGATACCCTCCTAGGAAGAGTCTTTCTGAGACCCTCTGTGGTAGGCTCTTTTCCTGCTACTTGTTTACTCTTACATCCAATGTCCATCCCATTTGACTTTCTAAGTGAGGATTAATCCTCTTAGTCTTGAGAAAAAAAATTCTCAACTTCATATGGAGAAACAAAAAAACCCAGAATTTCCAAAGTGAGTTTATATTTCCTTTCCACATGAAGAATTCATCACATGCAACCCCATTTTAGATTCTCCTTGTTCATTTCTCCAAATGTCTAGTCTCATCACAGAGCTGACTCAATTAACACAAGTGCTTGCAAGATTGTATGAACTTCTTGGTTCTGTGACTTTACTCTGTACCTTGAAAATAATTTCCGTAGGCTTGAGGATGATCATCTTTGTGTTGTTCTCTGAATATTTTTTTTCTTTGGTAATATCTATGAAGATTATCTGTGTTAATTCTTGGTGTTTCTCCCTTCTGGAATATGAGAAAAAAAAGTAACTGTGTTTAGGGATATATGAGTGTTTCATGACCACGTTTCCATTACACCTTTCTACTTCTGAAGTAATGAAATTTGGAAGTCATATTTACAGTGGTTTACTTTCAATTAAACGCACATCAGACATTTTCAGCTCAACAAGTTTCTTTGATGTTTCCTGCTTTGTCCCCTTTTAATTTGCTGATATTAGATGTGTTGTCTATGTATATGTGGACTTATTATTAATTAGCACCAGGAGAATCAATGTTATGACTCACCCAAATGAAGCACTAGTTTTCTCAGAAAGAATGTCTTGTATGTCATTTCTGTAATTCATATGAGGAAATAATGAACAATTCTTTCCTTGTAAAAGGTGTTTTCGCTGGTTTTAAGTGTGTTCTAACTAAAGGTCACATGCTTTACCCAAGGTTTAGTGTAATACCTTTCTGTGTGAACACTACCTCTAGAGTTAAGAGGACACTGTAAGCCTTAATTATCCTTTTATACATATGAAATAAAGTTTGGAGAAATTTTTGGCCCATCCATGGTCACAGAGTTCCTGTTGCATAGTTATAGTCAAGGCTTGCATTTCCCCACCGACATCCACACTATAGTTCACTTTCTATCATGTATGTTCCCAGGGAATATAACAGGACTAACAGCTACCCAGTCATGTAGAGAATGCCAGCTACACTGGCATGCTTATGGATGGCAATTGTCTTATAATATTTGTATGAGGAATAGTATTAATTATTTTATGAATTTTCAAGATGTTAATTTTTTCCTTTTTTTCATTACAGTTCCACAGAGCATAAAATGCAGTGGTACTATTTTTTAAGAAGGTATTTTATTCGTGTTCAAACTTTAATTCCTTAATGATATAAGAATGGCAGTCTGTGCTCCATTTCTTTCATAAATATGTATTTGATAGACTTTCTCCAAATGTGCTGTTGGTTAAATGTTTCCTGGTTACTGCTTTAAATTATTCTGTAAAGTGTATATTTTGTTCAATTTTAAGGAATTTCTGCATGCTATGTTCTCCATCATCTCCTGTTTCTATGCAGTAAACTGTCTTCTTCATTCAGTAGAGGTTACTCTACCATGTATGCTCAAACCATCTGTTGATTCTTTCAATTAAACGTGTTTCTGCCATTCTCTTGCAGATGAAACATTTTGAAGACTGGCTATGCTTGCTAGATTAATGTGCTAGTACCTGAACATGTGTTTGTATCCGAAACATTTCAAATATTCCCTAATGTAATAATGCATATCACTGAACTGATAGTCTTTTATTTAAAGCTAACATAATATTGATAATTACCTTTATATATTCTATTGCAAATTCATTTTACTGTATTATGTGTTTTTTTTTTTTTTTCACTTGAGCAGTTTCATTAATGAAGCCAAGAAGGGCAACGGGCAACCTATTTCACTGCAGATATTCACTGAGGACATCCCAACCTGTGCCAATGTATGTGACTATAAAACCGAAAATGAGATTCTGTGGTTCATGAAAAGAAAAGAGACAGTTTGTAAAGCAACAGGAATATGGAGACATAAGTAGAGGGTGGAGGAGCGAGAGTAAGAATTTAGGCAGTGATATGTGGAAAAGATATACGTGTATGCCATGGACTTGTATGTCTTTACAATGTGACATGTAGAAAGCAACAAAGCAAGACTGATCCACATTAGCTACAGTGCCAAAAAGAGGAAATAATTTTAGGTAAATCACTGAAAATTGAGTCAGCTCTCTCCAACAACATTTTCAATCCAAGTGGGCTTACTAGAATTAAAGTCCCCACCCTGGCTTTATTGCTTATATATAGACTAATGTGTTGTTTCCACTATTGCTTACATTTTAAAATATCTTTGTCTAATCATAAATAATTCTAATCATAGAAGATAAACATAAACATTTTTAGCATAGTATTATCAAGAATTTCATTCACTATTTATATTTGCCTGTTTGGTGACTTTTTACTTACTTAACTCTACCCTTTGCTCTTTCTTTTTGCACTGTGCACTCTCACACCTTATTTTGAAGCACATGTACATAGTTATGGTTTTTTTATCCTCAGATACATGTGAATCTCCTAGGCATAAGGATGCATTTTCATGTAACTTCTGTTCAGAAATCACCTTTGTGTGTGTGTGTGTGTGTGTGTGTAAAAGAGAGAGAGGGAGATAGAATTATCTTTGTGTATAGTGCTTAGGATAGCAATCATGACCTCACATATACTACAGAGTTGTTTTGAATTACACCCATATCTATTAAAATAATTGTCTGTTCTAATTGTTCTTATTATTGCTTTATTTCCCACTATTAGGTACAGTGCCAATCAGTAATTTAATTATTATGTAGAACACAGAGCACTGAAGACCTTTCTTACTGTCATGCCAGGATAGAGCATATATAAAGTTCATCAAGTTTCTGACTTTTATAAGTGATAATCGTTATAAAACACATTTAGAGTCAGTGTTCTAATGTGTCACTGTTGAAATTGCACTAGGACAACAAAGGTGCTAATTAAGAAGACATTTTAGATCATGAAAGTGATGTGTTCTTCATACCAGGTCTAGGTTGTAGAAAACAGTAATAAAATAGAGAAGTGTCCTTTATTAGAAAGTTCTATCCAGTACTGTAAATCATGCAAACTCACCACTAGCTTGGCTGAACCAGAAATGTCTGTCTCTAGGGCACAGAAGAGAAGATAGTCCTGTATAGAAGTGCTCTCTTGCCCTCACTGATTTCTGCTGTGGCAAATGCTCATTATTTTACATGAGCAATTTTGCTGATGTTTTTAAACATCATTGTGTCAGAGATTCAGTTCCTTAAAAAAATCTTTTCTACAGATTGTCACCCAAAATTCTATTGGTTTTACATTTTTGCCTGCAATAATTTTGATAGCCTTTTGTGCAGTGAAGGTGATCGAACATAGATACTTTTTAGTTTTTCTTCAGGATAATGTGTTCATTTGGCTTTTGTTTTTGAAGCTATAGTCTCAGAACATAGAACATTCTTCTAAAGTTGTAGTACTTAAATAGTCTCCATCATTTTTTTTTCTCCATGTTCTCTTGTGAGCTGTCAGTAATGATCTTTCATGTATATATTTATCAGATTCCTTGATGGTTTTCCTTATTATTCTGGTTATAGTTTGGCCTTCTGAGGCTAACAAATCTTTGAGTCACCTGTGCATTTCTTTACATTTAAAGGAAAACCTCTAATTTTCTAATTTTCTCTTTGGAAAAATTAAGAAAACTATTCATTATTCTTACTTTAGTACTTTTAACCTCCCATTTTTTCAGTGTTTCTTATTAAAATCACTAGAACTCAGCATAGATCCATCATACTCTGCTTATAATTTAAACACATCGATGAAGACGTTTTTTTTTGAAATTAACTTTATTTGATAATTTTATACATGTGTACAAATCCACTGTCAACTCACTTGCATCATTGCCAAGATATCGCCCAAACCATTCATTCCTTCATATGGTTCTCCCACACCTGTCTCTGGCTCTTCCATTGACTTCAATTACAAGTATATGAAATATTGAATTTTTGACTCACTGTTTTCTAGATAACAATTAACTGCACAGTCATTATGAGTCGATGGTTTTGCCATGGCTGGAAAATAGAATTTAACTGCATACATAGATGACTTTAAGTAATTTGTTTTGAAAATCATACCTTGTTAGTAATATAAATTATATTATTTTTTCATTTTTTATAAATTTATTTATTTTTATATCAATCACAGGTTAGGTTTTTTGCATCCAGGCATAGCCCCCTCCCTCATTCCCTCCCACCCTCCCCAACCCTCCCTCATCTCCTCCCTGGTACAGGGGAGGACCTCTTCCCCTTCCATCCAACCCCAGCTCATCTTGTCTCCTCAGGGCTGGCTGCAATGTCCTCCCCTGGGATCTAGCCAGGCTGTTACTCCCTGGCATGTCAGGGAGTGTCAAAGAGTCAGCCATCAAGTTCTGAGCAATCATGGGCCACATCTGAGTGGGGGTTCTAGGCCATATCCATATATGGTCCTTGGTGGGAGAAACTGTCTCATATAAGACCCCTGTGCCCTGCTCAGTTTAGTCTTTGTGGAGCTCTTGTTCTCCCAAAGTCTTACTAACTTCCCCTATTTTTATTATTACTTCCAGCCCTCTGCCGAAGGCTTGGTTGTTGGTCTTAATATCTGCTTTGATATATTGCTATAATGATTCTTTCAGAGGCCCTCTTTGGTATGCTTCTGTCCTGTTGCTTGTTTTCTCCTCCATTCAATGTCCATCCTATTTGTTCATCTAAACGAGCATTAATCATACCAACCTGGGTCCTCCTTCTTGTTTATCTTCCCTAGGTATGTAGATTTCAGCATGACCTTCCTATTCTATAGGTCTATATAAGTGAGTATATACCATATGTTTCTTTCTGCTTTTGGGATACCTCACTTAGGATGATTGTTTGCAGGTCCCACCATTTGCCTGCAAATTTCATGATTTCCTCCTTTTTTTATTGCTGAGTAGTATTCCATGTGTAAATGTACTATAATTTCTGTATCCATTCCTCAACTGAGGGACATTTGAAATTATATTATTTAAACAGATCACTATTTTATATTTATATCACTGAGCATTGTTTTAAGCTTTTATTTCTTATATTTTGAACAATTGATCTATTGTGAGTTGGTCTTCATTCTTAATAATTATTTACATATCCCTTGTTCATTTATCAAATTTATTTTAATAAAGTAGAACAATTTTCAATTATACTTTCATTTTAATGTCTTAAAATTATTTTTAGAAATATTCTGTTTAAAAATTCTTTTTCTTGAATGTGTTTGTTTTAAAAACAAACTCATCAGGAATAAATGTACACATTGCAAACATTATATAGGTCTTAATATGTTCCAAATGCTCTGAAAAAAAACAATATTTTACATGATGTGAATTAATATATTATTGCCCTATCACAGGTGTGTTTTCTATAAAAATAGTTCATTGTTTTAAAATTATACAGAAGAGATTTTCAATATTCAACAAAATATCAGAAGCTTTACTTATCTTTAAAATTATTACTCTTACTGTGTGTGTGATATTTATTTGCATATGTGTGTAGCGTTCAAGTGTGTGCATATATTTCAATGTGTCTATGTTGAGATAAGAAAGAAAATTACAGATGCTGAGACTCATAACCAATCTTTGAACAGAGTGCAGGGAATCATATGAAACAAGAGGGAGTTAGTAAGACCTGGAGAGGACAGGAGCTCCACAAGGAAAACCACAGAACCAAAAAATCTGGGCACAGGGGTCTTTTCTGAGACTGATACTCCAAGGTCCATTCACGCATATAACCTAGAACCCCTGCTCAGGTGTAGCCTATGGCAGCTCAGTATCCAAGTGGGTTCCCTAGTAAGGGGAATAGGGACTGTCTCTGAAATGAACTCAGTGTCAGGCTCTTTGAACCCCCCCTCCTCCCTGAGGGAGGAGCAGCCTTGCCAGGCCACAGAGGGTGACATTGCAGCCAGTCTTGATCATACCTGATAAGCTAGGGTCAGATGGAAAAGAAGGAGGACCTCCCCATCAGTGGACTTAGAGAGGGTCATGGGAGGAGATAAGGGAAGAAGGGTGGGATTGGGAGGGAATGAGGGAAGGGGCTATAGCTGAGATACAAAGCAAATAAAGTATTATTAATGTAAAAACTAAATATTTAATTAAAAAAAGAAAATTTCTAGTGATACCTAGCTTCTTCCATCATGTATGTTTTGTGAGCCCAACAATATTTCCGGAGATGATAAAATTCACATCCTGAGCAAAAGCACACATTTCTTCCTTCATAGTTACATTAGTACTGCAAGATCAGACCCTCTTCTTTCAGAGTCTGAGGTGCTTTTCCATAATTCCTAGCTTATAGTTAGTAAGATGTAGAATCAGCAAGTGTATGTTATCCTTGTTCATACAATTCAATTATGGCATGGTATGTTAGGATCTGTGATAAATCTTCAGCAACACACACACACAGACACACACACACACAGAGATGTTATTTTCACGGCCATATGTTGTGTCCAGTGGTAAAGGACAATGAATATGAATTTCACAAAACAAACACGTTATGCAGTCATGTCCTTTGGCTTTCCTTCAGTGTTGTTACGGATAATGAGAGGGCACCTGTGCTGCTTTTCTTTTTTAAGGGATGGTTTCCTAGAGCCAAAACAATCTTTACTGAAGATATTCTGATACTAATGAAACTATGCAAAAATTTACCTATCTACTCATTGTCATATTCTATGGTGATGTATTAGAATTCCAGTATATCAGTGGTATCAGTTCAGATTTCTATCGTTTGATTTTGTGCTATCGATTTATTTTATGCTTCAGGCTTTCTTCTTAGGTCTCTGGAGCAGATTTTAAATAGGAAAGGCAGTAGAAAGCTAATACTATAAGGACTTTGTTTAGTCTTGAGAATATGAAGTGACAGGGTTTCATATCTAAAATATTTATTTCAAATTCCTAGATCTATCACTACAATGGATTTCAACATAGTACATCAACTATTTACAAAGAATGATAGGGAGAAAATACTCATTCATATTGGTTTAGCGTGCAGCCTCTTTTTATCCTGATTGTCCTAGAACTGCCCACATACTCTGCATGAAAGTAAAATGGTAAAATGATAGAAGTACAGCTAGGGATGGAGCAAATATTTCTGAGGTTCTGCTCTCTTTCTTTGGCCCTCCTCCCACTTCTGCTGCCATAATGAAAGAAAAGCCAGAATGAGGAGTTCCAGCACCCATGGTTCCCCATTCTCCCTTTATCATACACAACCAGTTACTTGTTTTGTTTATGTAGCCGTACCAAAGCACTTAATTTAAAATAAATATGTCAGGCTGACAGTCTTCCAGAGTTGTGTTAAATTCAAAATAAATAAGGTATTTATCCTACAGTTGTCACTACAGGTTACACATGATTAGTGATGATTAGACAATAACTAATTGTATAATCATGTGATTGAAGTTATTTCATAACAATGTTTTCTCTGTGCTTTTTGTAGCCATTGTATTTAACAGCAATAAACATGGATACAGTGAATGATATTATGCAGAAGGTAGTACCAATGATAGAATGCTGGTAAGTTACTTTCAAACTACTTCAAGTTAAAATTGAGTTTTGTTTTTGAGTTCCATATATGTGCAGATCTGCATATAAATAGATACAGAAGATACTTGATCATGACAAATTTGCCGATCATATTTTACAATATCCTTCTGTATATAAAAACCTCTTAGATATAATAATAGTCTTTAGAGGGAGTTTGTTTTTTGAATTGTTGTTTAATATTTATGTGAAATAAAACTCATAGTCCAAATGGCATTGAGCTACACTTTTAGTTTCACTAGATAATAAACATTGATTTTAATAAATAATTGAGATTATTGGCCATATGCACATACCTGGCTTACAGGATGCCAGTCTTAGGGAAAAGTAAGTTTTTCTTTCTTTTAAATTATATTGCATTTCCTCTTTGGTATAGTTTATTCTCCTATCCCATTCCTTCTTTTTTCGCTCTTGTGTGTGTTGAGGTGCAGGTTTATGTGTTTTGGGTGTTTTTTCTTTTTAATCTTTAGGAAATCTTTAATAAATGTTTCTCTGTGTATTTCTGTCTCTGTTCTTTTTGCATACATATCAGTGTATCTCTTTTTCTGTTTAAAATTTGCATATATATCTGTAATTATGTCTCTACCTGAGTATGTTTCTGTGTATGTGTATATGTCTTTCTCCATCACCTTATATGGGTTTTAGATCTCTCTCTGTCAGGCTGTCTTTCTATTTGTGTTGTCTATTTGGGTCTCTGTCTCTGTCTTTGTCTGCCTCTCTCTTTCTCTCTGTATGAGGTGTGTATGTGAGTTGTGGTGGGGGTTTCTAACTGAGTATTTATGTCTGCTAGTTCTAATACTTAAGAATCTTATAGGGCATGACAATGGTTTTTAATCAGGAATCAACAATAAAGCAATATTATTGATTACTTCAATTAGAGCATATTTTTACTTTAGGTGCTTTTAATGTGCTAAATATTTCAACAGCATATTTTGTTTAAAGGATGTTTCAAATGGATTCATATCACTGTGAGCAGTAATTATGTTTTAGAACTTGTTGTCAGCATTTGTCCTGTTTTCCAGGTTAGACAAATATACTCCTTCTCCCCAGACCGACCGTCTCTAATGAAAGCCAAAAGTTGATTTTATTCTTAGGCACTCTGAAAACTCCTATGTTTATTTTGTTTCTTTTGTTGTTTTGCTTTGCTTTGCTTTCTGTCTGTCCTTTTTGTTTGTTTGTTTTTTCCTATATTGTTCAGTATTGCTGAAGTTGTCCTAGCCATCATAGCTACTGTGGGTGTATGACACTCTGTGCTATGTTTTGTGGAGGTGATAAATTAAAGGTCAATGGTCCACATACAGGCTAGACAGATAGATGTAAGAAATCATAGTTAACCATTTTCTTGGTTAGTGTGTATGGCTGAATGGAAATTCTTAGTCCATAATCATTCAGATCTAATTATGATCAGTAGATCTAGGCTCCATCAGAGATGAAAGGCAAGTACTCAGTTTTCTCCTGAAATCAGCCCTATTTACTCAAACCTGTGGTCAGAAGACACATCATTAATACTGCTCTTAAAAACATTCCTGCTAAGTAGATGGAAATGGTAAGGAAAGAAATGATAAGACCTTTCGCGAGTCCACTGCCAGATCATTTGTGATTTTTTTAACCTCCCAAAATGTTCAAGATTACCGACTATGGTTCTGTTGTGGCCATAAAGAAGCTCCCAGACCACTGCAAGGTGAGGAGCAGGAATATCTAAACTAGAGCTGAGTTCAGTGTACTACTCTTGAATTCTCAATGTGTGCATTTTAGTCTTAAATTTAAATACACATTAAAAACAAACTTAGAAATAATTTCATTCATTTATGTCAAAATTGACAACAATTAAATATAACCTTCAGACACATGAAAATTTCTCTTTATGTAACATTCTGAGGTCTGGTGAAAAATTAACTAGCATTTTCCTGGGCTTTTCCATTTGAGAAACAGAAGTTTTCTAAAAAGACAAACAAAAACAAAACATTGGGCATCTTGTTTCTGATGAAAAAAATCATTTGTTGAACATTAAAGAAAATCTAACCAGCTAGAGAGGTGTGTCAGTGGCTCCCAGCATCCACATGGTAGCTCACAGGCATCCAAAGCTTCATAGGGGATTTGATCCTCTCTTCTGGTCAGCACAGATATCAGGCACAACATAGTACACAGATACACTTGTCAGCAAAACACTCATATACATAAGTCTAAAATTAAAATAGTACACCTTAAAAATATTCTGTATACTATTAACAATGTGGTTTCAATTTTGGAAAGCAAATCTGAAATTTAGCCATTTCTCTGAATCCATTTAAAAATTATCAGTTCACATCTCTCTGTTTTTAGTATTTTCTCCCATTGCATGAGAGAACATATATTTCTGGAGCCTTCCTGACTGAATCACCGTATGCTGTTCCATATGCTATGATTTTCTAGAATTTTTCACTTGATTATTGATAAATAGGTAATAGTAATAAAATCATCACATGCATTAATCTAAGAATTTTAAATCTGAGATCACCAATGATCTTACAAGCCTGATCTTTTAAATGCTACAGAAAATGTGAATTTCTTAGAAATGTAGTGACTGCAGAGAAGTGAAAGTAACTATGTTGAAGGTCAGAGAACATTTTCATGTTGTTCAAACATTTCTCATGAACCTGAAAACAATGTGTGGGAACATACTGTTTTCATATATTTATTTATTACAATATATTCATATTGTATCCTAGCTGTAACCCCCTTCCTCATTTCCTCTCAACCCTGCCCTCCCTCCCTCTTCTACTCCCATGCCCCTTCCCCAGACCACTGAAAGGGGAAATCCTCCTCCCCTTCCATCTGACCCTAGCCTGTGAGGTCTCATCAGGACTGGCTGTATTGTCCTAATGCTCTAGGGTGTACATTGTATTTTAAACTGAAGGGAAGAGAGACATAACTAATATATATATATATGTGCATACTAAATCATTTTGTCAGGTTTGCTCACACTTGTTACCATTAGTTTCATATTCACATTGTCTTCCCATAGGACATGAAATCCCGTATGACATTATTATGAGAAACATCCGAAATACCTTCAACGGACAGGAAAGGAATTTCACAGCTTTTCCATCCCTGCCTGGGCTGTATGTCAATCATCTTATACCAAATGATCAGGGACACTTCATCTTAAAGCCAAGATACTCTACCAGATACCAAGAGCAGGGCAGTAAGTATGTTTTTTCTTCACGTGCCTTTCACAGTTCCCACTTCTATTCTGCATAATATATCAATGCTTAGTGTCATTTTTTTTTGGCTTGGGAAAGGGACAGTTTACAGAACCAAAGCATACAGCAATATAGCCCAGTCAGGCTTAAAAATTATGAATTGTGATGCCCAGACTCAACTTGTTTTTAGGGAGAACTTTTATATTTAAAAAATTAATTTTTAAATTATTCCTCCCTTTTCTCCTCCCATGCCCTGCCCCAGTCCACCCACTCAGAGGGGTGGACTGGGGCACTCAGGTCTCATCAGGACTCAACTCCTTATCTTTCTCTGTGGCCTGGCAAGGCTGCCCTTCCCACCAATCAGGGTATGGTGATCAAAGAGCCAGCCACTGAGTTCATGTCAGGGACAGCCCCTGTTCCCCTTATTGGGGAGCCCATTTGGAGGCTGAGCTGCCATGACCTACATCTGTGCAGAGGTTCTAGTTTATCTCCTGGCATGTTCCTTGGTTGGAGTATCAGTTTGAGAAAAGATCCCTGTACCCAGATTTTTTTGGTTTTGTTGGTTTCCTGGTGTAGCTCCTGTCCCCTCCAGGTCTTTTATCTCTAACTTCCTTCTTAAGATTTAGGGAAAACTTTTTATTTCATTCTTTCAGGCAGGTAGTCAACATAGGGAGGAATGCCACGACACTGTGTACACAATATTGTGTGTGCACACATCTTTGGTCCCATGAGAATATGATTTCTAAGACCTGGATCCTCATACATTTCCTGTTGCATGGGTTTCATGATAAGAGCAGAAAATGCTCTAATAACTGCAGGTAGACAAACCTGTAAAAATGCTATACAAAAAAGTGAAATGTATGGAATTGAAGATAATTTATATCTGGTCTTGAGTGAAAATGACCTTAGGTTTCTAGGCCAGTCTGTAAGCTCATTTCAATTCCCACATCAAGGATGTTTCATGTTTGTCTTTTAAACCTGGCTTTGCACAAGAAACGGACCTAATATTTATGCACTGGAGCATTTGAATTTATTTTAATTTTTTCCCAATTATAATATGATTTCATTATATATTCTCCTTTGCTGTCCTTTCTCCAATCCTCCAATGTAATTCCCTTGATTGCTTCTAATTTCTTGTCTTCTTTACAAAAATAGTTGCATATGTACATATTTAAGCACAAGTGCATATACACACACATGCAGACACACTCACACACATTACTCAGTCTACACAACAATACTTGTATGTTCAGGCCTGACTATTTTGTGTTAGACAGCCACCCAATATTTTCTACTCTGAGAAAAAGCTTATTATGTATATGGCTACATTATGTGTTATGACTATTTTTTTTACTCTTAATGCATTTGTTCTAAGTAACTCATTCAAGATTTCAATTTTGTCTCATTCTAAAATAAATCCTAGATGAGCAAAAGAAATATTCTTAAAAGATCTATTCATTTATTTATTTTCTGTAAATGAATGCTCTATCAGAAAGCAAGCCTGCATGCCAAAAGAAGGAAACAAACCACCCTATAGATCATTGCTGGCCACCTTGATGTTGCTGAGAATTGAACTCAGGACCTCTGGAAGAAGAGCTAGTCCTCTTTACTGCTGAGCCATCTCTGCAGGCCCTGCAAAGAAACCTTGATCTCAGATTTGAACTAATACTATGGGAACAAGGTTCCAGAGTCTGGCAGACAAAAGTGGTCCTGCATGTTTTCTCATGAAGGGCACATGCTGATGATTAACGGAATTTGACTCAGTAAGAAAAGTAAGAATGGGAGGAGATGCACTGTGACATTTGAGGACAATAGAAAACTTTCTAAAAGGAAGACCAATGAAGGGAGCTATGGAGAAGGACAGGACCACTGAAGCAACTGGCTGTCCATATAACTCAGGAAGCTGGTTCAACTGGGTATCAAGTACTTCATGATGTAGTGTAGTGGTTATCTAGTATTGTCTTGTAAGAATTCCAACTGGCAAAACTCACTTCATGTCTTGTTGGTAAAATGTTCCTTTGGAATGTATACACCTTACCCTTGTTCATTCAAATGCTGATTTCCTCCACCTACTCTCTGGTTTAAATCTGGATATTTTATTATGATTCTAAGCATCCTGTCTCATCTCTGTGTAAACAAAGTAAAACAACTAGACACAATGTTGAGCTGGGAGGAGCAAGAGGGCAGGAAATGAGTGGGAGGAGAAAAGGAGCAAGAGGACTTGGAAAAGAGGAGGAGAAGGCAGAGCTGGGAGAGAGAGCTTGGACGACATGGAGATGAACTAGACCTAAGCTTTCACAAAAAAGCAAGTATAATGTGGGAAATGTAACTATGACAGCCTGGAGATTTAGGAGGGAGTTACAATTGCTCAGCATTGTGTTCTGGGTTAACCAAATAAACCCAGTCTCTGTGCGGTAAATTGATTATACAGCTGCTTAGAATGAACAGCAAGCTTTACTAAAAGATAATTAATTGTAAACATTAATTATCTCCTACAACAACATCTCTAACATTAATTGACAGTACTGAGTATAAGGAAAAAGAATATCCACACTAAAGGATGACTAATCAATATTATTATGTGAGGAATCTATTACAAATAATGTGTTTGTGCATTACAAAAGGCACTTCATGCAATTGTAATTCTGTTTTGTATTTTTTAAGGTTGTATAAATTACTCCATGTAATAATCTCATTCTGTCTTTAAATGTAGAGGAAAAAAGTCTGAAGAAAAGATGGACCCATATAACTTCACTGTTCCACGAGGGCTCTGTGCCCCAACATGACAAAGTGTGCAAAGGCCAGGCATTGGAGAAGCAAGGAAAATTGTTTGGAAAAGATCTGGAGGCTACTTGTGAGGACAGCAATCTGCCCAATGCAGTACTGGTGGGTGTTACAAGGTTCTTTTCTGGGTGTCCTAAGGATAAGATATGCTTCTTAAATACCCCTTCCCTAGCCTTCAATTCTGTCCTCAAAAGGAGAAAAAAACTGGAGGTCTAAAGATTACCAATACATCTCTAAAAGTAACCGTTTTTTTTTTTTACTAGTATTTCTATGACTCCCATTATGATATGGTTACATCATTAATGACAATATTTCAGAAATATCTTACAGCAATTCAAGTCATCGATATTATAGGTATGAAAGGACTCAGGTATTGCCTATATAAAGTACACAGTGAGTGATTTGATTATACAGGAACAGCAAATATTAACAAACTCTATACTTTCTAAATTTTTCCTCAAAATACCTTGTCACATTCTTAAAAATTAGCTTAAGCTCCTAGTAGATATGGTGTTAGTACCACGTAGAGCTAGCCATGTTGAACAATGCAGATTGCCAAAGAAAGTTTGGTGCATCTATTACACATTTATGATATAAGGAGATGGTGACTGAGACAGTTTCTTCACTGGTCAATCCCAAGTACTTCAAACCATGCCTG
Organism: Pachyuromys duprasi; assembly: GCA_028658305.1. NCBI lineage: Eukaryota > Metazoa > Chordata > Mammalia > Rodentia > Muridae > Pachyuromys > Pachyuromys duprasi. Next base: position 29,905,145 of record CM053766.1, on the reverse strand, counting down.
GTACATGGGTCAGCTCTAAAACTGTTGGAATACTCTAATAATTACTGAAGTGAAATCATAAGAATAGCTTGGTGCATTTCCTGAAAGTTAAATCTGTGAGACCTGTCAAAAGGCATATGTCTGGAAACTATCAAGGTGATTTGAAATCTTCTCCCTGTTTTTGAATGACTCAGCAGGAAGGTTCCACTGAGTTTTCCCTAACAAAGAATGATCCAGGTTGTTGCTGTTTCTCCAGGTTTGAGCTCTAACTTGAGATTGTTGTTGTCCTGTCCTGAGCTCTGAGTTCACACACTCATTCTACTGTGCTTTCCTACAGATCATAAAGTGTCACATTCCCAGGTTTCTCATTTATTTAGTCATCATAAAAGATACACATTCCATTTCTTCCACCACTTACAGGATGTCACTAGAACTATTTCCTCTCAAAGTATCAAGTATAAGAGAGTAAGTCCAGGCTCACTCAGGCTTTGCTTATGAGTACATGGGCACATGCAGTTAGATCTCTTGATGCAGAACCATTGAGGTTAAATGCAAAAACCTTTGACCTGCAGAATTTACCATAATTTGTCTGTTTTGTCATTTAAATAAAGGAGTTAGCTGAGAATTGGTCTCCTGAGTGTGTGCTAGTTGGCTCAGCTTTCCAATGGAGGACGTTTTAGCCAAGGGAATATCTCTCTGCAATAGCAGCACTACTGAAAAATCTGCTCTTGTGTTTCTAGGTTTGATGGGCCAGACTTATCGGACCTGCATGTCAATGAAGGTTCTACCTTAGGCACAGGTTGAGAGCTATGACATGTTTTGACCTAATTTAATGTACACTTTAAAGTAGTAATTTCTTTCATTTGTATTTTTCCATAAAATAGTTCATATATATATATATGGAGTTTTTACAAAACATTGAAAATAGTCTGATGAGAGCTGATCTATATGAGGAGTGGCTTTGTGTCTTTGACAACCACAAAGAAGAGGAGCGATTAGCTGCTGCAAAGAGGTAAGGCCTTGCTAATTTCTTAAACAACATCAACAAAAACAGACATAGAGTACATATCAGAAAATTGCTTAGTAAAATTAATTACTGACTATATAATTTTAAATTGTTCACACACCAGAAAATAGTTTTAAGAAGAGTCATATGGTGAGTCACAATGTCCCATGCTTATAATCTCAAGATTCATACAGCAATTAAATTTATCTTTTTTTATTGTTTGTTTTATACCAAAATTTTATTTGCAGAAGGAATGACGCTTGAGAGCATGGCTGTAAGCAGGGAGACAGATTTATAGTCTGAGGTATTTTTTTCAAAATCCATGCTTAAACTTTGTATTGAACCACACTGCACTGTCACACATTCCAAGAGAGGAGGCAAGAGTGAATAGCAACTTCTTTCAAAGGTTGTCTGGATTCAAAGATATTCCTGGATAAAACTGTGGCCCAGGCAGGAAGCTTTTTCCCTGCTGTTAGTAGAGGACAGATGTTTTAGTTTGCGTTTATATATTACAATTCATTCACTTTGTATCCCAGCTATAGCTTCTTCCCCATTCTTTCCCAATCCTGCCCTCCCTCCCTCTTCTTCTCCCATGCCCCTTCCCCAGTCCACTGATTGGGGAAGTCCTCCTACCCTTCTGCCTGACCTTGGCCAATCATGTCTCATCAGGACTATTTTCATTGTCTTCCTCTGTGCCCTGGTAAGACTGTCACCTTCAGAGCAAGGTGATCAAAGAGCAAGGTGTTGAGTTCATTTCACAGAAAAAACCCTGTTTCCCCTTACTAGGACACCCATTTGGAGACTGAACTGCCATGGGACACATCTGTGCAACAGTTCTAATTTATATCCATGAACGGCACTTGGTTGGAGTGTCAGTCTCAGAAAAGCTCCCTGTGTCCAGATACTTTAAGGTGTACAGATTTTAGTATGTTTATCCTATGTTATCTGTCTAATATCCACTTATAAGTGAGTATATACCATATGTGTCTTTATTCTTCAAGGATACCTCACTTGGAATGATCTTTTCTAGTTCCTACCATTTGCCTGCATATTTCATAATTTCCTTGTTTTCAATTGCTGAGTAGTATTCCATGTGTAAATGTACTGCAATTTCTATATACTTCAACTGAGAGACATCTGGGTTGTCTCCAGATTCTGGCTATTACAAATAAAGATAAAACATGATTGAGCAAATGTCCTTGGTATATACTTGAGCATATGTTGGATATATGTCTAGGAGTGCTATAGCTGGATCTTGATCTAGTACTATTCCTAATATTCTCAGAAAGCAGCAGATTGATTTCCAAAATGGATGTACAAGTATACATACCCACCATAGATGGAGAGGTGCTCCCCTTTCTCCATATCCTCTCCAACATGTGTTGTCACTTGAGTTTTTATTCTTAGAAATGCTAATGGGTATAAAGTGAAATCTCAGGGCCCTTTCAATTTGCAATTCCCTGATGATTAAAGATTTTAGGCATTTCTTGAAATGTTTGTCTGTCATTCTATATTCCACTTTTGAGAATTCTGTTTAGAACTGTACCCCATTTTTGAACTGGATTACTTGATTTGTTTTTAATTTCTTGAGTTGTTTATATATTTTGGATATTAGCCCTCTGTCAGATATAGGCTTGGTGAAGATCCTTTCCCTGTATATAACCTGTTGTTTTGTTCTAATGACAGTGTTTTTGTGTGTGTGTGTGTCACAGAAGCTTTTCGGTTTTATGAGGCCCCATTTATTAATTGTTGATCTTATGCTGATCATGTTCTGTTCAGGAAGTTGTCTCCTGTGCCAATGAGGTCCAGGCTCTTCCCCACTCTTTCTACTTAGGGATTTAATGTGTCCGGTTTTATGTTGAGGTCTTGGATCCACTTGGAATTTAGTTTTGTGCAGGGTGATAAATATGGATCCATTTGCATTTTTTTACATGTATACATCTATATTTGAAGAAAGATTCCAAGAACATTCCTACTTTGATTTTATTCTCATAAAGTCATGACTAATATATAGTTACTCTGTGCCCATTCTTCATTTTAACAAATTAATGAGTAAAATTTATTATTTGAAAAATAACTTGTCTTTGTGTTCAGTATTCTAGAAAAAGTACCACCCATGAACGCCCTTCTCATCATACAATTGTTCAGAATACTACATAAAATTGATAAAAATTCAGAAAAGAACATGGTGTGTGCTGATGATTTGGCAGCTTGCCTAGCTCCAATTTTGCTCTGGACACCGGGTTCAGGGTTGGGGCACGATATTGCCAGAAAGGTAATAATACATATATTTTGGCATAGGCTTAACAAATCTTTACAAAGAAAAGGAACAGAATGTTATCCTGATAATCTGTTTTGGTTTTGTTTTGTTTTTACATAAATATACCTTTTAATAATGTTGCTCTGGGGAGGAAGAATCATTGGTGCATTTTAAGTAATTAGACTGAAAGTGCATGTTTGAACTCAATAATTTGGTCCTTTGTCAATTAGGATTTAAAATATCCAATCCTTAAGTTAATCCACTGAGAACAAATGTCATGAAATGATGCAAAAACATGCTTGCTCGTTCAGTACACAAAACTGAATCCTCATGTCATCACTGAAGAATGTGTGAATTTCTACTTGATTCCAAGGTGGTTTCCTCAACTAGTAAAGGCAATATGGGTTCCTTTTAACAGATATGTTTGTTATTAGGCCTGGATACTGTGATTAGTTAGTTCTTAATTATGGTTGGTTTAAAGAAATCCTGGCATACACGTTTTTATGTGTATGTTTTTTTGGTCCATACATTTCATATAATTAAATACAATAAAGTATAGATATCAAATGGTTATTTTGATTATCAGTATTTGAGTTTCTAAGTTATTATTAATTGACCAATTGTTTCTGGACTTGGAAGGAGTATGTTAGAGGAGAGCATAACTCAGAAAATCTTTTCTCGTGTTGTGCAGAATGAAAGGACAGGAGAAAAAGATAGGGTCTCTAAGAACTGGCAATGCAGAAACATAATTATCCAGTTCTCCCCAAAATGAACTTAGTTCAAATGCCTCTCAATATAATGAACATGAGGGTGAAGCTTTTAACATTGTGTCTGCATTAAGCAACCAGAGACTCATGACTGCTGCTGCTCAAGTGGTTTTGCCTATGTTTTCTTTTTCAGCACCAAATGGGAATGTTCAATTGGATGGTGCCCACATTCAGAGTTGCTCCTTTTCTTTCTGAGTTTAGTTTTTCTATGAGCATCCTTTCCCAACATGCTCAGCCATACTGGTGATAAGTGGAATTAAAATTACTCAGGTTGACAGTATATCCTAGCCATTGCAATGGGAAAACTTAAAATCATCCTGTTACGTAGTGTTGTACTGTGATGATCATATATCAACATCTGATCTCGAAATCAACTTTTAAATTTCTAACAGAAAATCTCCCCTTTATCTTATACTAGCTGACTCATTCTTAGAATTGTGCACTGCATATTTTTAGCCTCCAAGACTCCTATATCAAATGTGATTTCAAGACACTCTGCTTTTGCCCTGTTTCTGTTACAGATGTCTTTGGTAACATTTCTTATTAAAAACTCCCCGCTAATATTTGGAGAGGACATAGATCTAGTTTACTATGGAAATAAAACTTCAGGTTCCCTGCAAAATCTAACTGATGTTGGTGGCAGAAAAGAAATAGAACAACTAGAAAACCACTCACAGAGTGGGATGGCATGCCCCACAGATTGTGACACAATGCCCAGAAATCCAGCTGCACCTAGTGACAATGAGGGGATTATAGGTAAGTATAGAAGTTCTATTATTGTTAATGTTTTTCACCACTTGTTTTTAATGTTCCTTCACAAATGGTGACAATGTTAAAGTAGAAACAAGGAATAATCAAAATGATGCTGCAAAATTATAAATGTGGAATTATACATTTAAAACATTTTCTGGTTTAAAAATAAATGATGACCACATCAATGAAGCTCTGCAGGTCTCTAGTAGGGTGGGTCTCTGGATTCCTGACTGTGCTCTCCTTTATCCCTTATCCCAGGTGCTCCCTATCTGCCTGTTCTTCCTCTCATGGAAAATCCAGGAGATACGCCAGGATCAAATTGTCTTCCTCCGCCAAAGCCAACCCGGTCCACGAAAGGGCAAGCTCAGAAGTCACCTCTCTCTCCACATCTGAACATTCCTCCAGATCCACTAGGGTCCATAAGTCCTCCTCCTCTTCCTCGCATGCCATCAAGCCCACAGTCACCATCCGGAGGTAGGAAGGGTGACAGAAGGAAGTCATTGGTCTTAGGGGTCTTACACTGATTACACCCTATTCTCCAGGTAAAGTTCTGGTTTCCAAAGTCCATATTGGGATACTGTCCGTCTTCAGCTTGGTGCTGGACAAATCCTCTGTCAGAAGAGGTTTCCTCTTGAGCCCAGATCTCTTTCAGGGTGAAGTCTCCTCTGTCTCCTCCACAGCCTCCCATGTGACTCACGTGTCTTCCAAAACTTCCTTGACCACCAGGATCTCCACAATATCACTGCTTGATTCTAATACCTTTATGCATTGCTTTCAAAGCAAAAAGTGGAATTTGCTGATTAAACCTAAAAGTATGGGCCATGTGAAACTAGCTATCAAGTGACTCATGATGCAATCCCTTTAATATAAATGGTACAATATTGATTATTTTCTGCATATTTGTGGTGAGGTAGAGGAATGCATGCTATAAAATGAAAAGAACATTCAATGCTTAAGTTAGTTCAAATAGGATATACAATGTTTGCCCTTTTTTTTTCTTAGATTCTGAGACATCTGACAAAATATTGTTCATAAGTATGATGGCTGCTACCTCTGGATCCAATACGAGCAATGAAACTGTGCATAGAACTCCAGCAGCACTCAATGAAGAAGATATCACTGAGATTTCTCCATCTCCACCAGGACCATTGGTGGGACACCTACTCGGCAGGTCTCTTACAAGTATTTGTAAGGATGGCATCCTGCCCACTGTTTTACTTGAAGGTTACTTTTTGGTTTCTGTAGCTGTCCTGTTGCACATACTTGCTGGGAAACCTGTGTTTTCAATTATTTTATCAAAAATATAAATGTTTAGTTAACCTATCCATGGGGGTGAGAGCCTTTTAAAATAGAGCCTCCAAGAAATAAATCCCAGTGAAATTTGAATCATGTAATTAAACAAAATTGAAACACAAATGTATTATATTCCCAAGTTTCCCCCTGATTTCATCAGAAATCCAAACCCACCATGTATTTGGAGGAAAGTATCCTATGGATGTGAGTCCTCTCTGAGTCCCCAACTGTCAAATCTTCCAGCTTCTTTTAACTGCCATATTATTCTGGAGTCTCCTGTAATAGCATTGCCTCTGAGATTATTCAATCTTATAATTCAGTTTATCTAGAGTGTTTTGTTTATACTTTATCAGGGAATTAGGTGTAAGCATTTTTCTTTGCTATGTATTAATTCTTTCATCCCAAAACAATGTATTTCAAAGTCATCTAATATGGCTTGATCTATTTTAAATAAGTTATTAAATTTACATAGTTAATGAATATATTTACTGTTCAGCAAGCATTTTAAAACTATATGGCAGCATGTCAACAAGATTATCATGTCAGACACATGACGATTACTGCACATCCCTTGAGTATTTTACAGCAAACTCTTTATGTAACCATGACTATGACCATTCCAACCTTGAAAATAGCGAAGCTATTGAATAAAGCTGTGTATGGTAGTTATGTTTACATAGTGAAACCATTGAAGGGGAATTAAAATCTCCATGGGTTCTTGACTGGGCCATTTTTTTACACTGATAGCTGAAACTAAAAAGTCTCAGGAGAAGGAAATGAAACTCTCTATCAAAGGAACTTTCCGGAAAGGCACAATCTTTTCTGAAAATACAGATTTTAAGATTTACAACAGAACCCAGGACTGACAGGAGGTATTTCCGTCACTAAGAAAGAAATATTTCAATAGTGACTGAGAATGGCATGCTGGGGGACCATGTTTGGGAGGAGAAGGAAAGAGTAAGGGAGGACAATCACCTAAATTATTCAGGGAACCTAATTGTGACTCAATACCAAGGAGGATCTGATTCCAACAATCAACAATATTTAAAATTGGGAAAAATGGATTAGGGGAGAAAATATATTCAGAAGTAAAAAAGAAAAAGAAAAAATACAAAATCTTCTTCATTCCTCCCAGTTGTAGTTATTGACCTACAATGGCCATTGCTCTCCTTCACAATAAGAGACACATTCATTCTTCAAACTATTGGATACATAATAATAGAAGCATGTGTTTATCTCACACAGGAAATGGTATCAATCAGTGGTGAAAAGGGACTAGATAAACCCCATTTATTCAGAGAATTAGTGACCAAACCATACTGGGACCTACGAGAAAAGATCGACTCTCAACAGAAAGTAAATTTGAAAGAGGAATCTGTGGTTTTCATAGGAGCGGTCTTAAAGGTAATGTTTTTAGCATCCTCCATATTTAGCATCCCATCAGGCATGTGTGAGTACTTTCCTTCCTTAAGATAAACTGCCGATGACAGATTACTTCAGCTATGGAAACTGATGACCTAAAGACAAGAGGATGGAAGATAAAGGTCTGACAAGCTAAGGGGTTCATCACAAACACACCATTGAAAACCTTCTGCAGGAACTTAACTTCCTCCCATGTCAGATGTGCTTTGGTTTGGCACGGGAAATTACCCTGCTGATTTTACCTCTGATCACACCATTTGAAGTCATAGCAAAACAAGTAATAACAGTGGTAATAGTATGACTTAAAAAACTCAACTGTTATATCATTCTTACCAAAAATATATCCTTCATAAATAAAAACAGTTCAAAATGGTTAATCCATCACTCACCTGTAATAAGTTCTCAGAGTTGGATGTTGCCCTCTGTCCAGTACTTACATGAATTGTTTTCCTTTTCTACCAAGAAAAAATAATCAAGTACTTTTATATTTACTAGATTATTATCCCTTGTCAGAAAATCAACAATTTTCTTAACCTACTCAATATACTCTCCTACACCCTGAACGTAAACACTGGATCAACCAGTGGTTCTAGAGAAATAACATTGCTTGGTTTTAACTGGGCCATGTTCTGAGTTCACCACTTAGTAGACTCTGGAGCTGTGGCCTCAGACATAAACAGAGAAGGTACTGCTCTGAGAGCAGGCAGGATTAGTAACATCAGACAAAGGAACCACTTGATCCCACCTTGACCTAGAGCTTAGCAAGTGTGGCCTGCTCTCACTGCCAGAAAGCTGGGATCTAATAGTAGGGTAGAAAGTGAAGATCAGTGACCATCGAGGCAGGGCTGTACACTTGATGTACTTTAAAGGTACAGGAACGTCTGGAGTTTTCCCATTGTTCTCATTTATCTACCTTTGGAACCTCAAAACATGGCTGACCCTTCACAGCTCAGAAATCATTGAAATGAATCATCCTTTAGGGAATTATGAATACGAACTTTGGTTGTATTTTTTCTTATTAGTTAGTCCTGGACAGTTTTGGGCTACTTAGTGAGAAGAGAAGGTCTGCTCTGTTTTTCTTACCCTGGTAATTATGGATTTCTCCAATTTTTATTGTATATATATTTTTCATTTTATTTATTTATTTAGGGACATGTCTGTTTGACACCCACTCTACTCTCTAACCTAAGGCCTCACTGAATCATTCTGAGTTGAGATTTTATGCATGTACCACCAGTGCTTGCCTAGGCCTCACACATCTCCGTGTCCCTAGGCTTTTGAACTTTGGGCAGAGTGCAGGGCATCTTATGAAAGAAGTGGGAGATAGTAAGACTTGGAGAGGCAGGAGCTCCACAAGGATAGCAACAGATCCAAAAAGACTTGGCACAGGGGTATTTTCTGAACGTGACACTCCAGCCAAGGACCACTCATGGAGATGGCCTCAAACCCCTGCACAGAGGTAGCCTACAGTGTCCACGTGGGTTCCATAGTAATGGGGATTGTCTCTGATAGGAACTGACTGGCCTGCTCTTTGATACCCTCCCCCTGAGTGGGGAGCAGCCTTACCAGGCCACAGAAGAAGACAATGCAGCCACTCCTGATGAGACCTGATAGACTAGGATCAGAGGGAAGGGGAGAAGGACCTCCCCTATCAGTGGACAGGGAGAGGGACAGGGGTGGGGGAGTGGGAGGGCAGATTGGTAGGGGAAGAAGAAGGGAAGTACAGAGGGGATATAAAGTTAAAAAACTGTAATTAATAATTATATATGTTTTTAACACATATATATACATATATATGCATATATATATGCATATATATAAACAGCAGTATATGTGTGAGTTGGAAGGGGTCAAATAAAGAGGTTTTTCTGTCCATCAAACAAGCTAATACTTTCAACTCTTTTGGATGTGAAAGTGTGACAGCTTCTAACATGAGACCCAGGAAGCTCAAGTAAGAAGGTTCTTCCCTATTCCAAGTGTGCCTGTCAGCACATGAGAACTTTATATACTATGAAGTATAAGTACTGATTCATCAAGTTATAGAATCAGTACAAAATATTCTCTGGCTCTGCCTGTTTGGGATGCTTGCTTATTCCTAGGAAGAACATTTTGAACACAGAATAGGTTTATTTCATTACTACCACATCCAGAACTCTGCATCTTTCATTCCAGTCTTAGGTGAGAGAACACAAGCTCCTCCTTTTGGGTTTTACACTTGAGCCAAGATCTGGATAGGTGATAGAGTGGGACTCTCTTAAGGTAGTAGGCTCTAAACCTTGGTTCTCAAACTTCCTAATCCTGTGACTCATTAATACTGTTACTCATGTTATGACCCCAACCATAAAATTAAATTGCTGCTACTTCATAACTGTACATTTCATATTGTCATGAACTGTAATGTAAATATTGGATTGTAATGCAGGCTCTCTGGTATGTGACCCTTACAAGCTTTACAAACCACAGGTTGAGAACCACTAGTCTAAACTATTTTTCAATAAAATGCTTCTTAATAATTTCTCCAGTATACATGGAACTTCAAAATTCTTGTTTGTTTCCTAATAATAAAAAAATAATAAGGATTTCATCGGAAAGTTAAAAGAAAGCCTCCTTTGTTGTGAATTATATGATGAGTGGCTTAAAGTTCTTGATGAAGAAGATTTGGCTCAAAAGATTTCTACTATCCAAAGGTAATGGTGCATTAAACGCTTGAGAAAAAAAAACACAAAGATAGAAGCAATACATTTCTTGAGGTATTATTAGCTTGTATCTATAAGATTACCCACTTGAAATGATGTCCCACACCAACAGGGTTATTTTGCTCACATATGCAGTCACTTCGTGAACAGATGCATTTCTCAGGCAAAAGCATTGCCTCATGATTGTAATCCCACCGTTTGGGAGATTATGCCCACATTTTAGCTGTTATGAATTGGAGGATAGCCTTGGTTGCATAGTTGAGTGCAGGTCAGCCTAGAATATGACTTTCAGATCCTATGTGAGAGAAATTTAAAAAATTATGTGTGTGCCATACCTGTGTGTTATTTTTGTTCAAATAATATTACTATGGAATAGTTAGATATTTCACACTCTGAATAGATGTCACTGCTTTGTACATAAAGCTATTATTACTGGGTTTAACTTTCTCAACTATACCAATATAGAGTATTTTAGATCAGGTTCAGCTTTGACTTCATAGAAATATTTTCCTGTATAATACTCTATAGAAGTATTTCTTAGGTAACAGGAACTTTCAGCTCAATTACAATCCAGAACCCGAGCATGTCTGCCTTATCTAAAGCACCATCTTTCATAATGCATTGTTTTGTTTCTTCAGTGTGTTTTCAGCTCATCCTATTCATCAGATTCTAGAATCCCACAAAAGTGTTACCTGAGTTTATATTAAATTATGAATTAAATGTATACTCATGGTGGCTACACAGATGTCACAGTGCTTAACACCTCTGGGTATTTCCATTGTCAGAACCCACATGATGACTTGCCACAGCCTAGGTTCCATTTCCAGATTTTCTGACAACATCTTCTGGGGTCATGGGCACCAGTCACACATGTGGTGCAGAGATATTAATACTCATTTTTCTTTATTGTCCTAATTCTATAAAGAGTTTTGATTGGCAGAAACTATTCTAGTAAATATTTTAGCTATATATACTTTTTAAAATTTTGAATTATAATATTAGCTGATCTATCAAACATTTACACAGAAATTTTGTTGAATTTTGAGATTGATAGGTAACTCTCACTGTAAGTTAAACAAGCTCAAAATTCTTATTTTTCTATTTTAGTCTTTTATTGAAGATGCCACAACCAAATTTGAATCTTTTGAAATATTTGATGCATTTGTTATACAAGATTAAAAGTCATTCTCCTATTTCATATGTGAACAGTTATATTTTATCATTTTGCATAGCTGATAGTCTTCTATGGAAGGATACTCCTGACTACTCAATGTTTGAAACAGACCTCTCAAAAAGGGTAAGTGTATCTCTTGGTTTCTGTCTTTGTGAACAAAGTCCTTATTGTGATCTAGAAGCTGGAAAAGTCAATGCTGTTAAAGAATCTTTTGGAGTAGAAGAGGTATTGATCTCTTTCGGGAAGGGTGTAAAGGTTAGAAGTTGTGAATCATCCTTCTTTAACTGGCTTTGAAAACCCAATTAACTTGAAGCATAGAGACGAAAGAAGATAAAAAGAGATGATGAGGCTCAACAAAATAAAATTAAGACTGTGGACCCTCGTGGATAAACATTGATACATAGAATTGGACAAATATTCCAAAGTAGTTTTCTCATCCCTGGGATTGGCACTTCTCCCCAGCTTTCTGACCTTCAGTCCCACTTTCTATTTGAATAGAGCATATAAGAACCAGTGCAGCTCCTGTGTTAGGTAGCTTATCATTTCTACAAGACCTCTAGAACTGCGCTTATAAAGATGAAACATTTATTTTATTAAATTGTGTGCACTAACCTTCTATTTCATATAATTTTGCATGTTATCAACTTTTCTTAGTATGTGGCATGCCCAAAGAACGCTTCGAATTCCATGGAATTACACTTACATATTACTCTGAGCTACCATGAGGTGCTGAGAACCTAACTTGATGCTCTGGAGTAGCAAACAGTGCACTTGACAATGAGCCATTATTCTAACACCAAAATATTTATTTTAATTTATATAAAGCATGAATGACATGTTTATTCATTTCTTATTTTGAAATTAGTTTTATGTTTCCTGCATATAATTTGTGCACTGCTTTCCTTGCATCTCCTTGGAAGTAAAAAGATGGCATTGGATCTCATAAAACTGAAATTACAGGTGCTTGTGAAATTACAGATACGGAGTCTTCTGAGATAGCTGCCAATGAACATGACTTCTGATACATCACTTCACATATCAGTTTACCTTAACCTTCTTTATCAAGGAATTTCCTTAATTTGCTTTACTGAATGTCTTAAATTTATTATTCATAATCTTAGTATTTCATTGAGAGCCTGAGAGAATACTTCATGTGGTGGGAAAAAATTCTTGAGAAGAAAATTTATACTCACCTGTCAAGAAGAAAGCAGAGTGAGAGACAGGCAGACAGAAAGATAGGGATTCTACATTCCCTCTAATGCCAGAGCTGCATGCCATTTGCCTCACAGTGGGGCTTACCTCTCAAAGCTTAATTCCCAGGAAAACAGCATTAAAGATTTAATGATTAGCATATACATCTACTGAGGAAAGCAGTCGCTAAGTAGTTGCACATGATAGATTTGAAAATAGAAAAGGATACAAAGTTCAGTAGGAATTGTAATAAATTTTAAAGCTGAATAAAATTTAACATTATAATACCCTAATGTGCAGATGCAGACTAATAAGACCCTTTTTATGTTTTGTATCAAAATGAGAGACAAAAACATTTTAAGGAAACATGGATGTGCCTTCTTGCCAAGGAGGTGCAGGAGAGCTGGCCCTGGTGGCATGGTTTTCAGGAGAGTTGGCAGGCTGTCTAAACTACCACCCAGATCCTAGACTTTGACCTGGTACACCCCAACATCTCCATCTATAAACTGTTGGAACATGTGAAAAGGCTGGTCCTGTACAGAGAAAGTTGCCAGATAGCCATGACTAGGGGCAACAGGAGGATATCCAGAATGTCTGACAGGAGTCTCTGAGAAGATCTATTATTCATGGTGTAGCACAAAGCCATAGGCCTTGACCCAGAGCAGTGACTCATTTCAGTGAACATTTGCAAGTCCAGCTGTTTGAGTTAAGGATGTACTGTGTGACACACAGTGGCACAACACAGCTTACATGGAAATATTTAGTGATATATTTTTTTTCATTTTTTGTGTGGAATTTACGAGGGTAGGGAGTAGAAACGGAAGGACTGAGAAATGAGTGGGTATGGCATACATGATGGAAAAAATCACGAAGAATCAATAAAATCATATGTATATTTCACTAGTAGTTTTCAGGAATCGGGTGCACAGGACAGATGTCATGGCACTGTGACTCACAGTGGAGTAGTGCAGCCCAGGGAATGACTGTCACATCCAGGACTACACTTGGCTCTATTCAACTACCAAGCTGCTGGCAACCTAAAATCCAAGCCTGTAGTAAAATTCATGTTCATTACAAAAGGAGCAAGGAAATATATTTTATACTCTTAACCACTATTAATGATAATCTTTTCATAAACTCTTCTATTCAAATATATTACTTCATGTGGTCAGATATGAAACCGAAGAAGGATAACTATTCTGAACTATTTGTGTACAAACTAAGAAGATCGTCTAAGTGTGCTAGTCCTCAAAATTATTTCTTTATTTTTTTGACAAATGTTTTTGTTTGTGAGCCTAGATTTTAACTACTGAGCTGGGAGGAGGTCCTCCCCTATGGGGAGACTAGGGAAAGGGCATAAGGGAGAAGAGGGATGGCAGTTGGTAGGAGGAGGAGACAAGCAATGGGTCTGCAGTAGAGGAAAATTTGAATAAATTGTAAAAAATAATTTTTTTAAATGACTGGTCAAATGTAAAATTAGGTGCATTCTCGGAAGAAACATAAAAGTTAAACAGAAACAGTCATTGCTGTGATGATCTTGAAATTTTTCCTTGTCTGTTATACCATGCTTTACTGATTATATATTAAATACATGCCCCTACTATTAGTCATTTCGTGGGTTCATATCTCTATGTAGTAACTACTAATTTTTGTCATTTTAAGACTCTGATATCAAATTTATAAACAATGTGAAATGACAGCATCTTGTTAATTTACAGGTTTCCCTTATAAAAATTCTCATTGAAAATTTTCAAAAGATATTTGAAGAGGATACTACTACTTTTTATAAAGACATGGAAAAGAGTGTTGAGGACATAAAGAATTCCTCTGGTTTACAGACTTCTGTTGATAAGTCATGTGATGAGGCTGATACCAATGAGGAAAGTGAGAAAAACTTTCCTAATGATAATTCTGAACAATTAAAGATTGCAGCTATTCCTTATCAGGAAGAAGTTCCTACAGGTAATAGGAAGCTTTAAGTAGTAATCAGATGAATGGAAGGATGACATCATCTCCTGATTTCACAAAACTGCAAATAGTATCAAAGTATTATTGTCACATACCATGATATTAGAGCATTGGAAAAGTCTTTTTAAACAACAGTGTAATTTAAAAAATATTAATATAATCATACCTACATACATAAACACTTAAACACATATACAAACATACATGTTTGTATACACATATATGCGTACATGTATGTGTGACAGATTTACTCCTAATTTAACCCCTGAAAAGAACCCAAAATATTACATACTTTGTTTCTCACCTTTCTTGCTCCTGGTCAATGAGTCAAAGTAATTTCAATATCTTGGATATTGAAATTATTACTTTTGGAAACATCACTTAGAGAAAATGATTTATTCAAAAATCCCTCAAACATTCTGGAAGGCAAAGCCATGTGCCACTGTCAACAAACTGTGTAATCCTTCTGCAAAAACACTAATGTTGGTTGGATTCCTTATGAGAGATAAATCTTATCAAATGCTTAACATTATGTAGCTATTGGATTCACAGAATCCACTACAACAAATATGTAAGGAATGACAAATAGGCTAAAACATACCTGAATCTACAATTAGCACCTCTCAAAATTAGATATACTGTAAACACAAGAAATGTTCTGTGTAGAGTTGTGGAAATAGACTGAAAAACTCATTTTACCTGAATTGAGCTGAATCTGTCATTTGAAAATGTTTTTAATCAAGATGATATTTTATGTTTTATTTAACAGTGAATGTTGGAAGAACTTTCTTCTCCAGTACAATTAATCACCTGGTGGAGGGTGATAATTGAAGAAGCTTTTGGAATGTCAAGCTATCTTACTACCCTTCATTTTCTTATTGAATTGAATAATGGAATCCCCACAATTTCATTTGCCTACATCCTTTCCTTCCTCATATCCCTTATAATACATTCCTAATGTTTTTCCATTTACATTCTTATTATTTACAATGTTTCACTTCTACTTAATTTATGCTGTCTATTAAATACTTTCATTGTTTTAATAAATGTTAGTTTTTGGAAAATGTCATTTGGCAGTCTTCTGGATCTCAGTTACTTGGGGACCTGCATTCATGTGATAGATCCACAAGAATCAGTGATTAACCTAATTCCACACTCATGTGAAAGCACATGTTGGCAATGATGTGGAGCAAGGAGAATACTACTCCATTGTTTGTGGGAATGCAAACTTGTGGAAATCAATCTGGCACTTTCTCAGAAAATTTGGAATAGTTCTATCTCAAGACCCAGCTATATCACTTCTGGGTATATTCACCGAAAATGCTCTACCATACCAAAAGGACACTTGCTCAGTTCTGTTCATTGCAGCATTATTTGTAATAGCCAGAAAGTGGAATCAAGCAGGTTGTTACTCAACAGAAAAATGGATAAAGAAAATGTGGCACATTTATACAATGGAATATTACCCAGCTATTAAAAAAAGAAGAAGAAATCATGGACTTTGCAGACAAATGAATGTAACTAGTAAAAAATCATCCTGGACAAGGTAACCCAGATCCAAAAAGACACAGGTATTTCATCGCTTATAAGTGGATATTAACCATAAAGTCCTGGATAACCATGCTAGAATTCACAGAGCCACAGAAGCCAAGGAGGACCCAAGGAGGAAGCCTAAAAATCATTCAGAAGAGGAAATAAAATGGATATCTGAAGTAGATGGCAGAAGGGAACTCAGTGGGAGAAGGGCTGTAGAAGGTAAAGAGTGTGAAATCAGGTGTGGGAAGAGCATGGTGTGAAGGTGGTAGAGAACTGGGAGAGACAACATAAATCATTAGGGGGTCACCTCTGGGACAAGGGAGGCTCCTGGAGTCTATGGGGGTGACAATAACTGATACTCATAGCAATACGGATTGAGAAACCTGAAGTGAGGTGGGACTTGTAGTGGAGAGAGGGGGACATCAATCAGCCAATAAAACCTTCAACCCAAAATTTGTTTTGCATACAAAAAGTAGAGATTGAGGAATCAGCAAACCAATGACTGGCCCAAATTGAAACCTGTCCCATGGGGGAGAGCCAACCCCTATCCCTATTAAAGATACTCTGCTATACTGGCAGTCAGGAGCCCATATAACTGTCTTCATCCAGCAGCTGATGGAAGCAGATGCAGAGACCCACAGCCAAAAAAATAATTGCCCTAGCTCAGGGACTTTTGTGGAAGTGTGGGAAGAAAGATAAAGGGTCAAGGACACCACAAGAACACCTTCAGAGTATACTAACCTGGGCCTAATGGGGGGACACAAAGAGACTGAACCACCTAACACAGAGCAAACACTGTCTGGACCTAGACCTAGTATACATATGTAGCAGATGTGCAGCTTGGTCAACATATGGGTCCCCTAACAATAGGGCTAGGGGCTATCTCTGACTTTGTTGATCCCTTGGTGTCCCTTTCCCCTAGCTGTGATGCTATGTCAGGCCTCAAAGGAAGAGGATGTCCTTAGACCTACTGTAACTTGGTACGTCAGGGTGGGTTGGTACCCCTTGGTGACCTCTCCCCTTCTGACACTAGAGAGAGGGGAGAATGGGGAAGGGAATTGATGATGAGACTGGGAGGAGCAGAGGTAGGGGGCTGCTGTCAGGCTGAAAAGTGATTAACTAAATAAATAAATGGGGGTGGGAAGAACCAAACCAAGGAACAAACCAGAGGATCTTATAGATGTATCTATAATTAAACCAAGAAAATCTCAAATCAAGAAATATTTATTACAAGTACATGTTAAAATATAGAAAAACAAATCAAGGCATTCACACTTGTGCATCCAGGCATTTACATGTGGAGAATTTCCCAAAGAATATTACTAAAAAACAATCTTTACAAATACACATACACACATATGTGACTGAATACAATACACTTCAAATTCCAAATCCATGAAAGAAAGCTCATAAGCACCCATGCTTTTTTATCATCCAGGCCAAATAATATAACAATGTTAAATGACTGGTTAATGAAACTCATATTTTTCCCCATCACTGACTAAAATCTCTTGCTCTTTTCTACAACATAATGGTGGTAATTGGATATAATTGCCCACTCTTAAGACAATGAAGTTCCTGTAACATCATATCCAAAAGTATGTTTTTTTAATTTCATCTATGTAACTTCCAGTCATTTAAAATTATAGAATCCTGATTAAATGTATGAAAGTACCTTTAATACATAATATGCAAAACAGTAATGTAACTCTTCCAGACAAGGCCTTGACTTCCCAGTGAAAAGAAAAAAAAGTATACCAGTGAATGAGTGTCCTTCAGAGTGTCCTTTGGCTTTTACTTGGACTTACAAATGAAGGGGTCCTGTTCAAGAATTGAGTTCTGTGACCAACTTTGAAGCTGTTTTAATCACAGCAAAAAAAGGTAAGGATAAGAAGAAGAGTGAACTCTTTGCTTCATTGACAGTGGTTGACATTAGCAAGAAATACTGAGGCAATCTGCCCATGTCTTGGGTTCACATACCAGGCAATGAAGAATCTGGATAAGAAACTGAACTTATGAGAAAAAAAAAAACCCTGTGTCCAGATTGTTTCTCTCTCCTTGTGGAACTCCTGTCCCTTCCAGGTCTATGTTTTCTTTCTTTCTTTTCTTTTCTCTTATTTTTAATTTTTTTGAACATAACTCTTAACCTCATCATTTAACAATTCAGCTTTCCCAACCAGTTTGTAGTGGGGCATCAAAGTACTTGTTAAAAGATTAAAATCGAGTGGATTTGGGGGAGATCCAAGATGGCTGCCATGAGAGGACAGGGTGTCTGAGGAGTAGGACAGCAGAAAAAACGCAGTGACCAAGGAGACTGAACTCTGGGACCTAAAACACCAGCATTTGTGATTGCCAGGTGAGCAGAACTCCTACGGTGAGAAAATCAAGTGGGAAAATCCTAGGGACACCCAGTTATTCCCTGGAAAAATCTCCGGGTGACTGGCAGCACACAGCTCTGATCTGAGCGAGCAGCCACGCTGGGAGCCAGCAGCCGCCATACTAGGCTGGATCACACAGTCTCTCAGACAGATTGAGGAGGAACCCGGCACCTTTTTGTCTGAGGACGCATATTGCTCGGACACTCCAGCAAAAACCTCAGTCCATGTGTGAGTCTGAGGGTCAGTCTGGAAAGGACCCGGGTTATGCTTCAACCCGCAGGCATATGGCAGGCACATACCTACCTACTCCGCTGGAACCATGTCAGACTGAGAGGGACAGGGGACCATTTTGACCAGACCTCACACTGTGGGCACTCACTACTCAGGTCCGCCAGCAAAAACCTCAGTCCATGAGTGAGTCCACAGGCAGTATGGGAAAGGCCCCGGGTTCTGCTTCAACCTGCTGGCATACAGCAGGAGCACACCTACCTACTCTGTCTGAACCACCTCAGAATGAGAGTTACTGGGGGACAGTTTTGACTAGCTGCACATTGCTGGCACACACTGATCTGGTCCGCCAGCAACCACCTTGGTCCCTGTGTGTGTGTCCACAGACCAGACAGAGAAGGCCTCAGGCACCATTTCAGACAGGCCTGCATAGAGTGGGTGCACACTGCTTGGCAACACCTGAAACCAACACAAACCCACTGTGTGTGTCCCAAATATCATCCCAACAAAAATCAGGACACCATGGCCACACAAGAAACACCCAAAAGCAGTGGATATTTTAATTCAGCGTAGACACAGGAAAAATATGTTAAAGCTTTGATTATGCAGATATTGGAGGAACAAAAGCAAAGACAAAAAGAGGAAATTAACAAGGCCCTCAAAGAAATGGAGAAGAAATTAATGGCCCACATAGAAGAACAATCAAAGAAAAACAAAGAGGAAACAACCAAAATAGGAGACAGAGTCAATCAGTTGAAGGAAATGGTACAAAGCATGAAAACGGAATTAGAATCTATAAAGAAGACACAAAGGGAGAAGAAACTGGAACTGGAGAACTTAGAGAAAAGATCAGGAACCACAAAGGTAAGCATCACCAATAGAATACAAGAGATGGAAGAGAGAATCTTGGGAGCGGAGGATACGCTGGCTGAAATGGATTCCTCACTCAAGGAAAAGAGAAAATCAGAAAAGTCCCAAGCACAAAACATCCAAAAAATTAAGGATGCCCTGAAAAGACGAAACCTAAGAATAATTGGAATAGATGAAAAAGAAGACTCCAGGCTCCAAGGACCAGAAAATATTTTTAAGAAAATCATAAAAGAAAGTTTTCCCAACTAAAAAAAAGAAATGTCCATAAACATTCAAGAAGCCTATAGAACACCAAATAGACTAGACCAGAAGAGAAATACCCCTCCTCACATCATAGTCAAAACACTAAACCTACAAAACAAAGAAAAAATATTAAAGGCAGCAAGGGAAAAGGGTCAAGTAACATATGAAGGTAGACCAATCAGACTCACACCAGACTTCTCATCAGAAACTATGAAAGCCAGAAGGACTTGGGCAGAAGTCATGCAGTCTTTAATGGAACACAGATGCCAACCAAGACTACTATACCCAGCGAAGCTTTCAATCAACATAGATGGAGAAAACAAAATTTTCCATGACAAAACAAAATTCATGCAATACCTACACAGCAACCCAGCCCTACAGAAGGTACTAGAAAGAAAACTTCAGTCCAACGGAAACAACCACACCAGAGAAAATATAGGATACAGATAATCTCCCAATGACAACAACAACAAAAAAGCAATGAATCACAGTAAGACCACCAACTCCACAATAAAAAGAAATAACAGTCATTAGTCACTATTATCTATCAACATCAA
Source organism: Pachyuromys duprasi (assembly GCA_028658305.1). Classification (NCBI taxonomy): domain Eukaryota; kingdom Metazoa; phylum Chordata; class Mammalia; order Rodentia; family Muridae; genus Pachyuromys; species Pachyuromys duprasi. The sequence goes on along the minus strand of CM053766.1, from coordinate 29,884,824 downwards.
TGGACTCAACTCTACAATAAAAAGACACAGACTAACAGAATGGCTGCGGAAACAGGATCCAACATTCTGTTGCATCCAAGAAACACAACCTATGCAACAAAGGTAAACACTACCTTAGAGTAAAAGGTTGGAAAACCATTTTCCAAGCAAATGGACCCAGAAAACAAGCTGGGGTAGCAATCCTAGTATCTAATAAAATAGACTTTCAACCAAAGTTGAAATCAAGAAAGATGAGGAGGGGCACTTCCTTCTCATCAAAGAAAAAATTCCAACAGGAGGACATCACAATTTTGAACATTTAAGCCCCCAATACAAGACCACCTACATATGTAAATCAAACAATATTAAAACTGAAATTACACATTGATCCCAATACCCTAATAGTGGGAGACTTCAACACTCCACTCTCACCAAGGGACAGATCATCCAGTTTGAAGCAAAACAGAGAAACAAGGGCACTCACAGACACCCTAAATCAAATGGAACTAATAGATGTCTACAGGACCTTTCATCGTAGATCAAAACAGTATACCTTCTTCTCAGTACCTCATGGAACCTTCTCCAAAATAGACCATATAGTTGGTCACAAAGCAAGCCTCAGCAGATACAAGAAGATTGAAATAATCCCTTGTATCCTATCTTACCATCACGGTCTAAGGTTTGACCTCAACAACAACAGAAATAGCAAAAGGCCTGCACATACATGGAAACTGAACAACTTGCTACTCAAGGATAGCTTGGTTAGGGAAGAAATTAAGAAGGAAATTAAAGACCTCCTAGAATTCAATGATAATGAAAGCACAACATACCCAAACTTACGGGACACAATGAAGGCAGTGCTAAGAGGAAAGTTCATAGCACTAAGTGCCTTCAAGAAGAAATTTGAAACATCTCATACAAGCAACTTAATGGCCCAAATGAAAGCTCTAGAAAAAAAAAAGAAGCAGATACACCCAAGAGGAGTAGACAGCTGGAAATAATCAAGCTGAGGGCTGAAATCAATCAATTAGAAACAAATAAAACTATTCAAAGAATCAATGAAACCAAGAGCTGGT
>CM053766.1:29862208-29883269 GCA_028658305.1 Pachyuromys duprasi | reverse complement strand
AAGTGATGATAGAAATGGGGGAGGTTGGTGAGACTTGGGGAGAACAGGAGCTCCACAAATGCCAAACTGAGTAGGGTACAGGGGTCTTGTATGAGATGGTGTCTACAACCAAGGACCATGTGTGGATGTGGCCTGGAACCCCCGCACAGATGGGGCCCATGATAGCTTGGTGTTGGACTGAAGACCCTAGTGAGGGAAACAGGGACAGTTTCAGTCATGAACTTTTTGTCTGACAGTTTCACCCTCCCCCATACATGCTGGGGAGTGACAGACTGGCTAGATCCCAGGAGAGGACATTGCAGCCTGCCCTGAGGAGACAGGATGAGCTGGTGTTGGAAGGAAGGGTGGGAGGTCCTCACCAGTTGGTGGACTTGGAGGGGGCGGGGAGGAGGGAGTTGAGGGAGCGATGGGTGGGTGGGAGGGAATGAAGGAGGGGGCTATGCCTGTTATACAAAGTACCTAACCTGTTATTGATATAAAAATTAATAAATTTGTTTAAAAAAAGATTAAAATCAAGGTGTTTGTCCAAAAGAAAAAAAAAAGAAAGAAAAAGAAACTGAACTTATAAGCAACCAAATTACTATAGTTACAGCAGTTCAACCAAAATAAGAGCCTGGTGGTAAAATGGCATGGCTCTCCCTAATAGGACTGTTATTTTTCTGGTTTAGGACATTAGCCTGAGAGAGAAGTTGTGAGTAATCCTTGGTGTGCTCTTACACAAATCCTTAACTTCTGTAGCTCATGCATAGGAGTCTATTTCAAGTTACAGCTCCAACATATCCCCAGACTCTTTCCAGCCTCCAATCACTGCCATTGCATTGTCATTTTTCTCTTAAGTCATGGCCTCTTTTTGCTTTAACAACAGTGACTATTTGAATGTCACCTATGTTTGGCTATGAGACTGCCCAGCTGTGAAGCCAAGGGATGGCTGCACTGGATAATGAGTGTGTAATGGAATATGTAGAAAGGACTTTGTGTGTTCGAAGAAGCTCCCCAAAACTACAAATATCCCAAACCACAGACTGTCTGTCCATAGTGTGGAAGTACAGAGCTTGTTAAGCTTGTACTGAGTCATTTGATCTCTGCTTAACCAATTGCAGAGTTGTTACTGACCTGCAACAGTTGCTGGGTGGCCTTAGGTAAAGATGGACACTAGAAAGGTTTAGCAATCAGGAACACCAGTAAGAGGCTAAGACTGCAATGGACCATCACAAGACTATAGTTCTGTTGGTATATGTGCTAACCTGGGTTGAGGCCTTTGGCCTTTAGACTTCCTTTAATGTTTAATGTAGATTCCCTGGGGAAGGGGACAATCTGCATCCCTCTGAATGAGAAACTCTGGTGCTTATAATATTATTGTCTAGCATGTAGCCACAAGCATTGCTTTGGTGTACGGTGGCAAGACAGGTTTACAAAAGAAGGTCTTGTTTCTAGAAAGTTTGTCACATTCAAATTTCAATTTTATGTGACAAATTTTGCAAATAGTTTAGAAACTGGTAGAAAGGATTAATATTCAGCAAAATTAAATTTTTTTTTTTACTTTTCCAGTACCACCAGCCAAATTCTTCACTGTTTGGTAATTTACAAAGAGAATTAACTGGTCTGATGGGAATGAAACTTCAAAGGTTGTGTCTGTGGAATCAAGCCAACTCGGGAAGGCACTAGAAACCTTACTACCACCAGAGGGCTAAACCAGTCTGAAAAACTACAAAAGATTAGACTCAAGCTTGTCCGAACAATAGTCAAATACTTGATCTTGCATTTTCTTGTTTGAGTTATTCCAACTACTTTTGACATGAACTCAATGACTGGATCGGAGCTTCACAAGTCGACCAACGGATCCAGAACAGTCTGGCTCAGGGGTCCTGCAGAGACAGATACTCTAAACAAGGACCATGCATGGAGATTTCCCAGCTCCCTTGCTCAGATACAGTCCATGGGAGCTCAGTGTCCAACTGGGTTCCCTAGTAAAGGGTGCAGGGGCTGTCTCTGACATGAACTCAGTGGCAGGCTCTCTGATCACCTTCCTCTGTGGGATGCAGCCTTGCCAGGACATAGAGGAAGACAATGCAACCAGTTCTGAGGAGACCTGATAGACTAGGGTCATACAGAAGGGGAGGAGGACCTCCGTTATCAGTGGACTACGAGAGGGGCATAGCAGAAGAGCGAAGGAGGATGGGATTGGGAGGAGACAACGGGGGGATTACAGCCAGGTTACAGATTGAATAAATTGTAATAAATGATAATAATAAAAATGGTAAACTCTAGTGACTTTAAAATCTACAAAATTACTAAGAATGAACAGGACAAAGATATTATAGACAGACAGACAGACAGATACGTAGATAACTGGATACGGATAGATCAGTAGAGGGTGGGAAATTAGAAAGTTGCTACAACACTTTGGAAATTTTTTTGTAAGCAGATATGAGTTGAACTGTACGAATAAGAGTTCTCAGTTGTAGATTCTTTTTTCTTTTTGTTTTTCATTTTTATTTTATATTACTCACAGGCTATGTACTTTGTATCCCAGCCATAGATCCCTCCTGCATTCCCTCCCTATCTGCCCCTTCCCTCCCTCATCTCCTCCCTGCACTTTTCCAAGTTCACTGATAGAGGAGGACCTCCTCCCCTTCCATCTAAGTCTAGCTTATCAGGTCTCTTCAGGAATAGCTGCAATGTCCTCTTCTGTGGCCTAGCAAGGCTGCTCCTCCCTCCGGGGCAGGGAGGTCGAAGAGCCAGCCATTGAGTTCATGTCCAAAATAGTCCCTGTTCCCCTTGCTAGTATACCCACTTGGGTATTGAGCTAACATTTGCTACATACAAGCAGGGGTTCTAGGTTATAAACATACATGGTCCTTGGTTGGAGAGACAGTCTCATAAAAGACCCCTGTGCCCTGATACATAGAGCTCCTGACCTCTCCAGGTCATTAGAACTCCCCCTTCTTCCATATGATTCCCTGCACTGTGCCAAAGGGTTGGTTTTATTTCTTAATCTTTGCTTTGATACCCTGCTAGGAAGAGTCCCTCTGTGGTAGTCTCTTGTACTGCTACTTGTTTTCTCCTACATCCAATGTCAGACCCATTTGACTTTCTAAGTGAGGATTAATCCTCTTACCCCAGGTCCTCTTTCTTGTTTATCTTCTTTAGGTGTATAGAATCCCATTTTTAATTGGATTGCTTGATTTGTTGCTGTTTAACTTCTTGAGCTGTTTATATATTTTGGATATTAGTCCTCTGTCAGTTATAGGGTTGGTGAAGATCCTTCCCCGATCTGTAGGCTGTTGTTTTGTTCTGAGGACAGTGTCCTTTGCTTTACAGAATCTTTTCAGTTTCATGAGGTCCCATTTATTGATTGTTGATCTTAGAGCCTGTGCTGTTGGTGTTCTGCTCAGGAAGTTGTCTCCTGTACTAATAAATTACAGGCTCTTCCCCAGTTTTTCTATTAAAGGGTATAGTGTGTCTGGTTTTATATTGAGGACTTTGAGCCACTTGGACTTTAGTTTTGTTCATGGTGATCAGTGTGGATTTATTTGCATTTTTCTACATGTAGATATCCCGTTAAACCTACTTTCTTATTTCAAAAGATAAATGGCACAGTCATAATAATACTAAAACTGAATTCAACAGTATAAACAGCTTAGTATCTAACATCTGTAACTCTAGATCTTCTGGGCTCCAAAATTCCAAGGCAGCTCCATTTCGCCTGTTTTCCCATTCACAGCACAGATTTCATCTCTCAGATTTAGGCAGCTCTATCCATAGCTACAGCTGTCTTTGGTGTTCTTCTAATGGTCATGGCTTCTCCAATATGCTGGGGTCCCCACTACAATTCAGGCTGAACACTCACCAAAAAAGATGAGGGTGGTATTTCTAGAATATTTTGGAGTTAGCATAGTATAGAGGGCATGAGGATTCTTGGGAAGAAATGAAAATCTAGCTGAGTATTCTGAGATTAACAAGATAAAATGTATAACAAGAAAATTAACTTCCCCTTGAGGGGACCTGAAAGCCAAGCAGGGGTGTTGATATCCTGATAGGAGCCACAGGTCAATGGAGGACCATATGTCTCTTTTGTCAGAAAAATCTGGAACAGACTCCTTTTGCTTGACAAGAATTATCCCGCAAATTCGTGGTGAATTCTGGTTTTGTTTTGCTTTGCTTTTTTTTGCTTCTAACAATCAGAAATTCTTCTAAACTTTTCTTGAGTGGAACAAGACTGGCATATATATATATATTCCCTAGGACCTTACCTTTTTGGAAAAACCTGATTATTTTCTTTATATCAATTCAAGTGTACAAATAAACTTATGGTTTTAGTTATTGCATTCTAATTCATAGATTTCTTTCCTATTTGAATTTTTTGGCTTACATAAACATTATATATTGTTTGCTAAACTTTATTGTTATACACATAATTCTTTTTAATTTTTTATTAATTACATTTTATTCACTTTGCATCCCCCCTTTAGCTCCCTCCTCTGCTCCCAATCCTACCCTCCCTCCCCTTCTCTACCCATGTTCCTCCACAATTCCACTAAAAGGGGAGGTCCTCCTTTCCTTCCTTCTGATCCTAGTCTATCAGGTCTCATCAGGAGTGGCTGCATTGTCTTCCTCTGTGGCCTGGTAAGGCTGCTCCCCACTCAGGGGGAGGTGATCACTTCATGTCAGAGACAGTCCCTGTTCTCATTACTATGGAGCCCACTTGGACACTAAATTGTCATGGGCTACATCTGAGCAGGTGTTCTAGGTTATCTCCATGAATGGCCCTTGGTTAGAGTAGAAAAGACCCATGTGCCCAGATTTTTTGGTTCTGTTCTCCTTGTGGAGCTCCTGGATTGGGAAAGGATCTTTACCAATGCTATATCTGACAGAGGGGTAATATCCCTCCGAACTAAAGAAGTTAAACAGCAACAAATCAGTTAATCCAATTAAAAAAATGGGTTATAGAGCTAAACAGAGAGTTCTCAATAGAGGAATAGTCAATGGCAGAGAAATATTTAAAGAGATGCTCAATGTCCTTAGTCATCAGAGAAATGCAAATCAAAAGGACCCTGAGATTTCACCTTACACTCATCAGAATTGCTAAGATCCAAAACTCAAATGACAATACATGCTGGAGAGGATGTGGAGAAAGGGGAATCCTACTCCACTGCTGGTGGGAGTGTAAACTTGTACAACCACTTCTGATTTGTTTTTATTTACCACATCACTCATATGAAATCAAATTATGAGGCTAACGTCATTAGGAAGAACTTTACAATTTGGAACAGTTTTGTTATTTTAATTAATACTGTAAAAATACATATATTAAAGAAACTGCATAATGTGCAGAAGGCGAAAATGGTTATTATCCCCAAAATTCGCTCATTTCAAAAACAGGCATTCTAATTAAAAAATAACTGTCCATGATTATTATGTGTTCAAACATTAGTAGGTTTTTAATATTAGTATTTATAGAGCATCTCCCAAATTGTTTAAGTAACAATTATTTGGCTCCAGAATATAATATATATTAATAAGCATGTGTCATCCTCTGTAGTCTTCAAAGTTGCCCTATTTCTCTATGCATGAAGCTTTTGACTCTCTCTCAGTTAAGCACATTCATCTTTAATCTATGCTGTGTTTTTGCATCAGCTAGACTCTGAGGTTCACAGTGTAATGAATTCTGCATGCTACCTTTCCTCAATTAGACATTTCTTGATTAAAGAATTCAGAATTGAGTCTCTTTGAGTAGGAATAGAAATTTCATAATGTTTTACACTAGTGTTCCCTATTGTTGCACCCATATTATTACAGTTTTCTATCTATATTTCAAAGTTATATCTATATTTATCATCTATTTATTTATCATCTATCATGTCTATCATACATTAATCATATATGCACATATGACAATAAAAATCTATTTTTCTTTAGGAACTTGTGGTCAAAAATATTTCTATAATAATTTTGAAGCCAAAAGTATGAAAGGAAATGAAATGCATGTGTCACTTTGTCAGTTACTTCATGAGGTTTGCAGTGTTGACATCACAATGGTCTGTCACTATGACTACTCCAGGAACTTCAGACTTCAGTGGTTGGTCTACAAGCTACTGTAGCCGTACTTGGTACTTAGTGCCATGAAAGAAAAGGCTAATTTCACATACATTGAGGTTTTCTTCATTCCAGGTTCCACTATAAAGGTATTTTTTACATGGCTATTATGATTCTCATGATAGACTAATGGATTCAGGAAGTCTTCTGTCTTGATTTCTCCAGATCATGTGAACTAACTCTTAACTCGAGTGGCTTCGTGGGAAGCTACGCATGTTAGCAATATTCAGTAGCATTCTCCACAAGGCCACAAAGTTATCATGTCAGGAGAGGTATGCTCTGAGCGGTATCTGAGAATGTTGTCTGGATATCTTCAAAATGTATCTGTCTAAGTTATGAGAGAGGATTATTTCCTGTTCCATCTAATTCCTACATGACCACAAAGCTTAGTTTGAAACTGAGCAAATATCAACCACAAAATCTAAGTACTCTCCAGATTTCAGTAAACTGTTATTGTTTCCAACACCTATTTTGTTCTTTGAAACATACCTCATTTTTTGAACTAGATTCAGATGAAATAGGAATGAATTTCATAACATACTCATTCACTTTCAATTTTCTTAATCGTGATACGGAGTTGGAACAATTTTTTTAACATATCCTTGCATATTTGTTTGATTCGTGTGACAACCATTGGCTGTTTTCTCTATCTGACTATTTGATTCACTGGGATCTTAAGTGTTTTCTAAGTAAGAGCTGTGATGTACATATTCATTGAAATATGTAACATGTGTTTTGTACTGAGTAATCCAGTTAAGAAGATATATATTTTAAATATTCAAACTCTGTGAGCAGGGCATAGTGAAGAAAGCATAAAAGCAATAGCCAGTACATTATTAGAGGGACTTATGTTATTACGAAGAGAGAGAAAACAAAATGTTCTGAGGCATCTAGAAGAGTTAAAAGCCAAGAAAAACAGAAGTAGACTATTTGTCTTGAAGAGAAGGGGGAATATTAGAAAATAATGCAGATGGTGGGGCAGTGATAGAAAATATTCCTTCAATGTCATGGGCTGAACCTAGGCCCCTTACACATACGTGGCAGATGTGCAGCCTGGTCATCACGTGAATCTCTAAACAATTAAAAAGGGGGGTATGTCTGACTCCATGGCCTTCCTTTGGGCCCTTTTACATAGCAGGATGTCTTGTCTAACCTCAGTGGGAGAGGGTGCTCTTAGTCCTGCTGTGACTTTACGTGCTAGGATGGGTTGGTTTCCATGGGGTTGTCCCCATGCTGAACAAAACTGGAGGATGTATGGGGAGGGGTGTAAGGGTGAGAATTGGAGGACAGGAGGGAGGCAGGTGTCTATGAGGATGTAAAATGAATAGATAAGACAAAGGGGTGTTTCTAAAACAAATTATGAGTTAGCATAGTGCAGAAGGTGATGAGGATGATTGGAAAGAGACAGGAATCTTGTGCCATTTTTGAGATGTACAGTAGTACTATTAACTTCCCCTTGAGAGAAACTGGGTGCCATCATATATGTTGATATCCTGATAGGACCCACAGGCCAGTGGAGAGCCATAACTCCCTTTGGTCAGAGACAAGAGAAATGATCCCATTTTCTGAACTAAATATTAAAACATTTATTGATGAATGCTGTTTTTTTTTTCTGTTGTTAGTATGTTTGTTTCTAAACAACTGAAATCCTTCTTACTCTCTCTTGAGAAGGACCAAAGCTGACATGTTTGAATATATGTCCTCTCTGGGAACCAATATATTTAAATTCTTAGGAAACCCTGATAATTTTCTTAACATCTATTTATGTTCACCACCAAAGTAATGGGTTTCCTTATGGCATGTCAAAACAGTTTTCTTTCTGATTTGCTTTTAATTACCATACTCCAATGGTATCAGTCACAGGAACTCAGGATTATTCAGGAGAATATCGTTATGGAGAACTTTTTAATTCAACAGAATTTTTTCTTAATTAGTACTATATAATTACACATATCAGTGAAAATACACAGTTTTCAGAAGGCACAACTTTTGCTGTCAGTAAAATATAATTATAATGAAGGCATAGGCATTTTAATTTTAAATTATCTGTCCATGATCATTGTTGCACCCACATTATTACAGTTTTCTATGTATACTTCAAAATTCTATCTATATCTATCATTTATTTATTTATCATATATATATATATATCACATATTATTCCAATATGCACATGTGGCAGTAAAAATCTGTTATTCCTTAGGAACTGGTGATCAAAAATATTTCCATAATAATTTTGAAGCCAAAAGTATGAAAGGAAAAGGAAATGAATGTGTCACTTTGACAGTTACTTCATGAGCTTTAAAGTGTTGACATCACAATGGTCTGTCACTATGACTACTCCAGGAACTTCAGACTTCAGTAGTTTGTCTACAAGCTACTGTAGCCATTTTGGTGCTTAGTGCCATGAAAGAAAAGGCTAATTTCACATACATTGAGGTTTTCTTCATTCCAGGTTCCACTATAAAGGTAATTTTTACATGACTATTATGATTCTCATCATAGACTAATGGATTCAGAAAGTGTTCTCTTTTGATATCTCCAGATCATGTGAATTAACTCTTAACTCAAGAGTGACTTCATGGGAAGCTACACATGTTTGCAATAATCAGTAGCATTCTCCACAAGGCCACAAAGTTATCATGTCAGGAGAGGTATGCTCTGAGTGGTATGTGAGAATGTTGTCTGGATATCTTAAAAATGTATCTGTCCAAGTTATGAGAAAGGATTATTTTCTGTTCCACCTAATTCTTTTTCCTACCATGACCACAAAGCTTAGTTTGAAACTGAGCAAATACCAACCCAAAAATCTAAGAACTCCCTGGTTTTCAGTCAATTCTTACTGTTTCCAACACATAATTTGTGTATTGGAAGATAATTCTCAATATTGACAGACATCAAACAGGAATAAATTTTACAACATGCTCATTTACTTTCTATTTTGTTAATCATGATACTGAGTTGGTACAATTTTTTAACGTATCCTTGCATTATTGCTTGAGTTGTGACAACCATTGGCTTTTGTCTCTATCAGACTATTTGATTCACTGGGATCTTAAGTGTTTTCTAAGTAAAAGTAGTGATGTACATATACTTTGAAAATTGTAATATATGTTTTGGACTGAGTAAGCCAGTTAAGAATATGCATATTTTAAATATTCAAACTCTATGAGCAGGGCATAGTAAAGAAAACATCAAAACAGTAGTTAGTACATTATTACAGTGACTTATGTTATTACGATGAGAAGAAAAAAATGTTCAGAGGCATCTACAAGAAAAAAAAAAGAAGTAGACTATCTGTCTAGAAGAGAAGGGAGAATATAAGAAAATAGTGCAGATGGTGGGACAGGAATAGAAAATTTTCCTTCAAATTCATGGGCTGAACCTAGTCCCTCTACACATATGTGGCAGATGTGCAGCTTGGTCATCATGTGGATCTCTAACAATTAGAATGGTGACTGTTTCTGACTCCATGGCCTGCCTTTGTGCTCTTTTCCTTAGCTGGGCTGTCTTGTTTGGCCCCAGTGGAAGACTGTGCTCTTAGTCCTGCTGTGACTTTATGTGCCAGTATGAGTTGGTTTTCATGGGGTTATTCCCTTCCTGAGGAAAACAGGAGGATGGAAGGGGAGGATTCTAAATGGTGAGATTGGGAGGTGTGGAGGAAGACATGCTTTAATGAAGATGTAAAGTGAGTACATAAGTTTATGTATAAAAAGTCATACGTGGTATTTCTAGAACAATTTAGGGGTTAGAATAGTGCAGAAGGAGGTGATGATTGGAAACGGCCATGAATCTAGGTGAGAGTTTTGAGCTGTATATATAACAAGTACATTTCTTTCCCTTTGAGGGTACCTGGATGCAAATATTGATGTTTATATCTTGATAGGATCTACAGGTCAGTGGAGAACTATAAGCCCAATTTGTGGGAAGCAAGGGAAATGACACCTTTTCCTGGAAAAGAACTATCTCACATATTCTTAAGGAATGCTTTTTGTTTGTTTGTTTGTTTGTCATGAAACATCCAAAATCCTTCTATACTCCATCATGAGAAGGGCCAAACCTGGCAATTCTGTGTGTGTGTGTGTGTGTGTGTGTGTGTGTGTGTGTGTGTATCCCTGGGACCCAACATATTTTAATTATTAGCAAAACCTGACAATTTTCTTCACAACTATTTATGTTCACAAGTAATGGATTTTGTTATGTCATGTCAAGACATGGTTTTTTTTCTGATTTGATTTTAATTATCACACTTTCATTCACATGAAAGGAGAATTCATAAGAATAATAACTTTATGGAGAATTTTTCTATATAAGTACACATAACAGTGAAATTTCACATTTTGCAGAAGGCACAATTTATTGCTGTCACTAAAGTTAAGTGATTGCCAATAAATTCATGTCAGAGATAGTTACTGTTCCCTTTACTATGGAACCCGCTTGGATACTGAGTTGCCATGGGCTACATCTGTGCAGGGGTTCTAGGTTATACCTGATTTTTAAAGTCTCCTGAAAATGCGAAGTTCTTAGACATGTAGTGACCTTCAGACAAGTGAAAGTAGCTATGTTGGAGAATATGTTCATGTTGTTCAAACCTTGCTCTTGACCTGAAAACAATGTTTGGGGACATTCTATTTTAAGATATTTATTTTTAATTTATTACATTTTATTTACTTTGTATCTCAGCTTTATACTCCTTCCTCATGCCCTCCCAACCCTGCCCTCCCTCCCTCCCTCTTCTCCCATGCCCCTTCCACAGTACACTGATAAGAGAGGTCCTCCTCCCCTTCCGTCTCACCCTAGCCTATCAGGTCTCATCAGAACTGCCTGCATCATCTTCTTCTGTGGCCTGGTAAAGGTGTTCCCCACTCAGGGGGGGGGGGGAGGTGATCAAAGAGCAGGCCACTGAGTTCATGTCAGAGATAGCTCCATTTCCCCTTACTAGGCCACCCACTTGGACACTGGGCTGCCATGGGCTACATCTGTGCAGGGGTTCTAGGATAACTCCATCAATGGTCTTTGTTGAAAGAAGGGGCAATAGAAAGACCTGGACGATACAAGAGCTCCACAAAGAGAACAACTGGACCAAAAAATCTGGGCCCAGAGATATTTTCTGAGACTGACCCTCCAACAGAGGACATTGTTTTTCATTAGTTAATTAGTTTATTCAATTTACATGTACGTCATAGCCCACTCCAATTTCTCCACCCAGTCCCACACTCCCTTCTGCAACCCAAATTCTCCTGAGGAATCTGGGAGCTCCCTACCCCTATAGTCCAGCTCCTTTAGCATCCTAAAAACAATCTGTGAAACATTCTTGATTATTCAAACTGTAAAGGAAAAATTAAACGACTCTGATTTTTCCACAATATTTATTTTGGAGTTTTATTGTACTGGATATAATCCAGTACAGGGTATAATCCATCCACTCATCTGATCTTTTCTCATTGTTGTTTTGCTTTTAATGGCAAAGAGTATTGCAATTATGTCCAGAAAAGTGCTAAGGGTGTGTCTCTCAACCCTCACTGTCACTAAAATCCTCATTGTCAGTATATTCTTCACTGTCACTGTAGTCAGTGCTGAAAATACCTGCACATGAGAAAAAAAAATCTGGTATTTTTGTTGTTGTTTGTTTGTTTTTCCAAATTATTTATTACATCTCATTTCAGCCTGATCCCCACCCCCTTCTGCCTGGTCTTGCCCTCATACCTCCTTCTTTGTATTCTCCTCTCTCATTTTTCTCGAAGAGAGGAGGGACCCTAAGTGGTATCAAATATCCAGGCACCTTAAGTTCTAGTACACAGTCGCTATTGTTGGAAAACAGATCAAGAACAGAGTTGTGCAAAGGAAATTCTGAAAGATTGTGAAAAAGCATCAAGTAAAAAGCATCAGTCTAAAGTGTTGAAACCTCAGTTTCCTTGAAAGCACAGAATTGTTCTTAAAGATGTTTCCATGGCCCTCCCAGGTGTAGCAGATAGGACTGGATTTGTGTCAACTGTTGTTATTCACAGTCCTCTATGAAAAAAGAAGTTTTTGCCTCATGTTGCTTGGCCTTTTGGTTGTAGCCTCGACCCAGGTGACTCTGAATCTATGAAAAGAATTGGCTGTCACATGCAACTTTCATCTGCCTCATTTTTAGGAGGGACTCTCTAAGAGCCATGCCCCCAACTACAAAGTTAAACAAGTGTTGTATGTCCAGGACACTAAATGTGTTTTGGACAGCAAACAGCATCAACCTGAACATTGGCAGAAAGAACAAAACTGGAGGAAGGCAAAGCCATTCCACTTCACTGCTCCTGAGAACACTGTCTTCATACTGTGAAGGGAAATGGATTCTTTATAAATGTGGCAGACATCATGAGAAAGAACATTGTGCAAACCAGTGCTTGACATGGCTAATAGAATTACTTAAAGAGTGCAAGCCCCAAACCATACGAACATCTTTCTTTTTTATTATATACAAGGGGTGGAAATTATTCAAACTGATTAATATAAATAAGGACAAATGAAGAAAGCTTATTATGATGTTAGAATCTTAGCGATATCAAGGTTTAAAACTGTCAAAGGGGAGAAGAGCAAAGGCCCAAATTCACAAACACACAGTTTAGTGATGGGCCTATGTTTTCCAAACAAAGTGAAAAGTTTTCATTTTTCTTCTCAAATTTTTTGAGTTCCAAGTTATACAGGCTTAACTTATCAGATTATCCCAGAGAGAGTCCTAATGCTCCAGGGTGTACATTGTACTGTGTCCTGAAGCACAAGGGATATACAGCAGTGCATTGTTAAATCCAATTGGCAGGTTTGCTCACACTCGTTACCATTAGTTTCATATTCACATTGTCTTCCCATAGGACATGAGATCCCATATGATGTAATTATGAACAACATACGAAATACCTTCAATCAACGGGAAAGGAATTTCACAGCTTTTCCATCCCTGCCTGGGATATATGGGAATCATCATGACAAGAATGATCAGGGATGCTTCATCTTAAAGCCCAGATACTCTGCAAGAAACCAAGAGCAAAGCAGTGAGTTCATGCTTCCTTGAAGTCACCTTTCTTAGATCCCACTTCTATTCTTCACAATATGTGGATGTCTAGTGTCATTTTCTTGCTTGGGAAAGGGGCACCATAGAAAACAAAAACATACAGCAATACAGCCCAGGTCAGGCTTACGAGCACTCTAAATTGTGATGTCCAGACTCAGCTTGTTTTTAGGGAGAACTTTTTAAAATTAATTATTTGTTAATTACAAACTATTCATTTTGTATCCCAGCTGTAGTTCCCCCTCTTCATTCCCTCCCAACCCCATCCACCCTTCCTCTTCTCCTCCCATGCTCCTGAGCCAATATACTGAGTGGCACAGTCCTCCTCCAATTCTCTGTGACCCTAGCTTATCAGGTCTCTTTAGGACTAGCTGCATTGTCTTCCTCTGTGACTTGGTAAGGCTCTCCCCCCTCAAGGGGAGGTAAGCAAAGAGCCAGCCACTGAGTTCATGTCAGAGACAGTCCCTGCTCCCCTTACTGGGGAATCCACTTGGACACTGAGCTGACATAGGCTACATCTGTACAGGGATTCTAGGCTATTTCCATGCATGGTCCTTGGTTTTAGTATCAGTCTCAGAAAAGACCCCTGTGACCAGATTTTTTTGTTGGTTTGTTTTCCTTGTGTATCTCCTGTCCACTCCAGGTTTTTTCTCTCTGCCTTCTTTCATAAGATTTAGGGAGAACTTATCATTTCCATTTTTCAGGCAGATAGTCAACATAGCAAGGAATGCCAAGGCAGTGTGTACACTAAATTTTGTGTGCACATATCTTTTGTCCTATGAGAATATGATTTCTAAGACCTGGATCCTAACATGTTCCTTATTCTTTGGGTTTCATGATCAGAGCAGAAAATGCCCTAATAAATGCAGGTAGACAAACCTGAAATGAATGCTATATAGAAAGATTAAATGTGTGGAATTGAAGATAATTTTATTCTGGTCTAGAGTGAAAATGCCAGTTGGCTCCTAGGCCAGTCTATAAGCTCATTTAAATTCCTACATCAAGGATGCTTCGCCTGTGTCTTTCAATCCTGGCTCTGGACAAGAAATTGACCTAATATTTATGCACTGGAGCATTTGAATTTATTTTTTTCCAAATTTTAATAAGCTTTCATTATATATTCTCCTTTGCTGTCCTTTCTCCAACAGTCCCACACACTTCCCTTGATTGCTTCTAATTTCTTGTCTTCTTTATAAAAATAGTTGTGTATGTACATATTTGAGCACATGTACCTACGCACGCATATGCAAACACGCTCACATATATTACTAAGTCTATACAATACTACTTGTGTCTTCAGGTCTGACTATTTTGGATTGACAACCACCCAGTATTTTTGTATTTCTACTCTGAGAAAAAGTTTATTTCATATTATGACCATTTTTTTCACTCTTAATGTATTTGTTCTAAGTAACTTATTTAAGATTTCGATTTGATCTCATATTCTAAAATAAATCTTAGATGAGCAAAAGAAATATTTTAAAAAGATCTTTTCATTTATTTATTTTCTGTAAATGAATGCTCTATCTGAACATATGCCTGCATGCCAAAAGAGGGAAACAGACCACACTATAGATCATTGGCTGGCCACCTTGTGGTTGCTGAGAATTGAACTCAGGACCTCTGGAAGAAGAGCTAGTGCTCTTTACTGCTGAGTCATCTCTCCAGGCCTGCAAAGAAACCTTGATCTCAGATTTGAACTAATACTATGGGAACAAGGGTCCAGAGTCTGGAAGACAAAAGTAGTCCTGCATGTTTTCTCATGACGGGTACATGCTGATGATTAACACAATTTGACCCAGTAAGAAAAGTAAGAAGAGGAGGAGATGCACTGTGACATTTGAGGACAATAGAAAACTTTCTAATCCTAAGACCAATGAAGGGAGCTATGGAGAAGGACAGGACCACTGAAGCAACTGGCTGTCCACATAATTCAGGAAGCTGGTTCAATTGGGTATCAAATACCTCATGATGCAGTGTGGCAGTTATCTAGGATCGTCTTGTGAGAATTCCAACTGGCAAACTCACTTCATGTCTCTAACATAATGACAGTATAGAGTATAAGGGAAAAGGAGATCCACACAATAGAGGTGACTAACAAATATTAGAATGTGGGGAATGTTCTATTGCAAATAATGTATTTGTTCATTACAAAAAGTACTCCATGCAATTCTGTTTTGTATTTTTAAGGTTGTATAAATTATTCTACACCATGTAATAATATCATTTTGTCTTTAGATGTGGAGGAAAAAAGCCTGAAGAAAAGATGGCCCCACATAACTTCACTGTTCCACAAGGGCTCTGTGCCCCAACATGACAAACTATGCACAGGCCAGGCAATGGAAAAGCAAGGAAATTTTTTCGGGAAAGATCTGGAGGCTATTTGCAAGGACGGCAATCTTCCCAATGCAGTAATGGTGGGTCTTACAAGGTTCTTTTCTGGCTGTCCTAAGGATAAGATCTGCTCCTTTAATACCCACTCCCTAGCTTTCCATTCTGTCCTCAAAAGGAGAAATAATTGGGATTCAAAGGGTTGGCTTCAGAATAGATAGGTAAAAGAGGGTTATTCACCTGAAAACAAGTATTGGGAGAGTTGGGTTAATCACTTTACAACAGTGGAAAACCTGATAAGAAAATGTTGCCTGGGGTTTCATAGCTATCATTAAGGTGGTACAAAAAGAGATGAGAACAAGAGATAGAGGCATTTCAAGGTCTTCTTCATCCATGCCAGCTTTTGCGTTGTACCTGTGAGCAGGGTTGGTCTGGTTCATAAGAAGTACAGAGTGCCCTGTGCTGAAGATATGAATGACAGGTACTTCCCTTTCTTCCTCTCAGGACATGCTGTCTGTTATCAAGCAGAAAGGGCCAAACACTGAGGGTGTTTTTATATTATCAGCAAACATCACTTCTAGCCAAATTCTGAAAGACAAACTAGACCGTGGACAGCAAGTAAACCTAAACAACGAAGATGTTCATGTCGTTGCTTCAGTCCTAAAGGTAGGGTGATTCCTTGTGTCATTTACCCTCAGGAATCCTCTAGGTTTCTGTGAGTATTTTCCTTTATAATGCATTTCCTGAGTGACAGTAAATACCAATGGCAAAAATCTGGTAACCTCAAAGGTTCCCCTGATGTTCACAACAGAAAAAATAAAGATTCCTGCATAAATCAGCCATCACAATCTCTAATGTAATGAAGAATATTCTGTCATTTTCCTGGGAAACATGAGGGCCCATGGGGAAAATATTATTTCAAAATAATAATAGTGTGGGAGGGGTCATTTCATATACACATTTGTCACCTGGTATGCATGCCTAGTCACATGCCTTTGGTACCACTGTTCTTCATTTTCTGTCACTAGTTCATTTCTGACAGACAGGTTTTTCTTCCTCAGTATACAGCATGTGTCTCATTCTCATATAACTTCATTACAGATCCCTTTCAGATCTCATGATCTCTCTCTCTATCTTACACACACGCACACACATAAGCACAACTAGTACTCAAATACAAATCCTCATGGCAGGAAACAGGCATTCTTAATCACTGACATATCACTTAAGCTCTATAAAATGATATTTGTGTTTTATTATTAAAATTAAAATTCAATTACATTTCATTTCTTCCATTTCTTTGTTCTAAGATTATTTCCCCACACCCTCCCACTTCCTGTCAAATACATGGCCCATTTTCTTTAATTATTATTATTGTATAAGTCAATAATATGTTCAAACATTCTGATGAGTCCCCTTATGGCTGGTAGTATATGTATTATTTTGAGATAACCATTTGGTATTGGATTACCAAATGGGGTTTATCTTTGGGAATGACACATTTTCTCACAATCAGTGTTTATGTGCTTATAGCTCTTTGTCCAGAGTTTGGCTTCATGACATTTCCTCATCCAACTAACTTGCATGATGTTTTTCGTCAGGTATTATTAAAGCAACCATATTTTTGGACTTTCATGACTGAAGCCTGACCCTCATTTCTAGGAAACCCAGATTTAAGACAGACTATCTGATCCTCTGATTTACAGTCTTTCTGAGTCTTTTAAATAAAATTCCCAGATCCCACACTTCAAGAGTTACCTTGCATATGTGTCCATTGGGCTCTGAACCATGGGAACATTAGTTCTCTGTATTTTGAACAGCGTTGGTTTTCTGTAATAGTCTCATTCCATTACAAAGAGAACCTTTGATGAAGGGGTAAGAGCTACATTATCTGTGAGTATTAGTTTAAATATATAGAATGCCTTTAAGACAAGACCTACTCCTCTAATAGGCATGACCTTAGTTACAAGGTTTCCAGTACCAGGCTTCGTTTTCTGCTGCTGAGAAATCACACAGTGACTTACCACCATGTCCTTGTTGTGGCTGATAGGTTCAGTTGTGTAGAATTACTTTTTCCTGTCCACAGCCCCTACTGTAGCTTTCATACGACCTTTGAATACTGTTAAACCTAGTCCTCAGGGAGGAGCTTTACAAGTCAAACCTAGCTTAGGTCTTCCATCTCCTAAGTCTGAAGTGCATGGTGTCTTCAGCAAAGGAGATATACCTTCAACTTCTGTGAAGTAAACAAGGGTAGCAACAATAGCATGTATACTTAGGAGACACTCTTAGACTGTGAACCACATCAACTATGATATTTTGATGCCTGGTTCTGGGATGTTTATTAACTTGGTCGATTGTGTGGAGAATTGTTAGCCCAAATTTTAATTTTTATGTATATTTTTTACTAATAAACTTATGTGAATTATATGTAAGTTTGCTAAATAAAACAATAACATGATTTTTATAGATTTTTCAGTCAACCTGTGTGACCTTTGCCTGATCACTTCCTTTCCTTCTGTATTGATGTCTCTCATTCCTCCTCAGTTAAAACTGTGCCTACCCAAGTTTAGAATATATAGATTTTTAAACAATTGGCAAAAATTTGTCTTTCAATTATTCTATAATCAAAACAAACTGGAGGGCTTACTAAGAGCTTTATTCACTTACTAGTCATAACTGTTCCCATATTGAAACACTTTTACTTTGGTGTTTGTCTGAAAAGATGATTCGATCTGTGTTTCCTGCACTGTTATTAGCAATTAATTCAAGTTAGTTATTTGTCATGTCACACAAGAAATATTTTCTGCATGTAGTTATTTTGGATAAGTCTGCTTTCTAATCTCATTGACAAACACAAATTTGAATTTTGATTTCTGAAAATTAGATTGATTTATGCAAAAAATAATTATGGAATAATAAAAATGAATTGGATAAATATCTTGAAAAGAAAATATTACAATTACATTATACTGATGTATATTAAGAGGTCTTAATTCTATTAATATTTAATTTTTATATTTTGTGTACATTAATGTTTTGCCTGCATATGGAAAGAGGTCAGATCCCTGGAACAAGAGTCACAGACAGTTATGAGTTGCCTTGTGAGTTTCAGGAATTGAATGTGGGTCCTCTAGAAGAGCAGCCAGTGCTCTTAACTGCTGGGCCATCTCTCTAAATCCATATATTAATATTCTAAAGACTACCAATATATCTCTGAGATCAACCATTTCTGGTACTCAGTATTTCTATGACCCCCATTATGGTATGGATACATGATAAATAACAGTATTTCAGAAATACCTTACAGCATTTCAAGTCATCTATATTATAGGTATATAAAGGACTCAAGTATTGCCTATATAAGGTACACTGAGTGATTTGATTACACAGGAACAGCATATATTAATAAACTCTACACTTTCTAAATTTTCCTCATAACATTTTGTCACATTCTCAAAAATTACCTTACCCTACTAATAAATATGGTGTCAGCTCCACAAAGAACTAGCCATGTTGACCAATACAGATTGCCAAAGATGGTTTGGTGCATCTATTATATACTTATAATATAAGGAGATGGTGACTGAGGCAGTTTTTACACTGGTCTATTCCAAGTACTTCAAACAATGCCAATGTAGATGGGTGAGCTCTAAAAATGTTGGAATACTCTAGTAATTACTGAACTGAAATCATAAGAATAGCTTGGTCCATTTCCTGAAAGATAAATCTGTGAGACCTGTACAAAAGTCATATGTCTGGAAACTATCAAGGTGATTTGAAATCTTCTCCCTGATTTTGAATGACCCAGCAGGAAGGTTCCACTGAGTTTTCCCTAACAAAGAATGATCCAGGTTGTTGCTGTATCTCCAGGTTTGAGCTCTAATTTGAGATTGTTGTTGTCCTGTCCTGAGCTCTGAGTTCACACACTCATTCCACTATGGATCACAAAGTTTCTCATTACCCATTTTGTGATATTTATAGTCATTACAAAAAGATGCACATTCTATTTCCTCCACCACTTACAGGATGCCATTAGAACCATTTCCTCTTAAAATATCAAGTACAAGAGAGTAAGTCCAGGCTCACTCAGGCTTTGCTTATGAGTGTGGGCACACACAGTTAGATCTCTTGATGCAAAACCATAAAGGTTAAACGCAAAAACTTTTGACCTGCAGAATTTACCATAATGTGTCCGTTGAAGTCATTAAAAAATAGGAGTAGAGCTGGGATATTGGTCCCTTGAGTGTGTGCTAGTTGGCTCAGCTGTCCAGTAGAGGCCTTTGAGCCAAGGGGATATCTCTCTGCAGTAGCAGCCCTACTGAAATCTCTGCTTTTATGTTTCTAGTTTTGATGGGTCAGACTCAGCGGACCTCCATGTCAGTGAAGGTTCTACCTTAGGCACAGGTCGAGAGCTATGACAAAAGTTTTGACCTAATTTAATTAATACTTTAAGAATAGTTTGTGTAATTATTGATGTATATTTTTCTACTAAATATTTCATTTCTATGCATATAAGGAGTTTTTGCAAAACATTGAAAAAAGCCTGATGACGGCTGGACTCTATGAGGAATGGCTTGGTGTGCTCGACAACCTCACAGAAGAGGAGCAATTCGCCGCTGCAAAGAGGTAACCCCTTGCCAATTTCTTAAACATCATCAACAAAAATAGACATAATGGTAGCTTTGACACATTAGAGTACATATCAAGAACTGCTTAGTAAAATTAATTGCTGACAATAAAACTGTCAATTGTTCACACACCAGAAAGACATTTTAAGAAGAGTCATATGGTGAGTCACAGTGTCCCGTGCTTATAATCTCAAGATTCATACAGAAATTAAATTTATCTTTTTTATTGTTTCTTTTATGCCAAAATTTTATTTGCAGAAGGTATAACACTTGAGAACATGGCTGTAAGCAGGGAGACGAATTTATAGTCTGAAGTATTTTTTTCAAAATCCATGCTTAAACTTTGTATTGAATCACACTGCACTGTCACACATTCCAAGAAGGGAAGCAAATGTGAATAGCAACTTCTTTGAAAGGTTGTCTGCATTCAAAGATACTCCTGGATAAAATTGTGGCTGAGGCAGGACGCTTTTTCCCTGCTGTTAATGGAGGACAGATGATTTAGTTTGCTTTATTTATACATTACAATTTATTCATTATGTATCCCAGCTGTAGGCCCCTCCCTTCTCCTCTCCAAATCCTGCCCTCATTTCCTCCTCTTCTCCTATGCTCCTTCCCCAGTCCACTTTTTGGGGAGGTCCTCCTACCATTCTGCCTGACCTTAGCCTATCAAGTCTCATCAGGACTGTCTGCATTGTGGCTTGTTAAGACTGTATCTGTATGCAGAAAAATGAAAAATAGATCCATATTTATCACCTTGCACAAAGCTGAAGTCCAAGTGGATCAAAGACCTCAACATAAGACCAGACACACTAAACCGTTTAGAAGAAAAAGTGGGAAAGACCCTAGAACTCATTGGCACAGGAGACTACTTCCTGAATAGAACACCAACAGCACAGGATCTAAGATCAACAATCAATAAGTGGGACCTCATGAAGCTGAAAAGCTTCTGTAAAGCAAA
>CM053766.1:29834019-29861708 GCA_028658305.1 Pachyuromys duprasi | reverse complement strand
ATGTTCATAAGAGAGATAGGTCTGAAGTTCTCTTTTTTGTTGGGTCTTTTTGTGGTTTAGGTATCAAGGTGACTGTGGCTTCATAGAATAAGTTCAGTAATTTTCCTTCTCTATTTTGTGGAATAGTTTAGACAGAATTGGATTTAGGACTTCTTTGAAGGTCTTGTAGAATTCTGCATCTGTTAGGTCCATTTGATTTAGGGAGTCTGTGAGTGCCCTTGTTTCTCTGTTTTGCTTCTGACCAGATGATCTGTCCCTTGGTGAGAGTGGAGTGTTGATGTCTCCCACTATTAGGATGTTGTGATCAATGTGTGATTTCAGCTTTAATAATGTTTCTTTTACAAATTTGGGTGGTCTTGTATTTGGGGCATAGATGTTCAAAATTGTGATGTCCTCTTGTTGGAATTTTCCTTTGATGAGAAGGAAGTGCCCCTCGTCATCTTTCTTGATTAGTTTTGGTTGAAAAATCTATTTTATTAGATACTAGGATCGCTACCCCCGCTTGTTTTCTGTGTCCATTTGCTTGAAACTCATTTTTCAAGCTCTTTACTCTGAGGTAGTATTTATCTTTGTTGCATAGATATGTTTCTTGAATGCAGCAGAATATTGGATCCTGTTTCTGCAACCATTTTGTTAGTCTGTGTCTCTTTATTGGAGAGTTGAGTCCATTGATATTGATAGACAATAGTGACCAATGACTGTTATTTCCTTTTATTGTGTAGTTGGTGGACTTACTGTGATTTATTGCTTTTTTTTTTCCTTTTTGTTGGGAAGTTCTGTATCCTATATTTTCTTTGGTGTAGTTGTTTTCATTGGATTGCAGTTTTTCTTCTATTATCTTCTGTAGGGCTGAGTTGCTGTGTAGATGTTGCTTAAACTTTGTTTTGTCATGGAATATTTTGTTTTCTCCATCTACGTTGATTGAAAGCTTTGCTGGGTATAGTAGTCTTGGTTGGCATCTGTGTTCCCTTAAAGACTGCATGACCTCTGCCCAAGCTCTTCTTGCTTTCATATTTTCTGATGAGAAGTCTGGTGTGATTCTTATTGGTCTACCTTTACATGTTACTTGACCCTTTTCCCTTGCTGCCTTTAATATTTTTCTTTGTTTTTTAGGTTCAGTGTTTTGACTATGATGTGAGGAGAGTTATTTCTTTTTCGGTCTAGTCTATTTGGTGTTCTGTAGGCTTCTTGCATGTTTATGGACATTTCTTTGAGTTGGGAAAATTTTCTTCTGTGATTTTATTTAAAATATTTTCTGGTCCTTGGAGTCTGGAGTCTTCTTTTTCATCTATTCCTATTATTCTTTATGTTTTGTCTTTTCATGGCATCCTTGATTTCTTGGATGTTTTATGTTTGGGACTTTTCTGATATTATTTTTTCCTTGAGTGAGGAATCCTTTTCAGCTAGCATATCTTCAGCTCCTGAGATTCTCTCTTCCATCTCTTGTATTCTATTGTTGATGCTTATCTTTGTGGTTCCTGATCTTTTCTGTAAGCTCTCCAGTTTCAGGTTTTTTTCTGTTTGTGTTTTCTTTATTGATTCTAATTCTATTTTCATGCTTTGTATCACTTCTATCATCTGATTGAATCTGGCTCCTATTTTTTTGTTTCCTCTCTGTATGTTTCTAATTGTTTCTCTATGTGGGCAGTTAAATTCTTCTGTATTTCTTTGAGGGCCTTGTTCATTTCCTGTTTTTGTTTCTGTTGTAACTGCATAAGCATAGCTCTAATATTATTTTCCTGTGTCTCTGCTGAATTAAAATCTCCATTGCTTTTGGGTGTTTCTGGTGGTGCCTTGGTGTCCTGATTTTTGTTGGGTCAGTTCTTACATCGACCTCTGGGCATTTGTTTATATATACTCAAGGAGCTGATTGTTCCTTGAAGCTGAACTTCAGACTGGAACTGTTAGTCTCTGGTGTCTGGAGTATTCTTTAAGAAAATCAGGGAGTTCCAGTGGTTTGATAGTGTGTGTTGTGCCTCAGTTGTTCCTTTGAGAAGAAAGGTCACTGGTGCAGTTTTGTTTTGGGGAAGGGGGAGTAAGTGTGTGTGTGTGTGTGTGTGTGTGTGTGTGTGTAAGTGCGCACACATGTGGGCTGTGAAGGATTCTTAAATGGGAGTACTAGGGGAGTATATATGGTTGAGCTGTGGGGTTTGGGAGCAAGCACAGGAGGCAATGAGGGTGCTAGTGCATTTAGTAAGGGCAAACTGTGGGCAAGTCCCTGTCATATATGGCGGCTGACAGGGTGGCAGGAGGCTGGTGGGTTGGTGGGAAGCTGCGCAGTCAGATCAGGGTTAGCTGATGTGAGCAGCTGATGCACCAGGACTGGAATGGTCTCTAGGATGCTTCAGCCTAGCCCGGAGACTGTGTATGTCCTGGTCCTGGTGAATGGCAGCACCAAGGGAAGCTGCGTGTTCAGATCAGGGCTGTGTGCAGCTGGTTGCCCAGTGTTTTTCGAGGGATTAACTGGGTGTCCCTAGGACTTTCCCACTTGATTTCCTCACCACAGGAATTCTGCTCACCTGGCAATCACAAACTCTGGTGTTTTAGGTCCCAGATTTCAGTCTCCTGGTTGCTTTGCCGACACTGGTGTCCTACTCCTCAGACACAGTGTCCTCCCAGGGCTGCCATCTTGGAGTCCACCTCATGAAACCATTATTAAGATAAGATTACTCTGTACACAGTCTTTATTTTTACGAATCAATGAGTAAAATTTACTATTTGAAAATAACTTGTCATTGTGTTCAGACTTCTAGAAAAAGTACCACCAGTGAATGCCCTTCTCATCATACAACTGTTCCGAATACTGCACAAAATTGATAAAAATTCAGAAAAGAACATGATGCACAGTGATCGTTTGGCTGTTTGCTTAGCCCCAATTTTGCTCTGGAGACCTGGTTCGGGATTCAGAGAGGAAATTGCCAGAAAGGTAATGATAATATATTTAGGCATATGGTTAACAAGTCTTTACAAAGAGAAAGGAACAGAGAATTACCTTAAAGTCTGTTTTATATTTATTTGTTTATAAATAAATATACCTTTGAATTATATTCCTCTAGGTGCATTTTAAGTAATTAGACTGAAAGTGGCTGTTTAACTCAATGATCTATCATTTGTCAATGAAGATTTAAAATAGCCTATCCTTAAGCTAACCCACTGAGAGCAAATGTTGTGAAATGATGCAAAATCATAGGTGCTGGGTCCATCAATGAAAACTGAATCCTTAAGTCAAACTGAAGAATGTGTGAACTTCTACTTGATTCCAAGGTGGTTTCCTCAATGAAACAATGAGAATATGGGTTCCTTTTAACAGATATGGTTGTTATTTTGCCTGGATAGTGTGATTAGTTAGTTGCTAATTATGGTTTGTTTTATGGTACATACATTTCATACACCATAATTTAATATCAGAATTTATAGAATATGTATATATCAAATGGTTATTTTGATTCTCAGTATTTGAGTTTCTGAGTTATTAGTTGACCAATTGCTTTTGGACATATAAGGAGTACATTACAGGAAAGCATGACTCAGAAAATCTTTTCCTCATGTTGTGCAGAATGAAAGGAGAGGAGAAAAAGATAGGGTCCCTAAGAACTGGCATTGCAGAAACGTAACTATCCAGTTCTCTCCAAAAAGGCCTTATTTCAAATGCCTATCAATATAAAGGACCTGTGGATGAAGCATTTAACATTGCATCTGCACAGAGCAATCAGAGACTCATGACTTCTGCTGTTTAATTTGTTTTGCTTGTGCCTTCCTTTAAAGCACCTAACGGGAACTTTCAATAGGATGTTGCCCACATTCAGACTTGCTGCATTACCTTCTGAGTTGTGTGTTTCTATGAGCATCCTTTCCCAACATGCTCAGCCATGTGGGTGACAAGTGGAATCAAAATTACTCAGGATGACAGTATACATTAGCCATTGCAAAGGGAAAACTGAAAATCATTCTGTTGTGTGGTATTTCACCATGATGATCATATGTCAACATCTGATCTTGAAATCAACTTTTAAATTTAAAACAGAAAATGTCCCTGTTATCTTATAACGGCTGACTCTTTCTCAGAATTTTGCACTGCATATTTTTAGCCTCCAAGACTCGTATATCAAATTTGATTTCAAGACCCCTTGCTTTTTCCCTGTTTCTGTCACAGATTTCTTTGGTAAATTTTCTTATTAAAAACTCCCCGCTAATATTTGGAGAGGACACGTTTCAAGTTTACTATGAAACATCATTGTTTTATCCACATGGAAAGAAAATTTCAGATTCCCTGCAAAATCTAACTGATGTTGGTGGCAGAAAAGAGATAGAACAACCAGACAACTGCTCCCCGAGTGGGATGGCATGCCCCACAGATAGTGACACAGCGCCCAGAAGTCCAACTGCACCTAGTGACAATGAGGGGATTATAGGTAAGTGTAGAAGTTCTATTATTGTTAATGTTTTTCACCACATGTTTTAATGTTTCTTCACAAATGGTGACAATGTTAAAGTAGAGACAAGGAATAATCAAAATGATGCTGCCAAATTATAAATGAGGAATTATACATTTAAAACATTTTCTGGTTTAAAATAAATCTAGTCATCAGTGAAGCTCTGTAGGTCTCTAGTAGGGTGGGTCTCTGAATTCCTGATGGTGCTCCCCTTTATCCCTTATCCCAGGTGCTCCATATCTGCCTGTTCTTCCTCCCATGGAAAATCCAGGAGATACCCCAGGATCAAATTGTCTTCCTCCGCCAAAGCCAACCCGGTCCACGAAAGGGCAAGCTCAGAAGTCACCTCTCTCTCCACATCTGAACATTCCTCCAGATCCACTAGGGTCCATAAGTCCTCCTCCTCTTCCTCGCATGCCATCAAGCCCACAGTCACCATCCGGAGGTAGGAAGGGTGACAGAAGGAAGTCCTTAGTCTTAGGGGTCTTACACTGATTACACCCTATTCTCCAGGTAAAGTTCTGGTTTCCAAAGTCCATATTGGGATACTGTCCATCTTCAGCTTGGTGCTGGATAAATCCTCTGTCAGAGGAGGTTTCCTCTTGAGCCCAGATCTCTTTCAGGGTGAAGTCTCCTCTGTCTCCTCCACAGCCTCCCAAGTGACCCACGTGTCCTCCAAAACTTCCTTGACCACCAGGATCTCCACAATATCACTGCTTGATTCTAATACCTTTATGCATTGCTTTCAAAGCAAAAAGTGGAATTTACTGATTAAACCTAAAAGTATGAGCCATGTGCAACTAGCTATCAAGTGCCTCATGATGCAATCTCTTTATTATACATGGTACAATATTGATTATTTTCTGCATATTTGTGGTGAAGCAGAAGTATGCATGCTATAAAATTAAAAGAGAATTTAGTGCTTAAATTAGTTCAAATAGGATATACAATGTTTGCCATTTTTTTAATTAGATTCTGAGACATCTGACAAAATATCGTTCATAAGTATGACGGCTACATCTGGATCTGATATCATCAATGAAAATGTACACAGAACTCCACCAGCACCCAATAAGGAAGATATTACTGAGATTTCTCCATCTCCACCTGGACCATTCGTGGGACACCTATTCAGCAGGTCTCTCACAAGTATTTGTAAGGATGGCAACCCACCCTCTGTTATATTGGTAAGTTAATTTTTGAACTCTGTAGCTGTCCTGTTCCACATACTTGCTGGGAAACCTGTGTTTGCAATTATTTTATCAAACATATAAATGTTCAGATAAACTATCATGAGGATGAGACTGTTTTTAAAATAATGCTTTCAAGAATTTTAACCCAGTGAAGTTTGAGTCATATAATTAAACAAAATTGAAAAACAAATGTATCGTGTTCCCATAATTCCCACTGAAATCAGCTGAGATCCAAACCCACAATCTAGATGGAGGAAATGAGTCTATGAAACTGAGTCCCCTCTGAGTGCCCAACTGTCAACTCTTCCAGCTTCTTTTAACCTCCATAATATTCTGGAGTCTCCTGTAATAGCATTGACTCTGAGATCATTCAGTCTTATAATTCAATATTTCTAGAGTGCTTTGTTTTCCTTTATCAGGAAATGAGGTGTAAGCATTTTTATTTGCTATATATTAATCCTTTCATCCTAGAAAAATGTATTTCAAAATCACCTAATATGGCTTGATCTAATTTAAATAAGTTATTAAATTGCCATTGAGTGTATATATTTACTCTTCAAGCATTCTAAAACTATATGGAAACATGTCAACAAGATTATCAGGTCAGGCACATGAAAATTCCTGTACATACCTTGAATGTTTTACAGCAAACTCTTTAGGTAACCATGACTGTAATCATCCCAACCTTGAAAATAGCAAAAATAATGAGTAAAACTATATGGAAGCCATTTCCACATAGTGAAACCATGGAAGGGGAATTAAAATCTCTGTGGGTTCTTAACTGGGACAACATATTTTTATACTAATAGCTGAAACTAAAAAGTCTCAGGAGAAGGAAATGAAAGTCTCTATCCAAGGAACCTCCTTGAAAAGTAAAATATTTTCTGAAAAGACAGATTTTTAGATTTACAACAGAACCTAGGACTCACAGGAGGTGCTTGCATCACTAAAAAAGAAACATCACCTAGTGGCTGAGAATGGTATTCTTGAGGAGGATGTTACTAGAGGAGAAGGGAAGAGGAAGAAAGGACAATCACCTAAATTATTCAGGGAACCTAATTGTGATTCAGTATCAACGAGGATCTGATTTCAACAATCCCCAAATTTTAAAATCAGGGAAAAATGGCTTTTGGGAGAAATATATTCAGAATTTAAAAAAAAGAAAGAAAAAAAATACAAAATCTTTTTCATTCCTTCCAGTTATAATTATCGAGCTATAATTGTCATTGCTCTGGTTCATTCTTCAAACTTTTGGATGTGTAATGATAGAAGCATGTGTTTATCTTATACAGGATATGATTTCAATCATTGGTGAAAAGGAACTGGATGAATCCCGTTTATTCAGAAAAGTAGTGAGCATTCAATACTGGATCCTACGGGAAAAGATCGATGCTCAACAGAAAGTAAATTTGAAAAAAGAATCTGTGATTGTCATAGGAGCGGTTTTAATGGTAATGATTTTAGCATCCTCCATACTTAGACTCTCTCTAAGTACTTTCTTTCCTTGAGATAAACTGCCAATGACAGATTCCTTCAACTATGGAAATTGATGACCTAAAGACAAGAGGATGAAAGATAAAGGTCTGACAAGCTAAGGGATTCATCACAAACACACCATTGAAAACCTTCTGTAGGAACTTAACTTCCTCCCATGTCAGATATGCTTTGGTTTGGCACTGGAAATTACCCTGAAGATTTTACCTCTAATCACACCATTTGAGATAGTAACAAAACAAGTAATAACAGTGGTAAAAGTGTGATTAAAAAAAAAATTCAAGTCTTAAATCACACTTACCAAAAATATATCCTTCATAAATAAAAACAGTTCAAAATGGCTAATCCATCACTCACCTGTAATAAGTTCTCAGAGTTGGATGTTGCCCTCTGCCCAGTACTTACATGAAATTGTTTTCCTTCTCTATCACAGAAAAAAAATAAGTTCTTTTATATTTACTAGATTATTATCCCTTGTCAGAAAATCAACAATCTTCTTAACCTACTCAAAATATTCTACTACACCCTGAACTTACACTGGAGCAACCAGTAGTTCTAGAGAAATAATATTGCTTGATTTTAACTGGGCCATGTTCTGAGTTCACCACTTAGTAGACTCTGGAGCTGTAGTCTCAGACACAAAGAGAAGGTACTGCTCTGAGAGCAGGCAGGATTAGTAACATCAGACAAAGGAACCACTTGATCCCTCCTTGACCTAGAACTTAGCAAGTGTGGCCTGCTCTCATTGCCAGAAATCTGGGACCTCATAGTGGGGAAGGAAGTGAAGATCAGTGACCATCGAGGCAGGGCTGTACAGTTGGTGTATTTTGAAGGTTCAGGTATGCCTGGAGTTTTCCTATCTCTATCTTTGGAACCTCAAAACATGGCTGACTGTTCACAGCTCAGAAATCATTGAAATGAATCAACCTTTATTGAATTATGAATAGGAAAGTTGGTTGTGTTTTGACTGAATTGCTCCTGGACAGTTTGGGGCTATTTAGTGAGAAGAGGTGGTCTGCTCATTTTAAGCTGTGTAAGGCAATTTGATATCTCTTTTGCTTACCCCAGTAATTAGTGAATTCTCCATTTTTTTTGTTTATCCATTTTTACTTATTTATTAATTCATTTATTTTCTCATTTATTTTGAGACTTGTCTATGTTTGACACCCACACTAGTCTCCAACTTAAGGCCCCACTGCATAATTCTGAGTTCTGAGATGGTATGTAAGTACCAACAATGCTCACACATCTCAGTGTCCCTAGTCTTCTGAAACTGCAGTGAATGAGTGACCAAGGACTAGGGTTGGAAGGGGTCAAATAAAGAGGCTTTTACAGTCCATCAAACAAGCTAATAATTTAACTCTTAATTAAAAGAGTTGAATTTTTGCACATTTAAGGGAATGGATGTGAAAGCATGAGAGCTTCTAAAATGAGACCCAGGAAGCTCAAGTAAGAAGGTTCTTCCCTATTCCAAGTGTGCCTGTAAGCAAATTAGAACCTTCCATACTATGAAGTATAAGCAATGATTCATCAAGTTACAGAATCAGAACAAGAATTCTCTGGCTCTGCCTGTTTGGGATGCTTGCTTATTCCTAGGAAGACCATTTTGAATACAGAATAGTTTTATTTCATTACTACCACATCCAGAACTCTGAATCTTTCATTCCAGTCTTTTTAAAATTGATTTTTATTTGTTTAATATTATTCACAGATTATTTACCTTGTATCCCATTCCAGTCTTAGGTGAGAAAACACAAGCTCCTCTTTCTGGGCTTTACAGTTGAGCCAAGATTCCTGAAGGGTGATAGGGTGGGAATCTCTTAAGGTAGTAGGCTCTAAACCTTGGTACTCAAACTTCCTAATCCTGTGACTCTTTAATACAGTTACTCATGTTATGACCCCAACCATAAAATTTATTTGCTGCTACTTCCTAACTGTAAATTTTCTACTGTCGTGACCTGTAACGTAAATATCAGATTTGCAGACCCTTAAGAGCCTCACAACCCACAGATTGAGAACCACTAGTCTAAGCTGCTATTTTTCAATAAAACGCTTATCAGTAATTTCTCCAGTATACATGGACTTTTACAATTCTTTTTTATTTTCCAAAAAATAAGGATTTCCTCCAAAAGTTAAAAGGAAGCCTCCTTTGTTGTGAATTATACGATGAGTGGCTTAAAGTTCTTGATGGAAAAGATTTGGCTCAAAAGATTTCTACTATCCAAAGGTAATGATGCATTAAACACTTGGTAAACAACACAAAGATAGAAGCAATACATTTCTTGAGGTGTTATTACCTTGTATTTAAAAGATTACCCACTTGAAATGATGTCCCATGTCAAGAGGTTTCTTTTGCTCACATATGTAGTCACTTGAACAGATGCATTGCTCAGGCCACAGCATTGCCTCATGATTTTAATCCCACCACCTGGGAGATTACTGCCACATTGTAATTGTTATGGAGTAGAGCATAGCCTTGGTTATATAGTTGAGTGCAGGTCAGCCTTTAATGTGGGTTTCAGATCCTATGTGAGAGAAATTGAAGAAGTATGTGTGTGCAATATTTCTATGTTTTTTCTGTTCTAATATTATTACCATGGAATAGTTAAGGATATTTCACACACTGAATAGATGTCACTGCTTTGTCCATAAAGCTATTACTGAGTTCAGCTTTCTCAAATATACCAATATAGAGTAGCCTAGATCAGGTTCAGCAGGAAACATTTTTCCTGTACAATAATCTATAAAACAATTTCTTAGGTAACAGAGGAACTGTCAGCTCCATTACAATCCAGAACCCCAGCATGTCTGCCTTTTCTAAAGCACCATATTTCATAATGCATTGCTTTGTTTCTTCGGTGTGTTTTCAGCTCATCCTATTCATCAGATTCTAGAATGCCACAAAAGTGTTACCTGAATTTATATTAAATTATAAATTAAATATGGTGGCTATATAGATGTCACAGTGCTTAATATCTCTGGATATTTCCATTGTCAGAACGCGCATGATGACTTGCAACAACCTAGGCTCCATTTCCAGGTTTTCTGAGTATGTCTTCTGGGTTCATGGGCACCAGTCACACATGTGGTGCACAGATATTAATACACATTTAAAAAATTTCGTATGATTCCATACAGAGACTTGATTGGCAGAAACAATTCTAGGAAATATTTAAGATATATATATATATTTAATTAATATTTAATTTGATTAAAATATGAGCTAGTATATCAAACATTTACCCTAAATTGTTATTAAATTTAGAGATTGATAAATGACTTTCCATGTAAGTTAAACAAGCATAAAATCCTTATTTTTCTATTTTTAGTCTTTTATTGAAGATGCCAAAGCCAAATCTGATTCTTTTGAAGCACTTTATTGGTCTGTTATTCAAGATTAAAAGTCGTTCTTCCATTTGGTTTGTGAATGCTTATATTATAGCACGTCGCATAGCACATAGTCTTCTATGGAAGGATACTCCTGGTTACTCAATGTTTGAAACAGATTTCTCAAAAAGGGTAAGTGAATTTCTTGGTTTCTGTCTTTGTGACAAAGTCCTTATTGTGATCTAGGAGTTGGAAAGGTCATTGTTGTTAAAAAACTTCTTAGGATTGCATTCTATTGGAGTGGAAGAGGTATTGATCTATTTCAGGAAATTGGAAAGGAACATTGTTAATATGGTTAGAAGTTGTGAATTATCCTTCATTAAGTGCCTTTGAAAACCTAATTAGCTTGAAGGATAGAGATGAAAGATGATAAAAAGAGATGATGAGGCTCAACAAACTAAAAATTAGGACTGGACCCTCATGGATAAACATTGATATATAGAATTGGACAAATATTCCAAAGTAGTTTTCTCATCCCTAGGATAGTCACTTCTCCCCAGCTTCCTGGCCTTCAGTCCTACTTCCTATTCGAATAGAGCACATAAGAACCAGTGCAGCAACTATGTTAGGCAGCTTCTAATTTCTGCAGCAACAGACTTCTAGAACTGCGCTTATAAAGATGAAACATTTACTTTGGTAAATTACTGTGTGTGCTAACATTCTATTTATATATAATTTTGCATATATCAACTTTTATTAGTACATTGCATGCCCAAAGAAAGCTTTGAATTCCATGGAATTAGAGTTACATATTACTCTGAACTACAGTGAGGTGCTGAGAATCCAACATGATGCTCTGGAGTAGCACACAGTGCACTTGACAATGAGCCATAATTCTAGCACCTAAATATTTATTTTAATTTATGTAAAGCACGACTGAAATGCTTATTTTTTGATATTAGTTTTACGTTGCCAGAACATAAATTGTACACTGCATGCATTGTGCTGCCCTTGGAAGTACGAAGATGACATTTGATCTCATAAAACTGAAATTACAGGTGCTTGTGAAATTACAGATGCTGAGTCTTCTGAGATAACCGCCAACGAACATGACTTCTGACACATCACTTCACATATCAGTTCACCTTAAACTTCTTTCGTCAAGGAATTTACTTAATTTGTCTTACTGATTGTCTCAAATATATTATTGATAGGCTTAGTTTTTTACTGAGAGCCTGAGAGGAATACTTCATGTGGTGGGAAAAAATTCCTGAGAAGAAAATACATACTTACCTGTTAAGAAGAAAGCAGATTGAGAGACAGGCAGAGAGAAAGATAGGAATCCTACATTCCCTCTAATGCCAGAGCTGCATACCATTTGACTCACAGTGGGGCTTACCTCTCAAAGCCTAATTCCCAGGAAAACAGCATTAAAGAATAGGAATGATTGTCACATCCAGGACTATACTTACCTTTATTCAACTACCAAGCTGCTGGCAAGCTACAATCCATGTCTGTAGTAAAATTCATGTTCATTACAAAAGAAGCAATGAAATACATTTTCCACTCTTAACCACTATTAATGATTCTCTGTTCGTAAACAGTTGTTTTCAAATATATTCCTTTTTTTACTTTTTAAAAATATTTTAATTAAATTTTTATTTTTTCTATTAATTACAGTTAATTCACTTTGTATCCCAGATGTAGCTCCCTCCCTCATTCCCTCCCAATCCCACCCTCCCTCCCTCATTTCCAACCATTTCCCTCTCCAAGTCTACTGATAGGGGAGGTCTTTCTCCCCTTCCATATGACCCTTGATTACCATGTCTCATCAGGGCTGGCTTCATTGTCATCCTCAGTGGCCTGCCAAGGCTGCTCTCCCCCCTCCCGTGATCAAAGAGCCCACCACTGGGTTTATGTCAGAATCAGTCCCGGTTCCCCTTGCTAGGGAACCCACTTGGACAGTAAGCTGCCATGGGCTACATCTGAGCAGGGATTCTAGGTTATATCCATGAATGGACCTTGGTAGAGTATCATTCTCAGTAAGGACCCCTGTGTCCAGATATTTTGGGTCTGTTGCTCTCCTTGTGGAGCTCCTGTCCTCTCCATGTCCTACTCTCTCGCCCTTCTTTCATAGGATTTCATAGTGTTTCACTGATATTTCCTGTAGAAATATCTAAGCCAATTGCAGCATAGGAATTCACTTAAAAACCACTGGGGGGAAAAGCAGGGTTGAAGAACTTTGCACTTCTATGTTGTGAAAACATGTTGTTTTTCAAAACAATTTAATATCAGAATTTTTAGATATGTAAGAAACAAGATGAAGACATTGGTCAAGGTGACGTTTTATCACAAGAACACAACTCATCGAAAGGTTGGGAAACAAGAAATATCACTTCTAAAAGAAATAATGTAGAAGAGTGTCTAGAATTAAACAGTGTCCCAAGGGAGACACTGGAAGCAGTAGCAGAATAAAAGGAAAGTAGGACAATATGGGGACTTGTAGCCAGCAAGAAGACATAGTTCCAGAAGTGGGGAAAATGAAGACAGAAGAATGTCCACTGTGATTGGCTAAATGGTTGACACCACAATTGGTGACATTTTGAGTGTCTATTTTATCTCATTTGGGTTCTGTGTCTCATTTATGTTTTATCAGTAGATTAAATATATCTTACTGCATCTGATGGTGAAATGAATAACAAATATATTCCTGTATGTGATCAGATATGAAAACAAAGAAGGATAACTATTCTGAACTATTTGTGTGTGAAATAAGACAATCATCTAAGTATGATAGCCCAGAAAATTATTTCCTTTCTACCCTGTTTAAGACTGGTCAAATATTTTTGGTTTTGAGTCTATACTTAATCAGCTGAGCTGGGAGGAGGTCCTCCCTATGGAGGGACTAGGGAACGGGCAGAGGGGGAGAGGAGGGAGTGTGGGTCATGTGAGAAGGAGATGAGGAAGGGGCTGCAGTAAGTTAAAATTAGAATAAAAAATTGGTCAAATATAAAAGTAGGCGCATACTGTGAAGACATAAAAGTTAAACAGAAGCAGTCATTGCTGTGAAGATATTGAAACATTTCCTTTTCTATTGTACCATATTTTACTGATTTAATAGATGTCCATACTATTATTAGTAATTTCATGGGTTCATACCTGTATGTACTAATAATTTTTTTGTCATTTCAAGACACTGATATCAAATTTGTAAACAATGTGAAATGACAGGGTCTTGTTTCCACATTGTTGATTTACAGGTTTCCCTTATAAAAATTCTCATTGAACATTTTCAAAAGATCTTTGAAGAGGATACTACTACACTTCATAAAGGCATGCAAAGGAGTGTTGAGGACATAAAGAATTGCTCTGGTTTACAAACTGCTGTTGATAAGTCATGTGGTAAGGCTGATGCCAATGAGGAAAGTGAGAGAAACTTTCCTAATGATAATTCAGAAGAATTAAAGATTGCAGCTATTCCTTATCAGGAAGAAGTTCCTACAGGTAACATGAAGCTTTAAGTCGTAATCAGATGACATCTCCTGATTTTACAAAATTGTAAATACAATCACAGCAGTACTGGCACACACCATGATATTAGAGAATGGGAAAAGTCTTTTTAAACAACACTGTAATTAAAAATATTAATATAAACATACCTACATACATGTACACTTAAATGCATATACAAAAATACATGTTTATATACACAGATATGCATATATGTATGTGCAACAGATGTATTCCTAATTTAACCCCTGAAAGGATCCCAGAATATTACCTACTGTCTTTCTAATCTTTCTTTCTTCTGGTCCCTGAGTCAATAGCTTGGATACTGAAATTATTACTTTCGAAAACATCACTTACAGACAATGAGTTGATTCAAAAATCCCTCAAACATTCTGGAAGATAACGTCCTGTACCAATGTCAACAAAAACACTAATGTTGGTTTGATTCCTTATGAGAGATAAATCTTTTCAAATGCTTAGCCTATGTAACTATTGGATTCACAGAATCCACTACAAAGAATATGTGAAGAATGATAAATAGGCTAAAACATACCTGAATCTACAATTAGCACCTCTCAAAATCAGATATATTGTAAACACAAGAAATTTTCTGTGTAGAGTTGTAGTAATAGACTAAAAATCTCATTTTATCCGAATTGAACTGAATCTGTCATTTGAGAATGTTTTTAATCAAGATGATATTTTATGTTTTATTTGACAGTGAATGGTGGAACAACTTTCTCCTCCAGTAAAATCGATCATCTGGTGGAGAATGGTAACTGAAGAAGCTTTTGGAATGTCGAAGCTATCTTACTACTGTTCATTCTCTTATTAAACTGAATAATGGAATCACCACAATTTCATTTGCCTACATCCTTCCTTTCCTCTTATCCCTTATT
Organism: Pachyuromys duprasi; assembly: GCA_028658305.1. NCBI lineage: Eukaryota > Metazoa > Chordata > Mammalia > Rodentia > Muridae > Pachyuromys > Pachyuromys duprasi. Next base: position 29,846,852 of record CM053766.1, on the reverse strand, counting down.
GTAATACATTCCTAATGTTTTCTACTTAACATTCTCATTTTACAATGTTTCACTTCTATTTAATGTATGCTGCATAGTAAATACTTTTATTTACTATGTAATAAATGCTAGTTTTGGGGAAATGACATTTGGCATTCTTCACAATCTTGGTTACTCAGGAACCTGCGTTCATGTGATAGATCTACAAGAATCAATTATTAATCATTTTCCAAACTTCCATTAGAATGGTATATTACATTATGCTTAATAAATGAATGCTGGGGTTATATATGTCCAAATTCTTTCAGACTCTTGCCACAAAAGAGCCCCAACTTCAAAGAATTGACTTAGGGGGTATACCACAAAACCTGACTCAACCTGGGTATTACTGCAACACTTTTATTTTTAAGTTATTTTCCTATTGCTGTGAAAAGGTGCTCTAGAATATCATTTATAATATTGGAAATACAATTGGTACAGTGTTTGTGGGCTCATGGCATCGTTATAGGGCAGATCTGATGTCAGGAGGTCCCAGCAAGTGAAGTTGCTTACCTAGTTAGGAAGCAGAAGACAATGACGGCTCATACTCACTGAGCTTTCTTCTGTTTATGCATTCCAGAAATCATGCTTGTAATTTCGCAGCCCAATTATAGTTATAGTTTTCTCACCATGATTACATAATCCAGACAATTCCTCAGAAGCATGGACAGAAGGTCATGTAATTGAAATAATCCAGAAGAGTTGTGCTTAGAGTCCTGTATCATAGATAATTACAGAAAAAAAAAAACACCATTAACAATCAAAATTAAGAATTACTAAAAAAAAAAAAAAGAATTACACATGAAGAAGTTAGAAGTAGATTCCAATTGTTAGAATGTGCAAAATGGCCTTAAAGGATTAATCAAACGCTAAAGCTATTGAGATACAAGCTTTGTAACCGACATGAGTTCAGATCATAAAAACTTACAATAAAAAAACTTGCCACTGTTTTTAATTGCTGAGTAGTATTCCATTGTGTGAACTCAACAATTAAAAACAAGGAAAACATATTTGCGGGCAAGTAGTAGGAACTAGAAAAGATCATCCTGAGTGAGTTAACCCAGAAGCAGAAAGACACACATGGAATATACTAACTAATAAGTAAATAATAGTCATATAATATAGGACAAACATAATCTATGCCCCTAAGGAAGCTAAACAATAAGCAGTTGCTTAATCCTCATTCAGAAAGCAAGTGGAATGGACATCGGAAGTGAGAGAAAATAGGGAAGAAGACAGGAGCCTACCACAGAGGGCCTATGAAAGATTCTACCCAACTGGATATCAAAGCAGATGCTGAGATTCATAATCAAACTTTGGGCTGTGTGCAGAGATTCTTATTAAAGAAGGGATAGATAGAACTGTAGGGGATAGGAGCTCCACAAGGAGAGCAACAGAACCAAAAAAATCTGGGCCCAGGCATCTTCGCAAAGTCTGATACTCAAACCAAGGACAATATATGGAGATAACCTAGACCCCTTGCTCAGGTAGCTGATCCTACAAGTGGGTTCCCTGGTAAGGGATGCAGGGGCTGTCTTTGACATGAACTCAGTGGCTGGCTCTTTGATCATCTCCCACTGAGGGTTGTGTAGCTGTAACTGCCCACAGAGTAAGACAGTGCAGCCAGACTTGATGAGACCTGATCAGCTGGAATCAGATGGAAGGGGAGGAGTTATTCCCCTAACAGTGTTCTGGGGGAGGGGCATGGGAAGATGAGAGGGAGGGATGCTATGATTGGGAGGGGACTACAGCTGCGGATACAAAGTGAATGAATTGTAATAATAAAAATTAAAAACAAAAAGAAAAAAAAAACTTGCCATTGTAGCACAAACTTCGCGAAACCAGAAGCTTCTACCTTGGGATGGAAGTTAGAGCCAAAGGAATCATTAGAAGCTTCTTGGCTAGACTTTCCCGACATGTTGTTCAGTAGTGAACAAAAGAGACCCTAAATCAAAATGATGGGAGAAAAGACCAATGGGTTGAAGCTGTCCTCTAACCTGAGAAAGCTCATGATCTCCATGTCTTATATACACACACATGTGCACTCACTCACTCACACACACACACACACACAACCCATACACATTCACACATATCATACAAATTCACCCATTCATCACAGACAGAAACACATGTAAGTATTCTGTATATTTGCTGTATCTCTGTTCATAAACTGAAACCTTTATCCTAACATTAAGAATTCCTTATTGATGATTTGTCATCCTATAAAGGACTTGTAATGTGATTTTTTAATGTGGAAATCTTAGAGAAAATCTCGAGTGAATAAACTCATAATTTTACATTAATGTCATGGGCAATACTGAGCAGTCATTAGATAATGCTCTCAATGCATCCTTTGTTACAATTGTTTTAAATTTTTACTGAATTAGAATTATGTAGCTGTGCCCTCTCTGTCCTCAATTTAGAATCTGAAAGTGTCAAACTTTGTTACATTGTTATATATGTGTGTTTACCTTTATATGTTCGTGTGTATAAAAATGTGAATACAACTTGAGCCTATTTTCTTGTTTGTGTATGTAGTTTCCAGGTTGAGCAATATTTATTAAACTATCAATTAGGAAGACATTTCAGAAAGAACCTAATACTTCCTGAGCCTTTCATTAGTTGCCCATAGTTCTTTGTCTAAAGGTGGAACCACACAAAATTTTGACTATTGAATGTTAATATGTCTATTGATAGTTTTGTCATATGCTTTTTTATTCATTTCTACTAAAGATAATTTCAAAATAGACTTTCAAGTTTTCTGCCTCTTACAGTCCTTCAAACACCTCTTTCTGCAATGTTCCCTGAGCTACATACTCTAGAGCCATAGGTATAGATGTCTGGGTTTCCCATTATCCACTGATCTCTTCATTGTGTCCTGTTTTGGCTTTCGGCAACGGTCTCAATTTTCAGGAAAGAAGGTCTTTTTTACATGGGGGGGTGACAGCTCCACTTAGCTGTGGCATAAAAATATTGCTTAGAATGCTGTAATGAAGGGTGCTGATTTAATAATGTCTTGTGGTGAAGGCTAAAGTCCATGACGTCACTAATTCCAAGAAGCTGACAAGATTTCCAGCACCAGACATGATTTTAATCCTGTTGAGAGATATCTTTCCAATTTTAAGTCAAGGTGTTTCAAATAGATGTTTGAGGTAGCCCTTGGTTTCCTCTAAGGATTGAGGTTGAATGCCTGTTGCTAAAGAATTCACACAGGGATCTCTCAGGATTCAAGTGATTCTAGATGGGTCTGACTTGAATACCTCTATCTTGAAGCAGAGTTCCTGCAGTACATGAACAGAAGGCAAGCTGACATGCTAGGAAAGTAATTCACAGGTGTGACCACCGGAAACACCTATGAGGTATGACAATAAGCAGCATGGCCCGCTAACACCACAGGTGCTATAAGTGACTCATATCAGGAGTAAGCAACAGATGTTTGATAAGACTTAACTGTACCTCCTTAAACCACAGAATTTACCATATTTCTCAGTGGATGGAAAACCTGATGTGGACTGCTGGGTCGTTCATTTTTGTTTCTCAGAAAATAAAAAAATTAATAAATTAATTTTTAAAATAAAAACGAAAAAAACATGATCAAGATTCATCATTCTATGCTTCCTTATTATTCTTTAGGATTGTCTCATTCCGGTCACTTGACTTGCCCAGGCCTTTGCAGAAAGAAGAATTCATTTTCCTAGTACACTATGAAAAAATAAAAATAAAAAATAATTTAAAAACTCCCTTCTCTTGGCAACTTTAGTTTTCCATGTTTGATGTTTTGAATTAGCATCAATTAGCTATAGTCTGAAATGTTAAAAATTGAAATTTTTAGTAATAAAACCATGTGTATTAAATTAACTACCATACTGAGTCAAGTGAAGACATTTTTACCAATGACTGCTTTTCCCCCATTCTGTTGTTAAATGTGCCACCACCCAGCATTTCTTCACAGTATCTGCTGCCTATCATCTAGTTTCTTGTGAACTATTAGGGTATCATGGCTGTATCTGCTCATCTTTGGTCAGGTCCATGGACCCTTGTTTCATACAGTACTTATAATATCTCCTAGGCAATAAGACCACTGAAGAAGATTAAGGTTATACAGGTGGAAATTAAGAAGTCAAATATTCTTTATCTGAAAATTTGATAGTAAATATAATTGACCCTAAAATTTTCCAACAGAAAACTGGTACAGCAGGTAAACTCTTTCAGCAAGTAGCAGTGAACAAAGTTCACACAGAAGAATGAACAAGACTCCTATATGCAAATCTCAGACTTACTGAGAAAAAAATCAGGGAATATTCACACTACCGTCAAATATCTTATGGTAACTAACAAACAAATGAAAGACTTGTATGATTAAAAAACAAAACACAATAAAACAAACAAAAATGCTCTAGAACATTGAGGAAAGAAACTCATCTTCATGTAGTTGGTTGTAAAATTATTTTTTCTGATTGAGCTTTGTTGGAATAGTGAGGGACTACTCGATTCTTAAAGGGTAGAGACATATTGCCCTAGACTTAATTGATCCCCCCTCCACTCTGGCATCTAGGCATCTAGATTTGGAATGCTGATTAGGTTTAAGGGCTTATTTCTGGTTTGTCTTGGTTGGTTGGATGTATGTTCCTCGATTCTTTTATCACAGTGGATTTTCAGAGTGTTTGGTGACTCTGTTGTCTAGTTCTGTCATTTTCCCTGAATGTTGTAGCTGGTGGGATTTCTGGTAAAATATGTTTCTGGGTATTGTGAGCTGACACTTAGGAAAGGGGATAGGCTAAGCTTCTGAAAGAGCTTATAGGAGGAAGGAGAGCATAGATTTTTACCTCCTTTGAATGGAGGTAGGCAGTACAAAGGCATCAATACAGAGGGTCTGCTATAGAGCTGAGGAGACTGGGCATTTGGATGGAGAAGAACACAAGAAGGAGGAAAGATGTGCGGAGAAACTATGTGCTTCTCTGGCAATAGTAGCCTGTGGGCTATCGGGAGTGCCTTGCTAGAGTTGGGGGCTGAGGTAACACAACAGGTGGGTAGAGATAAGTTAGGAGGAAAGGTCTGTAGGATCCACAGGAGATGTGGAAGGGGAGAAGAACAGGCTGTAGATGGTCTGTTGCGTCCCTTGGGATTGACTGGGGTTTTAAATTTTGAGGGGAGGTGGTAGTAGTGATGCTCTTCTGTTGGCTTTCCTGTTTCCCTTAGTGACCGGCATTAAATATAAATCATAGACTTCTTTGAGACAGTCAATAGGCAAGCATCCAAATTATATGCAGGAGTCCTCGACCAATAAATGTATAAGGAAGACTAAATTGTATAACATATACAACAAACAAGCAAAACTAAAATGTTACCAAGTATATGAATGGATGTCCAAGTTCAAAGGCAATTTCAAAGTGAATTAAATTAAACAATAATTTATATTTGTTAGGTTAGTCAGTACTAGTGTGAGGGATAAGGACACACACTGACAGGGATGCAGGCATTTATGGGCTTGTTTCTTCCATCTGTGTAGACTAATAACCTACAATAAAGAGCAAACTGGTTTCTCTGAAATAATTGTCATTTTAATAAATGAATCTTGTGTTTTTGAGTAACTACAAAATATGCACACACAGAAAACCTTACCCTGTTCAGCTTGTAAACTTTGAATGGTTTCTTCTTTTATGTTCATTGCCAAATATTTTTTAATGGAACTAAACAGTGAACACTTCCTGAAATATATATATATATATGTATATATATATATATATATATATATATATATATACTAAAAATTATTCTGAACATCTTTACTCTAGCAAAATACATTAGTTACACAAGCAATCTTTCAGCATTACTCATTATGAATCATATAAAGGCTTCTTCTGCTCAATTAAATACAATTAATACTCTTATGCAATCTTTCAGTAATCCAGATTTAACTTCACCTGCATTTATATATTCAGCTATTCCATTTATTGGCAAGTAGGTGTTTCACTTAAAATTCAACACAGAGCCTCCTTACTTTTAATTTAGAAAGATGACAAGAATCTTGTGTTCTTACAGGATATGCTATCTTATTGTGAACCACTTTATTATGAAGCATAAAACCTGTTTCTAGTAGAGTGGCTCAGTCTTAGCACAAACCTTTCTTCCAATAACTTTCAATTTATTTGTAAACAAGTTCTGTGGCCCTACCATACCTTAAATCTATGAGCTTTCTTTAAAGAGATTTAAGTAAAGTTAACCCTAGGTCAAGAGATGGAGCAAGAAATCAGCTGACAGACTAAACACAAAGGCTGAACATTGGGAGAAGGGTAACTAAGACAGGGTGGAAAAGAAGAAAGGGCCTTTGGCCTTTTCTTGTGGGACTTGAGCTGAGCAGAAAGGCTTTTTCCTACTGGGATGTTGGCTGAGTAGGACGATGATCTGAGGGCTTTCTCTGCCTTTCTGAGCTAACAGGTTTTTACCACAGCATCTGGCTCTTAGACTTCATTGATAAAATGGAGCAATTGGATATTTTCTTTAATAACAAACAGTGTATGTCTTCCTACTAGGAATAAAGAAAGATTGAACAAGCTATTGGATTCAACATGGAGGCAGTCAGTGACTAAAATAAAGAAGAATAAGGATGAGTATTAGGAAAGAGTGAAGAGAATGAGGAAGAAAAAGGAGGAGGAACAGAGTTAGAGAGAGGACCCTGGGGTCAAGAACAATTGTTGCATTTACAGATGATTTTGTTTGGGTTCTTACCACTGAGGTGAGATATCAAACCTGCTGTACTCAAATTCCAGGATGTTCAACACCCATTTCTGATATCCACATTTATGTAGGCAAAAACATACATACAATTATAGTAGCAATTTTTCAGAAGAAAGATAAAAACAGCATCTTATGATAAGAATAGTACAAAGACTTCCTATATCAGGCTCCCCGGAATATTTCTGTATAATATCTACATTAGAATATGCCTTCAAGAGAGCGCAAAAGCAATCCTTCAGTGTATAGGGAAATGTCTCTAAAATGTATATAGTTGAATATGACAGAATGAAGGCATTGGGAGGATGAGGATACTCCAATTTGAACAATTTTTCTATTGAAAAGTAGTCTCATGGGAAGACTGATAATTTAATGTCATAAAATTAAATTTTTGGAGTATTACTTAATCTTTGGAAAAATAAATTTTATTTGTGTGCATTAAAAAGAGAGGAGGAGGGGGAAAGACAGAAAGGGAGGGAGAAAAGGAGAGGAAGAGAAGCAAAAAAAGTAAACAAAGAAGGAAAAGAAGGGGAGAGATAACTAGCATTGAAAAATCTACTTAAAATTTAAAGTGTCAAATTATATCTTAGACTGTCCATGGGTACTTTTAAAATGATATTTTCATGGAAACATGTCAAACACCTAGTCGTGAGAAAATATGCATATATTTTAAAATAAAAATTGGTTTTATTTTATTAATTACAGTATATTCACTTTGCAGCACAGCTCTAGCCCCCTCCTCCATCTCCTTTCAATCTCACCCTCACTCCCTCTTCTTCTCCTATCACCCTCCTGCAGTCCAATGCTATGGGAAGACCTCCTCCCATTTCATCTGACCCTTGTCTATCAGGTATCATGAAGACTGGCCACTTTGTTTTCCTCTGTGGACTGATAAGGCTACTCCTCCATCAGGAGGAGGTGATCAAAGAGACAGCTCATGAGTTCATGCCAGTGAGGGTCCCTCTTCCTATTATTGAGGAACACTCTTGGACACCAAGTTGCCATGGGCTACTTCTGTGCAGTGGTTCTAAGATATCTCCATGCATAGTACTTGGCCAGAGTGTCAGTCTCAGAAAAGACCCCTGTGCTCAGAATTTTTTGTTCTGTTGCTCTCCTTGTGGACCTTCCTTTCCCTCCAAATCTTTCTATCTCCCCCTTCTTTCATAAGTTTCCCTGCACTCTTCCCAAAGTTTGGCTATGAATCTCAGCATATGTTTTGATACTGCTGGGTGGAGTCTTTCAGAAGCCTTCTTGTGATAGGCTCCTGTCCTGTTCCCTGTTTTCTCCTTCTTCAGATGTCTATTTCATTTGCCTATCTGCAAGAAGATTGAGCATCTTACCAAGGATCCAGTTCCTGATTATCTTCTTTAGGTGTACAGATTTTAGTATAATTATCCTATAAAATGTCCCTTAGTTGAGGAATGGATACAGATATGGTGGTACATTTACACAATGGAATACTATTCAGCAATTACAAACAAATAAATCATGAAATTAGCAGGCAAATGGTGGGATCTAGAAAAGATCTTCCTGAGTGAGGTATCGCAGAAGTTTCTTTCATTTTTAAGAGTAAATAATTCTATTAATTGGCATTTATATAAAATATTTCTACACTGTGTTACCAGTGATTTTTAAGTATTTTACTAAGTGAGTTTTGAAAGAACAAATGTATTATTTATTAGCATCCAGGTTTTTGTTTTTTTATGCTTTAATTTACTTTCATGTGAGCTATGTTTTTACTGAAAAGTGATGTACTTTTTTAACCATAGGTCACTAGCATATCTTCTGATTAATGTTCCTTTCTACCTGTCAAGTGTTCCAAGGTCTTTCTTCAGCAGTGACTAAGATTTATTTCAGTCCTAACGTTTTCAGTCCTAGTGAATCATGTTACTGATCCAATGGGAAATGTTGATTCAAGGGCTTTCCATTTGGTTGAACATGATTGAGAATTGTATTTGCATTTCTCTGAGTTTCTCTCTGCATCTGTTTCCTTCTATCTCTCTCTCTATTCTCTGTGTCCCCCACACACACACATTTCATTCTATCTCTCTGTCTCTATGTGTGTATTTTTTGCTCGGCATATGTATTTTATAATGGGTTCATGCAAAGATTTATGTTCAACCCACAAGTCAACACTGGGCATCTCCCTCTTCTTTATTTGAAGGTGGTAGTGATGTCCTTATTAAGCATGATAGGAACTTCATCACTTGAACCATCTCCAAAGCCTGAGAACTCACATTTTCATTCTTTTCTCACAATGATGAGTTCTTGAAGCAAAGAATCCATAGTCACAAAAGCTTATGCTATAGAACTATGAAGGCAAATCTGTGCAATGACAAAGGAGCTTGATGCTGAAAACGTGAGAAACACTTTTTAGAACACAAGTCATTTTCAAGATACAATGTGCATGTTTCTAGACAGGGTCTGTTGCACATTACCTCAATAAGAAAACAGGGACATGTATTTTGTTTGCAATTGATTCTTACCACTTATTTCTGACTGATTTATTTTGTAATTAGATTATTAATAGTATCAGGAGAGTTAATATGTATTTAGTATGAGTATTTCTCATAAATTACTTCTCACACTTTATGAAAGAACATCTTGTGACTTGGTTAAACAAGATCTGGATATCTTGAGCATTCCATGTAATATTTTAATAATGTGCTATACCAGTGGAATCATCACGGATAACCAACAAAACAATACTGATGAACATTAGGTGGTCTTTGTAATAAGAGAAAAGATGCTTCAGTGTGTCAGTAAAACAGTTTACAATAAAATGAACATATTCCGGGAGTAATGTTTTACACATTCCTATTCATGATAAAAAATTTAGGAAAACCAACATAGCATTGTTTTATTTTGCTTTTGAAATACATGTGGAATATTTCCTCTTCTACATAGATTGCTGAGACTCAAGGGGAGAACTTTGATCTTTGAACCCCTTTCAGAGCCAATAAAAATGCAAATTAAAACCATTTTGAGAGCTACAGTTAAAATGTGCAAGATTAATAAGACAAATGACAGCAAATGATAGCAAGTATCAAGTGTTGGTGGGAATGCAAATTAGAAAAGTTACTGTGATATTCAAGATGGAGGTTCCTTAAACAGATGAAAATAGATAACACACAAGATCCAGCTATATCACTGTTGGGCATATACTCATTATGTCTTGTTACAGAAGTTTACTTATCTGTACACCATTTGATGAATAGGTTTTAAAAAGTCACATTTATACAGTCAAATACTATTGATCTCTTAAGAAAAGTCAAATCATGAAACCTGTAGGTATATGGGTAGTATTAGAAATAAACCTGAGAAACTTTCCTGTGATGTTGACATGAAAGTTACCCTGATTATCTTGTGTGATTGTGTTCTAGATAGGGTGAATACTTGGTTTCTACAGTTAGGTTTGTATAACTGTGTTGGTTTCTCTTAGTTTTACTCTTAACCCAGCTATCATTTACATAATTGAGTTTATATTTGATGACAATAAGCTTCACAGTAGAAGAACAAAGAAGATACTACTTTATTCTTAACCCTCTAAGCTAATTTGGTTTCCTCCCAGCATGCATCCCAGGATACTTGTATATTGTAGCTTTTCTGCCCCAGCTCCTCTCTCCTCATCTTTCTTGTACTTCTCCCATAGCTGCATATCCTGGCTGAACCCCATACTTCCTCTTCTAACTTCTCTCTTTGCTGGCAGGATGAACAGGCTTATTTTTTCCTCTTGAAAGTGATTGGCTGTAAGCATTTTTTTTGACATACCAGGGGATGAGTAGAGAGTAGAATCTATACAACAGTAAGAGCAGAGATTTTCAGAATAAGGATTGCAACCACATATGGGAATACAGAAATCAGCATTTGTATTATACAATAATCTTACATCTACACTTAATGTTGCAGGATATTTCATCTGATTGTGATTTGTAAAACCCTGTTTTCTAATTGTGATAAATGTCAGTCTTTCATCCTAGAGATGTTTACTGTTAACAAACAAACAAAACTTATATTGTGGCTTATCACTAGCACTCACCATTAATCCAAGAGCTAAATAAAGTCTATCATAGGTCAAGAAGGGGAAAGAAGCTCCACAAGGACAAAAACAGTGCCAAAAACATGGGCCCAGGAGGGCTTATAGAGACCAAAACTACAACCAAGGACCATGCATGGAAAGGACTTAGACCCCCTACTCATATTTAGCAAATAGGAAGCTCAGTCTAAGTGTGCCTTTTCTAGTTAGGTGAGTAGATGCTGCCTCTGATATGGACTCAATGGCAGGCTCTTTGATCACCTCCTTCTGCATGGACAGCCTTGCCAGGTCACAGGGCAAGACAATGCAGCCAGTGCTGATGAGACCTGATAGGCTAGGGTCAGATAGTAGTGGAGGAGGAAATTCCCTATTAGTGGACTAGGGGAGAAGCATAGAGGGAGAAGAGGGAGGGAGGGTGGGACTCTAAGAGGGAATAAGGGAAGCTGCTACAGCAAGGATGCAAAGTGAAGAAATTGCAATGAATAAGAAGATGGAGTATCAGTCTCAGAAAATATCATTGGGCTGAGGTTTTTTTGGTTCTGTTTGGAGAGAACATAGACCCCTACACAGATATAGGCCATGGCAGCTCAGTCTCCAAGTGGGTGGTCAAATAGGGAACAGGAGCTGTCTCTGATATGAACTCAGTGTCTGACTCTTTGATTGCCTTCCCCTGAGGAGGCCACAGTGTTACCAGCCCACAGAGGATGATGAGGAGACCTGATAGGCTAGGGTCAGATGGAAGTAGAGGAAGACCTCCCCTATCAGTGGACTTGGGGAGGGGAATTGGAGAAGAAGGAAGAGGAAGGATAGGACTGGAAAGGGATGAGGGAGGGGGCAAAGCTCAGTTAAAAAGTGAATGAATAAAAATAAATTGAAAATAAATAAAAAGGGAAAAAGAATAGAAAGGAAGTAAGAAAGAAAGAAGAAAGAAAGAACAAAAAAGAAAGAAAGGAAAGAAGGAAGGAAGGAAGGAAGGAAGGAAAGTAAAAGAGCAACTGGCCTACAGGTAGCAAACAAATTAAACACAAAGGAGGGATATTGAGGAAGGGAGCACTTAAGACAGTGTGGAGAAGGGTCTTTTTCCTTCTGGGACTTGCGCTTAAGAGGAAGAGGTTTTTGCTTCTGGGATGTCAGCTGAGTAGGAAGCTCAGCTCTGTGCTTTCTTTGACTCTCTGAGCCAGTAGGCACTCATCCCTGCATCTGGCTCTTGAGCCTTTATTGTCAAAATCATACTTGTGTGATTTTTCTTTTTTTAAAACAACAGTTAAAATTTAAACCTTCAGAATATGTACATAGAGAAGTCCATGCTACATCGAAAAGAACTGTCATCCTATGCAACCAATTAGCAAAATGCCACTGAATTATGCATTTGGTACAATCCAAGGGAAAGTCAAATATAATGAATGTGTTAAAATCATATTTAAAATTGAAGCAGACAGAAAATTTGAGTGCTAATTTAATTACTTCCAATGGTCAAATAATGGAAAAGTTTATATAAAGAAGGTATATAATATTCTCATGTGTCATACAATTAAAAACTCATTTTTTTGCAGAATTTTTTGCCAGTAGATGATCTATCAAAACAGAACATCTTTGTATGTTCAACCACCCTGCATTCCTGAGATGAAGCCTACTTGATCATGGTGGATGATGTTTTTGATATATTCTTTGATTTGGTTTACAAGTATTTATTGAGTACTTTTGTGTCAATGATCATAAAGGAGAAGTGGGTACTAGACCTATAAGGTAGGATAAACATACTAAGATCTGTACACCTAAAGAAGATAAACAAGAAAGAGGACCCAGGGTAAGATTATCAATCCTCACTTAGAAAGACAAATGGGATGGACATTGGAAATAGGAGAAAACAAGTAACAGGACAGGAGCCTACTGCAAAGGGCCTCTGAAAGACTCTAGCCTGCAGTATATCAAAGCAGATGCTGAGACTCATAACCAAGCCTTCAGCAGAGTTCAGGGAATCATATGAAAGAAGGGGGAGTTAGTATGACCTGGAGAAGACAGGAACTCCACAAAGACCTAG
>CM053766.1:29803631-29833519 GCA_028658305.1 Pachyuromys duprasi | reverse complement strand
AGGCAAGTAGAAATAGGCATTCTAATAGCTAATAAAATAGACTTTCAACCAAAATTAAAGTTCTAAGGTCAAGAATCTCAACTTCTTATGGAATAACAAGAAACCCAGAATTGCTAAAACAATCCTCAACAATAAAAGATCTTCTGGAGTTATTTCTATCCCTGATCTCAAGCTGTATTATACAGCAACAGTAATAAAAACTGCATGGTACTGTAATAGAAACAGAATGGTGGATCATTGGAATCAAATAGAAGACCCTGAAATAAACCCAAATATTTATGAACACCTGATTTTTGACAAAGATTTCAAAACCATACAATGGAAAAAAAGAATAATATCTTTAACAAATGGTGCTGTTCTAACTGGATGTCTACATGTAGAAAAATGGAAATAGATCCATACTTATTACCTTGTACAAAACTGAAGTCTAAGTGGATCAAAGACCTCAATATAAAACCAGACACACTAAACCTGTTAGAAGAAAAACTGGGGAAGAGCCTTGAACTCATTGCCACAGGAGACAACTTCCTGAACAGAACGCCAACAACACAGGCTCTAAGAGCAACAATCAATAAATGGAACCTCATGAAAGTGAAAAGCTTCTATAAAGCAAAGGACATTGTCCTCAGAACAAAACTACTGCCTGCAGATTGGTAAAGGATCTTCTGTAACCCTATATCTGACAGAGGCCTAATATTGAAAATATATAAAGAACTCAAGAAGTTAAACAGCAAGAAATCAAGTAATCCAATTTAAAAAAGGGTGTAGATCTAAACAGAGGATTCTCAATAGCAGCATAGAAAATGGCAGGAAGTACTTAAAGAAATGCTCAAAGTCCTCAGGGAAATGCAAATCAAACGACCCTGAGATTTCACCTTACACACATCAGAATGGCTAAGATCAAAAACTCAAGTGATAACACATGTTGGAGTGGATGGGTAGAAAGGGGAACCCTCCTCCACTGCTGGGGGTAATGTAAACTTGTACAGCCACTTTGTAAATCAATCTGGCTCTTTCTCAGACAATTAGGAATAGTACAACCTCAAGATCCAGCTATACCACTGCTAGGTATATATCCAAAAGATGGTCAAGTATACAACATGGACATTTGCTCAACCATGTTTTTAGTAGCTTTATTTGTAATAGCCAGAAGCTAGAAACAACCCAGATGCCCCTCAGTTGAGGAACAGATACAGAAATTTTGGTACATCTACACAATTGAATATTACTCAGCAATTGAAAACAAGAAAATCACGAAATTTGCAGGAAAATGGTGGGAAATAGAAAAGATCATTCCCAGTGAGGTATCCCAGAAGCAGAAAGGCACACAGCTTATATGCTCACTCATAAGTTGATATTATACATATAATATAGAATAAACATAGTCAAATCTGTATACCTGAAGAAATTAATCAAGAAGGAGTACTCTGGCTAACATGCTCAATCCTCATTCAGAAAGGCAAAGAGGATGGACATCTGAAAATGGAGAAAACAGGGAAAAGGACAGGAGCGTACCACGTAGGGCCTCTTTAAAGACTCTGTGTTGCAGGGTATCAAAGCAGATGCTGAGACTGATAGTCAAACTTCAGGCAAAGGGCATGGAATCTTATGAAAGACGTAGAAAATAGTAAGACCTGGAGAGGACAGAAGCTCCACAGGAGAGCAATAGAACCAAAACATGTGGGCACAGGGTTCTTTTCTGAGACTGACACTCCAACCAAGGATCATTCATGGAGATAACCTAGAACCCCTGAGCAGATGTAGCCCGTGGCAGTTCAGTATCCAAGTAGATTCCATAGTATTGGGAACAGGGACTGTCTTTGACATGAATTGATTGGCTTGCTCTTTGATCACCTCTCCCTGAATGGGGAGCAGCCTTACCAGACGCAGCCAGTCCTGATGAGACCTGATAGATTAGGATCGGAAGGAATTGGAGTTCCCTATCAGTGGACTGGGAGAGGGGCATGGGTTGAGAAGAGGGAGGAAGGGTGGGAATGGGAAGGGAGGAGGGAGCTACAGGTAGGATACAATCAAATAAATTAGGATTAATTAAAATATAAATAAAAAAATAAACCATGACTTTCCTTTCCTGTTCACCCCCAAATTTCATATTAGTATCTTAATGGCACAATATAAACAGTATATCAGAGAGTTCCACAGTCTTTATAATTTCAGAAATTTAAAAGTCCAAATTATGTTTAAAAGTCCAATGTTCCTTTACATATTCAAAGTCTTTCAACTGCGAACTCATACAAAAAACATTACCTAATTTCTTACTTCAAGAGATGGAGAAATGACACATCCATAATAATACTAAAACTGAATTCAACAGTATAAACAGCTTAGTATCTAACATCTGTAACTCCAGAACGTCTGGGCTCCAGAATTCCCAGGCAGCTCCATTTCTCCTGTTTTCCCATTCACACCACAGATTTCATCTCCCAGATTTAGGCAGCTCTACCCACAGCTACAGCTGTCCTTGGTGTTCTTCTCATGGCCATGGCTTCTCGAGTATGTTGGGGGCCCCACTGTACCCTCACCAAAATAGATGGAGGTGGCATTCCTAGAATATTTTAGAGTTACCATAGTATAGAAGGACATGAAGATTCTTGGGAAGGATTTGAAATTCAGGTGGGAGATCTGTGTTTAACAAGACAAAATGTATAACAAGAAAAGTAACAAGGGGAACCTGAAAGCCAAGCAGGGGTGTTGATATCCTGACAGGAGCCATAGGTCAATGAAGAACCACATATCTTTTTTGTCAGAAAAAATGGAACTGATTTCTTTTGCTGGACAAGAACTATCTGACAATTTCATGGGGAATGCTGGTTTTTTGTTTTGTTTTGTTTTGTTTGTTTTGTTGTTTGCTTCTAATCACCAGAAATCCTTCTAAAGTTTTTCTTAAGTGGTATAAGACTGGCATTTCTGCATATCTGCATTCCCTGGGACCTTAATATTTTAGAAA
This sequence comes from Pachyuromys duprasi, assembly GCA_028658305.1. NCBI lineage: Eukaryota > Metazoa > Chordata > Mammalia > Rodentia > Muridae > Pachyuromys > Pachyuromys duprasi. The sequence goes on along the minus strand of CM053766.1, from coordinate 29,830,554 downwards.
CACCTGATTGTTTTCTTTCCATCTATTTATGTTCACATATAAAATAATTGTTTTACTTATAGCATTCTAATATATAGATTTCTTTCTGAATTTTTTATTTACCACATTACAACGTATTAGTCATATGATGTCAAGATTATGCTGCAAAAATAGTTGTGAAGATCTTTACAATTTGGTAGAGTATAGTTATGTTATTTAGTACTGTAAAAATACATATATTAAAGAAACTATGCTTGTGTCATCCTCTGTAGACTTCAGAGTTGTATTATTTCACTATGTGTGAAGATTTCTGATTTTCTCTCAGTTAAGCACATTCATCTTTACAGTCTGCTGTGATTTTTGCATTTGCTAGACTCTGAGGTTCACAGTGTTCATGATTTTTGCATGCTATCTTTTCTCAAGTAGACTTTTACTTGGTTAAAGAATAAAGAATTGAGACTCTGAGCATGAACAGAAACTTCACAATGTTTTACACAAATATTCCTCATATAGTTGTACCCATATTATTACAGTTTACTATCTATACTCAAAGTTCCATCTATATCTATCTAACATCTATTTATTTGTCATCTATCATATATATCATACATTATTCATATATGCACATCTGGCAATAAAAATCTGTTATTCCTTAGGAACTTGTAGTCAAATATATTTCTATAACAATTTTGAAGTCAAAAGTATGAAAGAAAAGGAAATGCATGTGTCACTTTGCCAGTTACTTCATGAGCTTTACAGTGTCGACATCACAATGGACTGTCACTTATGTCTACTCCAGAAACTTCAGACTTCAGTAGTTGGTCTACAAGCTACTGTGTGGCCATGTTTCATGTTGAGTGCCAGTAGAGAAAAGGCTAATTTCCACGCCCCTTGAGAGTTTCTTCATTCCAGGCTCCACCTTAAAGGTATTTTTACAGGACTATTATGATTCTCATGATAGATTAATAGTTTCAGGAATTTCTCCAGATTCATCCAGATCTTGTGAACTAACTCCTAACTGAAGTGTGGCTTCATGGGAAGTAACGCATGCTAGCACTATTCCGTAGCATTCCCGCAAGGACACAAAGTTATCATGTCAGGAGAGGTATGCTCGGAGCGGTATGTGAGAATGTCTGGATATCTTCAAAACGTATCTGTCCAAGTTAGGAGAGAGGATTGTTGTCTGCCCCATCTAAATGTTTTTCAGCCCATGACCACTTAGCTTTGTTGGAAACTGGTCAAATTTTTACCCAAAAATCTAAGAACTCACTGGATTTCAGTAAACTGTTATTGTTTCCAACATATGTTTTGTCCTTTGGAACATAATTCAAGTTTGGGCATAGATTCAGAGGAAACAGGAATGAATTTCATAACATGCTCAATTACTTTCAGTTTTGTTAATCATGGACCTGAGTTGGTACAATTTTTTAACATATCCTTGCATTATTGGTTGATTCCTGTAACAAAAATTGGCTGTTTTATTTATCTGACTATTTGATTCACTGGGATCTTAAGTGTTTTCTAAGTAAAAGCTTTGATGTACATATTCTTTGAAATATGTCATATGTGTTTTGGACTGAGTAAGCCAGTTAAGATATATATTTTATATATTCAAACTCTGTGAGCAGAACATAGTGAAGAAAGCATCAAACCTGTAGCCAGTACATTATTACAGTGACTTATGTTATTAAGGTAAGAGAAAAATGTTCAGAGGCATCTGGAAGAATTAAGAGCCAAGAAAAAAAGTAGACTATCTGTATTGAAGAGAAGGGAGAATATTATAAAATATTGCAGATGGTTGGGCAGGAATAGAAAATTTTCCTTCATAAATTCATGGGCTGAACCTAATCCTTTACACATATGTGGCAGATGTGCACCTTGGTCATCATGTGGCTCTCCTAACATTTACAATGGGTACTGTTTCTGACACCATTCCTTGTCTTTGGGCCCCTTTCCCTAGCAATTCTATCCTCTCTGGCCTCAATGGGAGTGGATGCTCTTAGTCCTCCAGTGACTTTATGTGTGAGGATGAGTTGGTTTCCATGGGGTTGTCCCCATGCTGAAGAAAACTGGAGGATGTAAAGGGAGGCGTATAAGGGTAAGAATTGAAAGAGAAGAGGGAGGCAGGCTTCAATGAGGTTGTAAAACAAAACATAAGTCAATGGATAAAAAGACAAAGGGGTGTTTCTAGAACAAATTGTGTTAGCATAGTGCAGAAGGAGATGTGAGTATGATTGAAAAGGGACGTGAATCTTGGTGGGGGTTTTGAGTTGTAAAATAATACTATTAACTTTCCCTTGAGGGAAACTGGGTGCCATCATAGAGGTTGATAACCTGATAGGACACAGGCCAGTGGAGAGCCATAACTCCCGTTGGTCAGAGACAAGGGAAATGATATATTTTAACAAATTTAATGAATGCTGTTCTTTTTCTGTTGTTAGAATATTTCAAAACAAACAAAATCCTTCTTACTCTCTCCTGAGAAGGATCAAAGCTGGCATTTCTGAATATATGTCCTCTCTGGGACCCAACATGTTTAAATTATTAGGAAAACCTGATAATTTACTTAACATCTATTTATGTTCACCAGCAAAGTAATGGATTTCATTAAGGCAAGTCAATACATAGGTTTCTTTCTGATTGGCTCTTAATTACCACACTCCAATTTATCAGTCAGAAGAATTCAGAATTATTCAGGAGAACATCTTTATGGAGAACTTTTCAATTTGACAGAATTTTGTTTTCTTAATTAATTCTGTATAATTATACATATCAGTGAAAATACAGAGTTTGCAGAAGGCCCAAATTTTTGCTTTCACTAAAAAACAATCATAATGAATTCATAGGCATTTTAATTTTAATTTATCATGATATCTGCATGTTACCTTTTCTCAAGTAGACTTTTACTTGGTTAAAAAACTAAGAACTGAGATTATTTGAGCATGAATAGAAACTTCACAATGTTTTACACAAGTATTCCTCATATTGTACCCATATTACAGTTTACTATCTATACCTCCATCTATATCTATCTAATATCTGTTTATTTATCATCTATCATATATATCATACATTATTCATATATGTAAATCTGTCAGTAAAAATCTGTTATTCCTTAGGAACTTGTAGTCAAATATATTTCTATAACAATTTTGAAGTCAAAAGTATGAAAGAAAAGGAAATGCATGTGTCACTTTGTCAGTTACTTCATGAGCTTTACAGTGTCGACATCACAATGGACTGTCACTTATGTCTACTCCAGAAACTTCAGACTTCAGTAGTTGGTCTACAAGCTACTGTGTGGCCATGTTTCATGTTGAGTGCCAGTAGAGAAAAGGCTTATTTCCACGCCCCTTGAGAGTTTCTTCATTCCAGGCTCCACCTTAAAGGTATTTTTTACATGACTATTATGATTCTTATGATAGATTAATGGTTTCAGGAAGTGTTTTGTCTTCATTTCTCCACATCAGTTGAAGTAACTCTTTACTCAAGAGTGGCTTCATAGGAAGTTATGCGTGTTAGCACTATTGGTATCATTCCCCACAAGGATACAAAGTTAACATGTCAGGAGAGGTATGCTCTAAGCAGTATGTGAGAATGTTGTCTGCATATTTTCAAAATGTATCTGTCCAAGTTATGAGAGAGGATTATTTTCTGCCCTATCTAATTTTTTGCCTACTATGACCACAAAGCTTAGTTTGGAAACTGGGCAAATTTCAACCCAAATAACTAAGTACTCTCTGGTATTCAGCATATTCCTACTGTTTCCAACATATATTGCATTCTTTGAAACATAATTATCAATATTTGACATAGATTCACATCAAACAGAATAAATTTCACAACATGTTCATTCACTTTCAATTTTGTTAATCATGATACTGGGTTGGTAAATTCTTTTTTAATTAAAATTTTATGTTGTATATTAATTACAGTTCATTCACTTTGTATCCCAACAGTAGCCCCCTACCTCATTCCCTCCCAATCAGACCCTCCCTCCCTCTTCTCCCCCTAATCCCCTAAATCCACAGATAGGGGAAGGCCTCCTCCCCTTCCATCTGACCCTAGCTTATCAGGTTTCATCAGACGTAGATACACTGTCCTCCTCTGTGGCCTGGCAGGATTCTTCCCCATCTGGGGGAGGTGTTCAAAGAGCTAGCCACTGATTTCATGTCAGAGACAGTCCCTGTTCCACTTACTAGGCTACCTATTTGGATCCCGTGCTGCCATGTGCTACATCTGAGCAGGGGATCTAGGTTATATCCATGAATGGTCCTTAGTTTGAGTATCAGTCTCAGAAAAGATCCCTGAGCCCAGATATTTTGGTTCTGTTGCTCTCCTTGTCCAGCTCCTGTCCTCTCCAGGTCTTTCTTTCTTTTTTGTTTGTTTGTTTAATTGTTATATTAGTCACAGTTTATTAACTTTGTATCCCAGCTGTATTCCACTCTCTCATTCCCTCCCAATCTCTGCCGGCCCTCTAGGTTTTTCTCTCTCCCCCTTCGCTCATAAGATTCTCTGCACTCTGCCTAAAGTTTGGCTATGAATCACAGCATCCGCTTTGAAATCCTGCTGGGTAGAGGCTTTCAGAGGCCTTTTTTGGTAGGCACCTGTTCTCTTCCCTGTGTTCTCCCTCTTCCTTATGTCTTTCTTTTTGGCCTTTCTGAGTGAGGAATGATCATCTTACATAGGTGGGGGTTTCAAGATATGTAACAACTACTTTTGCTTCCCCTTCAGTTAACTTGGAAGCCAGCTTGGGTGTTAAATATCCTGATATGCCATGGGTCATTGGAAATCCATATGTACTTTTTGCCAAAGTCATGGGAAATGACTTTGCTGGATTGACAAGTTCTGTCTCACAAATTTTTAATGAATTCTGGTTATTTTTTGTTGTGTGTGTGTCTTTGTTTCTAAACACCATAAATCCTTCTGTCTCTCTCTTGATGTGTGAACCAAGACTTTCATTTCTGGACAGATGTGCTCCCTAAAATCTAACTAGTTTAAATCATTAGGAAGACCTGATTCTTTTCATATTTATTTATATTTCTTACTAAGTATTGGGTTTAGTTTTGGAAGTCCAATACATAGATTTCTTTCTAATTTTACATGATCTGCCCATGATTTTAATGTTTCTAAAGGACACTACATATGTAATTATGAGATATACAGAGTATCTCACAATTCTTTTAGTCACAATTTTAACTGTCTCTAGAATTTAGCATATAACTTTATACTAATAAGCATGTGTCCTCCTCTGTATTCCTCAAAGCTGTCTAACTTCTCTGTGTGTGGACCTGTCTGACTCTATCTCAGTAAAGCACATTTCTATATAAAATCTCCCATGATTTTTACATCTGTTATAATCTAAGGTTCAGAGAGTTAATGATATACATATCCTTCATTTTTTCAATTTGAAACTTGATAAGTTAAAAATATTTGAAATAATATATGGGGAAAATATACATTTCACAATGTTTGTCCTTCTGTTATTTTACACATAATATTGCAGCTAGAGTGAACACTGACATCCATGTTGTACTCCACTGGCCAGTGTTTAGGAGTCACCTACTTTGGCCTTCACTGGCTGTTTGATATCAGTCTTTTTTGTAAATCGCTCTATTATATGAATATTTCTTCCTCTCTCCAGTAAGATACCTTGCAATGTTTCCTGCTTTACTTTTTAAACCATTTTTAAATCCCATTTTAAAAGAATAATTTTTTAAAGTCTCATTTATTTAAAAATTATTTTAATTGAAATAAAATAACATGACCCACCATTTTCTAACTTTCTAAATTTATAGGTCATGACTTCTTTGGGGTTGGCATATCAGATATGTACATATCAGATATTTACATTAAGATTCATAACAGTAACAAAATTACACTTATAAAGTAACAATGAAATAATTTTTTGGTTGGTTGTCACCACAGTATGAAGGACACAGTATATTAAGGTGTTAATTCATTTGGAAGGTTGAGAACCACTGAACTAGACCTCACCAACTACCCTTCTTCAAACTTTCCCCACCACCCACAAGTCAATAACTTCTGTAAAAGGGCCCACTCCTTCAATCTGTTCCCAATACATATTTTCCTAAGTACCTCTTCTTTTCTGTCATTCTTTTCAGATAATCCAATGGAAATTTTTATTATTTTTATAAATTTATTCATTTTTTATCCTGATTGTAGTCCCCTCCCTCAATTCCTCCCAGTCTTACCCTCTGTCTCTACCCTCTATTTGATTCCTTTAGACCAAAGAATGGGGGAGTTCTCATTCCCTTCCATCTGACTCTTACTTTTCCAGTCTCATCAGGAATGCCTAGATCCTCTTCTTCTATGGCCTAGCAAGGCTGCATTGCCAGCCTACAGTGATCAAAGAGCAGGCAACTGAGTTCATGGAGACTGTGCTGTGTATCAGCTACATCTGAGGAGGAGTTCTAAGTACTCTCCATTCATGATCCTTGTTGATGCATCAGTCTCTGCAGACCCCCCGGGGCCCAATATTTTGGCTTTGTTGTTTTTCTGTTTCATTTTAAATCTGCCTATATTTGAACAGAATCCTGCCATGGAAATTGAGCCTATGTTTTTACACCATGTACCTCTGAATAACTATGAACTAGTCTTATAACTTATGAACTGAATGACTGTTCTAGGTGGAGACCTGAATGAAAAGAATCCTTATGTTTCCTACATGGAATCCCAGGAGGAGTTCACCATAGATGGAACACATAGAATTTTGTTATGCCAAGGCCCCATTGAAATTAGAAGAGGCTGGTCAAGGAAGAAACGTTATCTTTCCTTATTTGACGATGTTTTGGTTGTGTCAACTAACCTGTGAGTATGTGTGCCATACCTGTCTTATTACAAGAGGATACACTTGAATAGGTCTTAATGTACAAAAATAAATTAAAATTTTATATTTATTTTATTGTTTTGATACTAGAATTACTTCATTATTTAACCTCCCCTTTTTAAAATATTCCACTTCCTCCCATACTCCCTTCTTGTTCTTTTTAAAATATTTGTGGCTTCTATTTTTCTTAATTGTTATATACATATATGTATATTGAAATACATAACTGTGTATTTTAAAATATATGTTTTATAATAGCTGTAATATTTCAGGCAGTATAATGTTAAATTATATATATATATATATGTGTGTGTGTGTGTGTGTGTGTGTGTGTGTGTGTTTTCAGGACTGTCCATTTAGTATCTGATACCCAGTCTGCTCTTTCTATGGGGGGAGTATTCTCTTAACCTCGAAATTACCCAGGACCTTTACTTCTTGGAGTAGTGTAGAGGATTACTGGAATTTCATCGGTACACATTTTTACAGTTTTCACAAATCTTTTACTCAAACTGAAAATGATTGATATTTAAAGTGCAGTTGTGCAGTTAGAACCTGGGAGAAGTAGAGCAACAAAGTTGAAATGCAGGCAGCTGTGGTAGCACACGCCAACAATTCCAGCAATTTTGAAGCTGACTTATGAGAGTTGCAAGTTTGTAAACCACACTAAGAACATTTCTCAAAACTACCTATTAAAAACAGTGCCTGTTGTAAAGACAGATTGTTGAAGCAGGGGGAAAGTCCCTGGTTTAAACAGTTGCTCAGCAGGGGCCACATATGTATGCTTCTTGGTGAACCTACAGATGCTATGGAAATCTGTTGTGATTGCACCTTTTACATGGTTCTATTATCACAGATGAGCTTGGAGGTGTTTTCTCAGAGCACATCACATATAACCTCCACGAGGTGCCATGACTGTAGCCTTCATACTATTTTGAAAGTTATGAACTTGCTACTGATCTCGCGTAAGTAGATTTAAGGGTATTCTAATAAGCGCATCAGTGAATGGATCGTAGGACTGACAACAATACAATTCTATTCAGTTTGGGGGGCAAACTTCCTGGTCATCGGAGAATAATATTCCTGAAGTTCCACTTCAAAAATCATGACAAGAATGAAAAGTCCAGGAGAGCATTCTTTTATAAAATAGACACAACCAACTGTGCACATTTTCCTCTCAGCCCTGGTCAGTCACTCTAAGCTACCAACCTAGAAAATGGTGACTTAGGGTATGGCCGATACAGACCTAAACTAAGTGAATGACCCAGCTGTCTGTCAATCTGTCCATTTTTCATGTCATTTCCCCTCAGCTCCCCTTCAGTCCACAGTTGCAATTCCTCAGATTTTATTCTAAAACATAGTAGTCGACCCATTTGAAAGGAAGAAAATGATCATATTCAATATAGTGTAATTGAGAAATAAGTGAAATACATTTTGATTTTTGAGAATAAAGGAAACTAAAATGGTTAGTTTTCTAAAAGACTGTACATTTTTATTCCTTCAGTTGTTACCATTGTATTTAAAACTATTTTGAAATTGTAATTTATAATATTGAAAGAGGATCATCAAACACTTAAGAAGGTAATTGTAAGTATTTCCATTTTCGTGGCAGATTTTCCTTAATAGAAATATTGAAATTAAAAGTTAAAGATTTAAGCATTTTGTCTGAATTTTGTTTCATGTATATATACATATGTATATTTACATACATTTACAAAAATATATTCACAAATAGATGTCTTGATGGTAGAATGCAAATGTAAAAACATGTTTTGTAGGTCTGTGATGCTTCTGTGTGTCTCTATGTATGTGTGTGTATCCTGAAACAAATGGTACATTATGTGATTGTATTTTGACTATAGCATATAATATAAGATGGGGTGGGGAATCTTTCTCCATAGTATTGTTAGTCTTCACATGTATTGACTTTAGAAATATTTACACGTAGGATTTTCTTATTGTTGTTATTGCTTTTTAAAGACCTCTGTGTAAGACCTTGGCTGTCCTGGACTTGCTCCGGAGAGCAGACTGGCCACTAACTCACAGAGATCCACCTCCCTCTCCTCATCCTCCCCAAGGACGGTGGTTATAGGCAGTTGCCATTATACCCAGCTTACATCTCTCTGATTTTGAACTAGGTTTTACATTTCTGATATACACTCTCCTAAATGTGAGAGACGGGGAGTCATGATCTTTAGTTGTGTACCCACATTTTAGCTCACTAGTATCAAATGGAGAATTATATATCCAGGTTCACATAACAAATGACTCAGATACTACTCAGGCCATCATAAAAATTACAGAAAAAGATTAAAAATGCGAGCAGGAGAGCTGTTAGGAGATAGAATCAAGAGAGTGACAAAAAAAAAAAATCAAAGCACCTTGAATATATATGTGAAATTCTCATAGAACAAACTTCATATGAAAAGAGTGAAAGAATGGAACTTCTGCTCCCAGGTATTGTTTTACAAGAATATGTTGATAACATCAGAATGCTTGAAAGGAAGACATGTTTGTAATCACTTGAAAAGGTTATTAGAAAACTGGATCCTCTTTCTGTGCCTTGTATGAGATGAACACCTTGTGTTCGCTGAACTAGCAACAGTAGTGAGCTGACTTCTTACTACAGGGCGAAGGACAGCAGACAGTGAATATCAGTTCATCAGACAGTATTTCTATAGTATTTATTTTGAAAAGATTATTAAACTTATTTATCTAAATATAACTAAAAACATTAACTAATTTTCTATGTAAACAAATTATAGAAATAAACAAAGGAAAAATGTTAGTATCCAACAAAGTAGAGGGTAGAAATATTGAAACACATGGCTTTCTAAAAATGTTATGCCTTTAAAATCTGCAATATAATTTTCCCTTAACACTCATCAATCAGAAAAATATCAGTGTATGGCTAATTAGGAGCATAGTGTGTGCCCACAAACTTCTTTCAGCACAGGATTTATTGAGATCTGTCTACCAGGGCATGAGCTTTGTGTGCTTGGATCATAGAGATGGATGAATCCTCCTCTGCTCTAGAGCAGGAAGAACTGGGTCTTATGACAAGCAATTCCAACTGCAATGAAAAGCAAACTAATAAAGATACTTGTTCTTTTTCTAGGTGTAAGAAAAAGTTTAAAATAAAACATCTCATCTCGCTAAGTTACCTATGGATTGATGAGTATGCAGATATAGTTGAGACAGAAAACCGCTCTGCTTCCAAGTCGATTCCCTTGTTGTATCCTATGGGAAATTTTGTGGCCACTTTTCGGTAAGACCTACAGCTTGGACCACTGTTCAAAAAAGGCTGGCTGTAGAAATTGAGGGTCATTTTAATGCTTACTTACAGGCAATATATAAATCAGTTAATCAGAATATTTACAGAATAAGACTTTATCTTAGTCCCATTGTGCTCAGGTTCCAACTCAACCTTCAGCTCCTGGATGGACAAGTTTGTCTGCTTTTCACTACGCACATTCTTACGTGGAAATAGGTTCCTTGGCTTTCGACCAGTGATGCTCATCAGGATTTCCCAAGATCCTTAGGGTAGAAATCAAGGACATTCTGCTTTATGAAGGATGTGACAGGAGCAGGGCTTACCCCAATCTCCACTTTTTTTCACTCCAAAATGGTGTTATCGGGGTTTTGAAAATAAACACATCGATCTCTCTCCAATGATTCTGTGTAGTATAATAGAATTTGAAAAAAATTCATGCTACAGTGCCATGATTATTTCCTAAAAATAGAGTATATAACTGTACAGATAAAAGTAGTAACCCTTGGATTGCTCAAGGTCCCAAACGTCTTTGCAGCAGAGTATCATTTGTGCCTATAGTCAACATATGAGGTCCAGTGTCATTAGACCATCACAGTCACAGTTGATTTGTGCACTGCAGGTAAATTTCAAATTCACATTCTGCTCTTTCATGAGAAAATGTGACCATGGTATACTGACATACTCTTGAGTACAACAGTTGGAATCACAGGGATTGTGTAGTGTAAACCTGCTCTATACAAACATATACTCGAATTTATATTTATTTTCCACATGAAGAGTTCATCACATGAGACCCCCACATTAGAGTCTCCTTGTTCCTGTGTAAGTTCTTTTGATGTTTCCTGCTATGTTAACTTTTAATTTGGTGATATTAGATGTGTTGTCTATGTACACAAGAGGTTGGGAGCCACAGGTATAATCCACCCTTCTGACAAGAATGGTTTCAGGTACAATATAAAGTGGGTGAGCAGTTTATAGTAGACACATGAAATGTGCTAGTCTTTTGTTAAGAATCAGTCCATAGTTCCACAGGATGTTAGAGAATTTCAGTATGACTATGCCACTCCAAATATTAATGTAGTAACATTGAGAAAGGGAAAAGAATGCTCCTTAAGATATGAATCACAACTTTCAGCAAGGAGAAATAACTCACATATTAAAATTAAGAATGGAAAAACAGTACCGGGTATAGGTTGTGATCAAGGAGAATTAAGAATAGCAAACTGGATAAGGACTACCCTTCAGGTAAGAAAAAGATGTTCAACAAAAAAATAATGTTGATCATTTTAAGACACTGAATATATCCAATATCACTGAGGTCCAAACCATTCAACTTATAATTTTCATTCTATCAAATGTTAGTGTGGTGCATTCATCTTTAATTCCTTTAAATTTGAGTATTACATGCTACAGTAAAATAGTGGTGAGTTTATTAATATTAAGCAACAGCAGAATTGATTTGACTCACCCAAATGAAGCACTAGTTTTCTAGGAACTAATGTCTTACATGTTAATTCTGTAATTCATATGAGGAAAAAACGAACAATTCTTTTCTCATAAAAGATGTTTTCCCCGGTTTATGTGTGTTCTAGCTAAAGTTCACATGCTTTACAAGAGGTTTTTGTAATGTCACCTTTCTTTTTTATTTTTTAATTATTATTATTTTATATCCTGGCTGTGGCCCCTCCACTATCACCTCCTTATCCCACCCTCCTTCCCTCTTCTCCTCTATGCCCCTCCCCTATTGCACTGATAGGGGAGGGTCACCTCTCCTTCTATCTGACCTAGTCTATCAGATCTCATCAGGACTGGTTGCATTGTCTTCCTCCGTGGCCTGGCAAGGCTGCATCTCCCAGGGGGAGGTGATCAGAGGGCCTGCCATGGAGTTCATCCCAGAGACAGCCCCTGCTCCCCTTATTAAGGAATCCACTTGGACACTGATTCTATGGGCTACATTATAGCAGGGTAATGGCACCTTTCGATGTGAACACTACCTCAAGAGTTAAGGGTACACTGTAAATCTTAATTATCCTTTTATGTATGTTAAATAAAGTTTGGAGATGTTTTTGGCACAGCCATGGTCACAGATTTCCTCTTGCATATTTATAGTCAAGGCTTGCATTTCCCCACCAACATCCACACTATAGTTCACTTCCATTCATGTATATTTCCAGGAAAATAACAGGACTAACAGCTACCCAATCATGTGGAGCATGCCACCTACACTGTAATGCTTATGGATGGCAATTGTCTTATAATATTTGTATGAGGAAGAATGGCTGTTTCATCATGTCTACCTGGATGGGGACAGGACAGCCTTGCCAGGCCACAAAGGAAAACAGTGGTAGACTGGCCTGATGAGACCCGATGGACTAGGGTCAGAGAGTAGGGGAGGAGGACCTTCCCTATCAGAGGACTAGGGGTGGGGCATAGGAGGGGAAGGAGGAGGAGAGAGGGTTGCACAGGGAGGAGATGAGAAATGGGGCAGAGCCAGGATACAAAATGAATAAACTGTGAAAAATAGTAATAATTTTAAAAAGTGTGGAAAATTTTGGCATTTTTCAAGAGTGCAATTTCTTTTTCTCTTTTTATATTACAGTTCTGTGGAACAGAAAGAGCAGTGGTATCGTTTTCTCCACAGGTATTTTACTTGTGTTCATCCATTAATTCCTTAGTGATATAGGAATGGCATTCTGAGCACTATATCTTTTATTAAAAACGTATTTGGTAGTTGTCTCCAAATGTGCTATTGATTAAAAGTTTCCAGGCAGCTTCTTTAAAGTCTCCTGTTAAAATGCATATTTTGTTTAACTTTGAGGAAATTCACCATGCTGTGCTCTTCATTGTAGTGAACTGTCTTTTCCACTCATAGAGGTTACTGTACCATGTGTTCTCAAACCATCTGCTGCTTCCTAATTTGAAGTCAAGCAGGTTTCTGCCATTCTCTTGCAGACAAAACATTTTGAAGACTGGCTTTGCTTGCTAGGTCAATGTGCTATTACCTGACCATGCCTTTCTTTCTGAAACATTTTTAAATACTTCCTAATCCAATAATTCATACCACTGAACTGTCTTGTATTTAAAACTAAGATGATATTGATAAAATATTAACAGTGAATAATTTGAAATATTCTACTAGCAAATTTATCTTACTGTATTGTGTGTTTTGATTGCATTTGAGCAGATCTATTGATGATGCCAAGAAGGGCAAGAAGAAAACTCTTTCCCTGCAGATATTCACTCAGGACATCCCAAGCTGTGCCAATGTATGTGAATATAAAATGAAAAATAACATTCCAGATTCATCACTAGAAGAGAAACTGTTTGTAGAGTAATGAAATAGGAAGACATGAGAAGAGGGTTGAAGAGAGAAAGTGAGATTTTAGGCAGTGGTATGCCAAAACTGAGAATTTTTTGTTGTTGTTAAATGCCTGAAAATTGAGTCAGCTAGATCCAACAACATACATTTTCAACCAAGTATTCCTCCTATAATTCAACTGTTTTCCCCAGTCTTTATAGCTTACATATACACTCCTGTAGTGTTTCCATGAATGCTTATATTTGAAAAGATTTTTGTCTAATCATAAATACTTCTAATCATAGAGTATTAACATAAACAATTTTAATCAAGTTGTTATCAATAATTACATTCACTCTTCATATTGAACTGTTTAGTGATATTTGACCTATTCAATTCTGCCCTCTGCTCTTCTTTTCTCTCACTGTTCATTCTCACACCTTATTTTGGAGCTCAGGTACATAGTCATGGCTCCTTATCCTCAGATATAAGTGAATCTCCTAGGCAAAAAGATATCTTTCCATGTAACAACTGTTCAGATATCACCTTTATAAAATTTGTGTGTGAGAGAGAGACAGTGAGAGAAAGAGAAAGAGATTTTTCTCTCTGTATAGTCCTTAGGATTGAACCCATGACTTCACGTATACTACAGAGTTCTTCTGTCTTTGAGTATTAAATGTTCAGAGACATACTATTGAAATAATTGTCTATTCTTTCAATTTTCATTTTATTACTTTATTTTCCACTACTGGAGTCAGTTGTCGATCAGCAATTTAACTGTTATGTAGAATGCAGAGCACTGAAGACCTTTCCTACTGTCATACCAGTATATAGTGTAGCTAAAAGGATCACTGTGTTTCTGAACTTCATAAGTGCTAAAGGCTTTTAAAACACATTTAGAGTCAATTTTCTAATATGTCACTGTTAGGATTGCACTAGAGTAAACAAGATATTAATAATGAAGAAATTTTAGTTCACAAAGTGATGTGCTCTTCATACCTCTTTCTATTTCATATATATACATATATGTATATATACATATAGGTGTGTGTGCGTACTTTCTATGGACAAATTAGAATTTTTTTTAGCTATTCTTACATTAGGACTTTTTACCTCCCATTTTTTCTGTTGTTCCTAAAAATTCTTGGAATTAAAAATAGATCCTTCATACATTGCTTATATTTTAAACACATCGATGAACATGATTTTTGAAATTATCTCTATTTGATAATTTTATACATGTATATAAATCCACTCCCAACTCATTGCATCACTCCTAAAATATCGCCCAACCCTTCTCACCTTCTTAGTTCCCTCCACTCTTCTCTCTGGCTCTCTTTTTGACTTCAATTACAAGTACATGAAATATTGGGTTTTTGACTCAATATTTTGTAGATAAATAAATGCACTGTCATTATGAGTCATTAGTTATGCAATGGCTGGTAGAAATAATTTCACTACATGCATAGATGACTTTAATCTCTTGAAATTCATGCCTTTTAGTGATATAAATTATATTATTTAAACTTATCAATGTTTTTCAGTGCTAAATTATTTTAAAGTGTAATTTCAATAGTACAGGTTTTCTATTTCTAGCTGAAGATATACTGAATTTTTTGCATTAAACATATTTCCTTTACATCACTGAGCATTATTATAAAAATGTATTATTCTTCATATTTTGAACATGTGAGCAATGTGAAGTTGGTCATCACTCTTTTTTTTAGTTCTGTATTTTTATGTATTAGTCATTACTATTTATGCACTTTGTATCCCTTCTCTAGACCTCTCCCTTGTGTCTTTCCAGTCCCACCCTTCTTCCCTCTTCTCCCCCTATGCCCCTTCCCTGCTCCTCCCCCTCTATCTGACCGTAAGTCTTGCTGTATCTTCTTCCTCTGTGGCCTGCCAAAGCAGCACACCCCAGGGCAATGTGATCAAAGAGCTGGCCACTCAGTTCATGTCAGAGACAGCCCCTGCTCCCATTACTAAAAAAACCCACTTAGAAACTGAGCTGCCTAGAGGGTACATCTGAGAATGGGGTCAAGGTCCTCTCCATGAATGGTCCCTGGTTAGAATTTTTGTCTCTGCAGGCCACCATGGGCCCAGGCTTTTTGGCTCTGTTGGTCTCCTTGTGGAGCTCCAGTCCCCTCCAGGTCTCCTGCTTCTTCAATAAGATTTGGTGAACTCTGCCCCAAGTTTTGCTATGAGTCTCTACACTGCTTCAACACCCTTTCAGATGCCCTCTGTGGTAGACTCTTGTCCTGTTCCCATTCTTCTCTAGCTTCCAATGGTCTTCATTATTAAGAATTATTTACATATCCCTGTTTCATCATGTATCAAGTTCATTTTAATGTAAATATCAACACTTTAGATTATATTTTCATTTTAATGCTTTAATAAGCAGTATTTTTAGAATTTTTGTTTAAAAAGACTATCTCTTGAAATGTATTTGTTTTCAAAACAAAATCTCATCACAAAGAAATATACACATCATTGCAATCACAATTTAGATTTTAATATGGTCCAAATGTAGGTCATATGTTCCAAATTCTCTGAAAACACAATATTTTATAAGATAATAATTAAAATGCTGTTATCCTATCACATGTGTCTTTTTTCTATAAAATACTTTATTTGTTAAAATATAGGGAAGAGTTTTAAAATATTCAACAAAATGTCAGAAGCTTTACTTATCGTTAAAATTATTACTATTTCCATGTTGTATGTGTGTGTGTGTGTGAGAGAGAGAGAGAGAGAGAGAGAGAGTAATTTCAAGTGTGAACACGAATATCAAAGTGCCTATGTTGAGGTAAGTAGGAAACTTGCTGGAGATTGTCTAGTTACTTCTATCATGTGAGTACTGAACTGTCTTTATTTCCAGAGATGATTTAATCCACATTCTGAGGTGATTTTCCATACTTCCTAGCCTATAGTTAGTAAGTTGTAAAATCACTAAGTATAACTTATCCTTGTTAATAAAATTCAATAAACCTGGCATGTTATGGTAGGATCTGGTGCGAATCTTCAGCAACACACCACACACATACACACACACACACACAGACACTTCATCTTCAAGGTAATGTTTTATGCCTAGTGGTTAAAAGATAATAAATATAAATTCAGTGAAAGATATACAGGTTATCCGTTAGTGTCTTTTGGTATTGCTTAAATTTTTTTTTAATTATTTATTTTTATCTCAATCACAGGTTAGGTACTTTGAATCCCAGGCGTAGCCCCCTCCCCCATTCCCTCCTACCCTCCCACTCCCTCCCTCATCTCCTTCTTCCCCGCCCCCTCCAAGTCCACCAACAGGGGAGGACCTCCTTCCCTTAATTGTGGCTACTGAGAGGACACCTGCACAGCTTTTCTTTTTTAAGGGACAGTTTCCTAGATTCTTACAAACGTTATTGCAGATAATCTAATACTATAGAAACTCACTTCATAAAATTTACGTGTCTATTCATTACCATATTCTATGGTGACAGATTAGAATTTCAGTGTATCAGTGATATCAATTCAGATCAATCCCTACCATTTGAATTTATGCTATGTTCTTCAGGCTCTCTTCTTAGGTCTCTGGAACAGATTTAAATATGTAAGGCCGTGGAAAGCTAATACTATAAGCACCTTGTTTATTCTCAAGAATATGACATGGTAGGGTTTCATAACTAAAGTATTTATTTTGGATTCCTACAGTTTTCACTGCAATGGATTTCAACACTGTATGTAAACTAATTACAAAGACTGATATGGGAAAATACTTATTCATATTGGCTTAAAGTGCAGCAACTTCTTATTCTAATTGTCCTAGAAGTGTGCACATATGGTGAATGAAAGTAGAGTTGTAAAATGATGGAAGTGCAGTCAGGGAGGCAGACAATGGCTCTGCGGTTCTGCTCTTTTTCTACAGCCTCTGCTGCCACAATGAAGGAAAAGTCAGAATGAGGAGTTCCAGCACCCATGGCTTCTCAGTCTCCCTTTATCACACAAGACCTGTTACCTGTAATGTTTGAGTACCCATTATCCAAGTACTTAATTTAAGATAAATTTGTGAGATTGACAGTATTCCAGGGTTGAGTTAAAAAATTGAAAAAATCAAGGTATTTAGGCTACTTTAGCTTTGTCATTACAGGCTGTACATTACAAGTAGTCATTAAATAATAACTAATTGTATAATCATGTGATGTAAGTTATGTCATAACATTTTTTCTCTGTACTTTTTATAGCCATTATATTTAACAGTAACAAACATGGATACCGTGAACAATATTATGCAGAAGGTAGTACCAATTATAGGAATGCCTGTAAGTTACTTTCAAACTACTTCAAGTTAACATTGAGTTTTGTTTTTGAGTTCTGCATATGTGCAGATGTGCATATAAATAGATACAGAAGATACTTGATCATGACAAATTTGCCAGTCATCTTGTAAAATATACTTCTGGATATAAAGGCATCTAAGATATAATTGTCTTTAAAGGGACGTTTTGTTGTTGTTGTCTAAGGTCCATGTGAAATGAAACTCATAGACTAATGGCATTGAGCTACACTTTTAGTTTCACTAGAGAATAAACATTGATTATAATAAATAATTGAGATTATTTGGCCATATGCATATACCTGGTTTAAAGGATGCCAATCTTAGAGGAAAGTAGGTTTTTTCATTTAAATTCCATTGTACTTCCTCTTTGGTAGAATTTCTTCTCTTATCCCATTCCTTCTTTTTTCATTCTTGTCTGTGTTCAAGTGCAGGTGTATAATAAGTTTTGGGTGGATATTCTTTTTAATCTTTAGGAAATCTTTAATAAATATGTCTCTGTGTATTTCTGTCTCTGTTCTTTCTGCTTACATATCAGAGTATAACCTTTTTTTCTCTTTTAAATGTACTGTATATCTCGTTGTAATTATTTCTCTCTATCTTGGTATGTTGCTCTGTATGTGTATATGTCCTTCTCCATCACCTTATGTGAGTTTGTATATCTCTGTCAGACTGTTTCTCTTTCTCTCTTTGTTTCTCTCTGTGTCTCTGTATCTGTCACTCCCCCTCTTTCTATCTGCATGTGTGTGTGTTTTTCTGGAGATACAGGTGAGTTGTAGTGTGGAACTCTACTTGAGTTGTATGTCTGCTAGTTTTAACACTTAAGAATCTTATAGGGCATGACAATGGTTTGTAATCAGGAATCAACAATAAAGTAAAATTAATGATTACTCCAATTAGAACATATTTTCCCTTCAGCCAATTTTTAAGGTGCTAAATATTTCAACAGCATATTCTACTTAAATGGTTGTTTCAAAGGATTCATTGCACTGTGAGCAGTAGCTATGGTATGGAACTTGTTTTCAGCATCTGCCCATACTCCAGGTTGGCACATCCTCCTTCTCTCCAACTGACCATCTCTAATGAAAGACAAATTATTATTATTATTATTACTATTATTATTATTATTTATTCTTAGGCACTCTGAAAACTTCTCTGTTTATTTTTGTTTGTTGGTTTTGTTGGCTTTTTCTTTTTCTTCTGTCTATCCTTTTCACTTGTTTGTTTGCTTGCTTACTTGCTTTTTATCTATATTGTTCAGTGTTGCTGAATTTCCCCAAGCCATCATAGCCACTGTGGCTGTATGACACTCTGTGTGCTACATGATGTAGAGATTTCAAATTAAAGGCCAATGTTCCACATTCAGGCTTGACCGACAGATGTAAGAAATCATAGTTAACCATATATTGGTTAGTGTGTGTGGCTGAATGGAAATTCTTAGCTTACCATCATTCAGATCCAATTATGATCAGTAGATCTAGACTCCATCAGAGATGAAAGGCAACTACTCAGGGTTTTCTCCTGAAATCAGCACTATTTACTCAAACCTGTGGTCAGAAGACATATCATTAATACTGCTCTTAAAAACATTCCTGCTAGAGAGATGGAAATGGTAACAAAAGAAATGATAAGACTCTTCCAGAGTCCACTGCTAGATCATTTGTGATTTTTTTTAACCCCTCAGAATGTTCAAGATTACCAACTCTGGTTCTGTTGTTCCCATAAAGAAGTTCCCAGACCACTGCAAGGTGAGTAGCAGGAATATCTAAAATAGAGCTGAGCTCAGTATACTAATCTTGAATTCTCAATGTTTGCATTTCTTAGTTTTAAATTTAAATAAACATTAAAAACTTAGAAATAATTTCATTCATTTATGTCATACTTACAACAATTTAGTATAACTTTCAGACACATGATAACTTCTGTTATGTAACATTCTGAGGTCTGATGAAAATTTAACTGGCATTTTCCAGTGGTTTTCCACTTGAGAAACAGGTTTTCTAAAATGTCAAACAAAACAAAACATTGGTTATCTAGTTTCTGATGAAAAAACTCTTTTGTTGAACATTAAAGAAAATCTAACCAGCTAGATAGGTGTGTCAGTGGCTCCCAGCAACCAAATGGTAGCTCACAGGCATCCAAAGCTTCATAGGGAATTTGATTCTCTCTTCTGACCAGCTCAGGTACCAGGCGCAACATGTACACAGATACACTTGTCAGCAAAACACTCACATATATAAATAAGTGTAAATTAAAATATAATACCTTTAGAAATATTCTGTATGCTCCAAACAATGTAGCTACAGTTTGGGGAAGCAAATCTGAAATCTAGCCATTTCTTTGAATCCATTTAAATTTGTTCAGTTCATATCTCTCCATTTTTAGTATTTTCTCTCATTGCATAAGAGAATATACTCATATTCCTTGAGCTTTCCCTTCTTAATAACCTGCTATTCCATATTCTGTGATTTTCTAGAATTTTTCACCAGATAATTGACAAATAAGTAATAGTAATGAAATCATCCCATATATTAATATAAGAATCATAAATCTGAGACCACCGATGTTCTTACAAGCCTGATCTTTCTTATTTTTAAAGTTTATTTTTCCATTTTTGAAATTAATTAGAGTTTATTCACTTTATATCCCACCTGTAGCTCCCCTCCCATTTCTCCTCCCAATTCAACCCTCCATCCCTCTTCTGCACCCATGTCCCTCCCCCAGTCCATTGATAGGGGTGGTCTTCCTCCCCTTCCATCTGATCCTAGTCTATCAGGCAGGTCTCAACAGGAGCGGTTGTGTTGTTTTCCTCTGTGGCCTAGTAAGGCTGCCCCCAATCAGGGGAAAGAGATAAAAGAGCAGGACAATGAGTTCATGTCAGAGATGGTTACTGTTCCCTTTACTATGGAACCCACTTGGATACTGAGCTGCCATGAGCTACATCTGTGCAGGGGTTCTAGGTTATACCTGACTTTTAAAGTCTACTGAAAATGCGAAGTTCTTAGACATGTAGTGACCTTCAGACAAGTGAAAGTAACTATGGTGGAGAATTTGTTCATGTTGTTCAAACCTTTCTCATGTATCTGAAAACAATGTTTGAAGACATTCTATTTTCAGATATTTATTTTTAATGTATTACATTCTATTCACTTTGTATCCCATCTCTATACTCCTTCCTCATACCCTCCCAACCTTGCCCTCCCTCCGTCATCTCCTCCCATGTTCTTTCCACAGTCCACTGATAGGGGAGGTCCTCCTCCTCTTCCATTCACCCTAGCCTATCATGTCTCATCAGAACTGGCTGTATTGTCTTCCTCTGTAGCTTGGTAAGGGTTTTCCCCACTCAGGGAGAGGTGATAAAGAGCAGGCCACTCAGTTCTTGTCAAAGACAGCCCCATTTCCCCTTACTAGGCCACCCACTTGGACACTGGGCTGCCATGGGCAACATCGGTGCAGGGGTTCTAGGTTAACTCCGTCAGTGGTCTTTGTTGAAAGAAGGGGGCAATAGAAAGACCTGGACGATACAAGAGCTCCACAAGGAGAACAACTAAACCAAAAAATCTGGCCATGTAATATTATCTGAGACTGACCTTCCAACAAAGGACATTCTTTTTATTAATTAATTAGTTTATTCAACTTACATGTAAGCCCACTCCAATTTCTCCACCCAGTCCCACACTCCCTTCTGCAACCCCACTTCCCCTCTTCTGAAGAATTGGGGATCCCCTACCCCTATGGCCCAGCTCCTTTAGTATCCTAAAAACAATCTGTGAAACATTCTTGATTATTCAGATTGTAAAGTAAAACTAACCTACTATGATTTTTCTACAATATTTATTTTAAAGTTTTATTGTACTGGAAATATTCAAATTGTAAATTAAAACTAAACTACTATGATTTTTCTACAATATTTATTTACTGTACTGGATAAGACCAAGGGTAAAATACATCCACTCATCTGATCTTTTCTCATTGTTGTTTTGCTTTTAATGGCAAAGAGTATTGCAATTATGTCCAGGAAGGTAAGGGTGTGTCTCTCAATCCTCACTGTCACTAAAATCCTCATTGTCAGTATAATCTTCACTGTCACTGTAGTCAGTGCTGAAAATAGGGGCACATGAGAAAAAAAATCTGGTCTTTTTGTTGTTGTTTGTTTTTCCAATTTATTTATTACATCTCATTTCAGCCTGATCCCCACCCCATTCCTCCTGGTCTTGCCCTCATACCGCCTTCTTTGTATTCTCCTCTCTCATTTTTCTCAAAGAAAGGAGGGACCCTAAGTGGTATCAAATATGCAGGCACCTTAAGTTCTAGCATACAGTTGCTATTGTTGGAAAACAGAACAAGAGCAAAGTTGTGCGAAGGAAATTCTGAAAGATTGTGAAAAAGCATCAAGTAAAATAGTCTAAAATGTTGAAACCTCAGTTTCCTTGAAAGCACAGAATTGTTCTTAAAGATGTTTCCATGGCCCTCCCAGGTGTAGCAAATAGGACTGGATTTGTGTCAACTGTTTTTATTCACAGTCTTCTATGGAAAAAGAAGTTTTTGCCTCATGTTGCTTGGCCTTGTGACTGTAGCCTCGACCCAGGTGACTCGGAATCTATGAAAAGAATTGGCTGTCACAGGCATCCTTCATCTGCCTCATTTTTAGGAGGGACTCTCTAAGAGCCATGCCCCCAACTACAAAGTTAAACAAGTGTTGTATGTCCAGGACACTAAATGTGTTTTGGACAGCAAACAGCATCAACCTGACCATTGGCAGAAAGAACAGCAACTGGAGGAAGGTGAAGCCATTCCACTTCACTGCTCTTGAGAACACTGTCCTCATACTGTGAAGGGAAATGGATTCTTTATAAATGTGGCAGACATCGTGAGAGAGAACATTGTACAAACCAGTGCTTGACATGGCTAATAGAATTACTTAAAGAGTGCAAGCCCCCAAACAATATAAACATCTTTCCTTTTTATTATATACAAGGGGTGGTAAATATTCAAACTGATTAATATAAATAAGGACAAATGAAGAAAGCTTATTATGATGTAAGAATCTTAGTGATATCAAGGTTGAAGCTGGAAGGCTTTAAAACCGTCAAAGGGGAGAAGAGCAAAGGCCCAAATCTACAAACACAGTTTAGTGATGGGTCTATGTTCTCCAAACAAACTGAAAAGTTTTCATTTTTCTTCCCAACTTTTATGAGTTCTCAGTTACACAGGATTAACTTATCAGAGTATCCCAGAGAGAATCCTAATGCTCTAGGGTATACATTGTACTGTGTCCTGAAGCACAAGGGAAATAATATACAGCAGTGCATGTTAAATCCAATTGGCAGGTTTGCTCACACTCGTTACCATTAGTTTTATATTCACATTGTCTTCCCATAGGACATGAGATCCCATATGATATAATTATGAACAACATACGAAATACCTTCAATCGACGGGAAAGGAATTTCACAGCTTTTCCATCCCTGCCTGGGATATATGGCAATCATCAGGACTTGAATGATCAGGGACACTTCATCTTAAAGCCCAGATACTCTGCAAGAAACCAAGAGCAAAGCAGTGAGTTCATGCTTCCTTGAAGTCACCTTTCTCAGATCCCACTTCTATTCTTCACAATATGTGGATGTCTAGTGTCATTTTCTTGCTTGGGAAAGGGGCACCATAGAAAACAAAAACATACAGCAATACAGCCCAGGTCAGGTTTAAGAGCACTCTAAATTGTGATGTCCAGACTCAGTTTGTTTTTAGGGAGAACTTTTAAAAATTATTTGTTAATTACAAATTATTCATTTTGAATCCCAGCTGTAGCCCCCTCTTTCATTCCCTCCAAATCCTACCCTTCCTTCCTCTTCTCCCATGCTCCTGAGCCAGTATACTGAGACGGGCAGTCCTCCTCCAATTCTCTGTGACCCTAGCTTATCAGGTCTCTTCAGGACTGGCTGTATTGTCTCCCTCTGTGACCTTGTAAGCCCCTCCCCCCAAAGGGGAGGTGAGCAAAAGCAAGCCACTGAGTTCATGACAGAGACAGTCCCTATTCCCCTTACTAGGAGACCCACTTGGACACTGAACTGCCATAGGCTACATTTGTGAAGAGGTTTTAGGGTATCTCTGTGCATGCTCCTTCGTTGGAGTATCAGTCCCAGAAAAGCCCCCTGTGCTCAGATTTTTTGATTCTGTTGTTTTCCTTGTGTAGCTCCTATCCCCTCCAGGTCTTTTATCTCCCTTTTCTTTCATAAGATTTAGGGAAAACTTTTCATTTCCATCTTTCAGGCAGATAATCAACATAGGGAGGAATGCCAAGGTTCTGTGTACACAATATTGTGTTTGCACACATCTTTTGGCCCAAGAGAATACGATTTCTAAGGCCTGGATCCTCATATGTTCCTTATTCCATGGGTTTCATTATCAGAGCAGAAAATGCCCTAATAAATGCAGGTAGACAAACCTGTAATGAATCCTATACAGAAAAGTTAAATGTATGGAATTGAACATAATTTATTTCTGAGCTTGAATGAAAATGGCCTTAGGCTCCTAGGCCAGCCTCTAAGCTCATTTCAATCCCCACATCAAGGATGTTTTAAGTGTGTCTTTCAAACCTGGCTCTGGACAAGAAATCGACCTAATATTTATGCACTGGAGCATTTGAATTTATTTTTTCCAAATTATAATAAGCTTTCATTATATATTCTCCTTTGCTGTCCTTTCTCCAATAGTTCCACGTACTTCCCTTGATTGCTTCTAATTTCTTGTCTTCTTTACAAAAATAGTTACATAGGTACATATTTGAGCCCATGTGCTTATGCACGCATATGCAAACACACACACATATATTACTCAGTCTACATATTACTACTTGTGTGTTCAGGCCTGACTATTTTGTGTAAGACAACCACCCAGTATTTTCTGCTCTGAGAAAAATTTATTATGTATTAGTATTATGTCTTTTTTTTTTTACTCTTAATGTATTTGTTCTAAGTAGCTTATTTTGGTCTCATATTCTAAAATAAATCTTAGATGAGCAAAAGAAATATTCTTAAAAGATCTATTCATTTATTTTTTGTAAATGAATGCTCTATCTGAACATATGCCTGCATGCCAAAAGAGGGAAACAGAACTCACTGTAGATAGTTGCTAGCCACCTTGATGTTGCTGAGAATTGAACTCAGGACCTCTGGAAGAAGAGCTAGTGCTCTTTATGGCTGAGCCATCTCCCCAGGCCCTGCAAGGAAACCTTGATCTCAGATTTGAACTAATACTATGGGAATAAGGGTCTAGAGTCTGGCAGACAAAAGTGGTCCTGCATGTTTTCTCATGAAGGGCACATGCTGATGATTAACGGAATTTGACTCAGTAAGAAAAGTAAGAATGGGAGGAGATGCACTGTGTCATTTGAGGACAATAGAAAACTTTCTAAAAGGAAGACCAATGAAGGGAGCTATGGAGAAAGACAGGACCACTGAAGCAACTGGCTATCCATATAACTCAGAAAGCTGGTTCAACTGGGTATCAAGTACCTCATGATGCAATGTGGTGGTTATCTAGTATCCTCATGTGAGAATTCCAACTGGCAAAACTCACTTCATGTCTCTAACATAATGACGGTATTGAGTATAAGGAAAAAGAATATCCGCACAATACAGGATGACTAATCAATATTAGAATGTGAGGAATGTTCTATTACAAATAATGTATTTGTTCATTACAAAAGGTGCCTCATACAATTATAATTCTGTTTTGTATTTTTAAGGTTGTATAAATTACTCTGCTCCATGTAATAATCTCATTCTGTCTTTAGATGTGGAGGAAAAAAGCCTGAAGAAAGGATGGCTCTACATAACTTTGCTGCTCCACAAGGGCTTTCTACCCAAACATGACAAAGTGTGCACAAGCCAGGCAATGGAAAAGCAAGGAAAATTATTTGGAAAAGATCTGGAGGCTATTTGCAAGGATGGCAATCTGCCCAATGCAGTAGCGGTAGGTCTTACAAGGTTCTTTTCTGGCTGTCCTAAGGATAAGATATGCTCCTTTAATACCCCCTCCCTAGCCTTCCATTCTGTCCGCAAAAGGAGAAATAATTGAGATTCAAAGGGTTTGCTTTAGAATAGATAGGTAAAAGAGGACTATTCACCTGAAAAACAGGTATTGGGAAAGCTGAGTTTGATCTCTTTACAATGGTGGAAAACCTGATAAGAAAATGTTGCCTGGGGTCTCAGAGTTGTCATAAGGTGGTATGAGAACAGCAAGAGATGGAGGCACCAAAGCAGGGCAAGGTCTCTTCATCCATGCCAGCTTCTGCATTGCATCTGTGAGCACGGTTGGTCTGGTTCTTAAGAAACACAGAGTGTCCTGTGCTGAAAATGGAATGACAGGTATTTCCCTTTCTTCCGCTCAGAACATGCTGTCTGTCATCAAGCAGAAAGGGCCAAACACAGAGGGCATTTTTATAGTATCAGCAAACATCACTTCTTGCCAAATTCTGAAAGACAAACTGGACAGTGGACAGCAAGTAAACCTAAACAATGAAGGTGTTCATCTTGTTGCTTCAGTCCTAAAGGTAGGGTGATTCCTTGTGTCATCCACCCTCAGGATTCCTCTAGGTCTTTGTGAGTATTTTCCTTCATAATGCATTCTCTGAGTGACAGTAGATACCACTGGAAAAAAACTCTGGTAACCTCAAAGGTTCCCCTGATGTTCACAACAGAAATAATAAGGATTCCTGCATAAAAGCAGCCATCATAAACTTTAATGAAATGAAGAATATTCTATCATTTTCCTAGGACACATGAGGATCCATGGGGCACATATTATTTCAAAATAATAATAGTATGTAGGGGGTCATTTCAAATACACATTTGTCACTTGGTATGCATGCTTAGTCAAATGCCTTTGGTACCACTGTTCTTCATTTTCTGTCACTAGTTCATTTCTGACAGACAGGTTTTTCTTCCTCACTATACATCATGTGTCTCATTCTCATATAACTTCATTACAGATGCCTTTCAGATCTCATGATCTCTCTCTCTATCTTACACACACACACACATACACACACACACACACACACACAGAGAGAGAGAGAGAGAGAGACATAAACACAACTAGTACTCAAATACAAATCCTCATGACAGGGAAACAGGCATTCTTTTTTTAAAATTTATTTATTTTTATATCAATCACAGGTTAGGTATTTTGCATCCCAGG
>CM053766.1:29785985-29803131 GCA_028658305.1 Pachyuromys duprasi | reverse complement strand
TACGAAGGAGGACCAAGGTTGGTTTGATCAATGCTTGTTTGGATGAACAAATGGGATGCACATTGAATGGAGGAGAAAACAAGCAACAGGATAGGTGCGTGCCAAGGTGGACCTCTGGGGGGGGGTCAATGTAGCAATGTATCAGAGCAGATATTAAGACTTGCGATCAAGCCTTTGTCAGAGGGCAAGAAGTAATGATAGATCTGGGGGAGCTTGGTGAGACTTGGAGAGAACAAGAGCTCCACAAAAACCAAACTGAGCAGGGCACAGGGGTCTTGTATGAGACGGTTTCTACAATCAAGGACCATGTGTGGATGTGGCCTGGAACCCCTGCTCAGATGGGGCCCATGATAGCTTGGTGTAGGACTGAAGACCCTAAGGAGGGAAACAGGGACTGATTCAGTCATGAACTTGATGGCTGACTCTTTGACTCTCTCCCATACAACCCGGGGAGTGACAGACTGGCTAGATCCCAGGGGAGGACATTGCAGCCAGCCCTGAGGAGACAGGATGAGCTGGGTTTGGATGGAAAGGGAGGAGGTCCTCCCCTGTTGGTGGACTTGAGGGGGCGGGGAGGATGGAGATGAGGGAGGGAGTGGTTGGGTGGGAGGGAATTAGGGAGGAGTCTATGCCTGGGATGCAAAGTACCTAACCTGTGATTGACATAAAATTAAAAATAAATAAATTTAAATAAATAAATAAATAAAGTTAAAAAAAAGATGACAATGATTCCTTGGCAATATAAGATCATCTTTTCCTATTAGTTACTGTAAACTTGCTGCTTGATGAGTCACAGGAGAGCACTGACCTCTAGGAATCTGATATCTATTATTTTCACCTGAACATCTCAATCCCATTAAACACAAAGTGAGTTTATAGGTTAAGTGTGTTTTGTTTTTAATTTTACTTCAATTAAGTGCTTCGTTCTTTCTCTTCTAATCACTTCTTTATGTCCTCTCTACCAGGAATCGCACACTATTTATTCAGGCGTGCAGTATTACTAATCAATTCCAAGGTCTATTTCACATGCACAGCATTTTGTCACTTTGTATGTGTCCCTTCAGTGCATCCATGATATATCTGAGATTTGTTTTTAAGATAGCTATACCAACCTTTTTGTTGTTTTCATAGGATCATCCTTGTTTCTCCTAGGTTAACTGATTCATGTTTTTATTAAGTGTTCCCCTTGAACAGTGAATCCATATAATCTGTGTAATATTCTGGTGAACTCTTTTTACTTAATTAGGAGTATCAAAGTGCTACTGTTGGTCCATGAAATCACAAATTGTCAAGACACTTCACATTTAAGAATTTGTCACATAATACTTTCTCCCTCATGAATGCCTCATCCTCTGATTTTCTCAGATATATATTACAGCATAAATATAACGAAAAAAATAAGTGACCTTAAATCATCATCTTAAAATATAAGAAATCTGAGGCACACCGAGCTGATCTTTTCTTTCCATATTTACTGTAATAAGGATACCAGAAGGCATGTAGTTAGTGTGTGGGTGTGGTTCAGACTACAAGCCACACCTTTAGTGGGAGAGAGAGAGAGATGCTTCATTTCACTGTAGTGGCAGTTCAAATCAGCAATATGGCTCTCTGGCAAGATATCCCATATAAAGACCTTCTAGGTCTATGTGATCTGGATAGAATACATACACACCCTTAGTATACACATTTAATTCCAAACGATAAAAATAAGGCCATTTTATAGACGGTAGTAGGCATTTTTGAAAGTGACATCTAATTGAGCATCAGACAAAGTGATGAATCATACAAATATTTGACAGAATGAGTCAAAGATAGAATATGCCTAACTCATGATAACGGTGTAGGAGACAAAGGCTACAGCTCAGGAAGAGATGGAATTGTGGTCTACCTAGTAGGAAGGGTGTGTGACAGTTTTATCAGGACACTTTTACAGAGACAGAGTATGAACCAGAGAATGAGAAGGACCCAGAAGTTTGGGACACATTGCCAGAGTTACTTTTACATTAAACCGGGCAATTAAGTCAGAAGCCAAGAGAGAAGCCAGATTGATTTAGTCACCTTGGAGAGGAATTTGGGCTAGAACAGCTGAACTGAATAGGCAGTGAGTGTTCAGAAAGAGGTAGAAAGATCAGTTTATTCAGCAGTATGTCACAGAGGCTAAAACACTCTAGGCCTTGTTTAGCACACAGGGGCTGGAAGCTGATGCCTTCAAGGTTCTGGTTTATGGAATAGTAGATTTTGAGGTTAGAAGCTTCCAGGCTTAGTCCTAGGAATAGCTAGAACAAAGCAAGAAATGCTCTGGGATCAGTCCAAGCCTAGATTTTACACTGTTTGGGTACAGCTCTCATCTCATACCCTCATCAGAGGAAATAAGAGGAATGTTTGCGTTTCCACTTAGGTCATGTTCTCTCTCCTCCAATTTCTAGGCTTTACCTCTCCAGTAATTACACATCAGCCTCATAGAGCTAAAAAAGTATTCAATGAGATCAACCATGGAAAGCAGTCTTTGAAAGTACCCAGAAACCGGAAATTTTACTTTCACCATGTTTATTTGTCAAGGCAGTCAGAGTGTCCCTGGATTCAACATGTGAAAACATAAACTTCATTTCTTGGTAGGAAAAACATCAGTGAATTTGTGGACAGTTTTATTCAGCCACAAACTCCAGTGAATTCTTGTCATGGTTTGCACTTTGCCACAAATGTCAACTTCTCTTCAAACTTCCTAGACGTTCATCTCATGCCTTCACATGCCTAAGTGATGGTATACTTAATATTTTTATTTATTTTAAAACATACTCCCTGTTTTTTCCTGTCTTGTATTATATATTTTAAAAGTAATTAGTTGAAAACAGCAAATTGAGAGCTGTTCTCTCAATTTGAGAGTAAGTTCTCAAAATGAGCAAATTCTTTTTCTTCTTTTACCTACCTAGTTCAGAACAAGATTAACAACCTAGCAGGTCTTCTATAGATACAATTTGAATAAGTATATTTTCTAGTAATTAATATAAATCAATATTTTATTAATGTGGTTTATACAATAGAGCAGTGAGTACAATTTTAGAAAAACCAATGTAAGTAGAAGAGGAGAATTCAGTTGTCACAATTTTGGTGCAAGTTACTCTGGGGATGGGAATGTTAAGTCACAGAAGAGAACAGGATACATTACCGGAAGCCTGATTACACAGAGGAGGTCTGTGCCTTCACACAAGCTGGTCTCATCACAGATGAGATGTTAGTTTGGCTCTGAGAGCTATATTTTGAGGGAGACAGAGAATAACATGTGACTATGACAGTGTGCCATATGAGGCACTTGATGGAACTGGGAATGCTCAGCTTCTCAAAGCCTGAGGGACAAATATAATTGATATCTTCAAGTGCTGAGCAGCTGTCACACTTAAGATTATGTCCTCTATTTTCTTCAGGAACTCTGATTAATCACATGTCAAAGATGAATTTCACAATTAAAATGACACTTAAGCAACATGAAATGATTACTCTAAGGAGGAAAAAGATTTAGAATCTTTCTGCTGGCATTTCTTTAAGTTCATACTGGTACTCCATCTTATATTAGGGTGTATATTTGGAGATTCCTTGTCACTTTTGGTACAGCAATTATGCTTACTTTTAGTAGAAATAAGTGAGTCAATTAAATTCCCCTATTTGTGTCATAGTAATCATTTATTCACAGTTTTTAGTTATTCTTGAAACACCTAGACACTGTCAGTGCTCACACACACAGTAATGAGGATTCACAGTGATGCACTGCACTGGTTTCTTGTTGGAAAATAATTTAGCAAATTTATTAATAACGAGTAATTGTTAAATGTTACCCCTACAGAGGATTCAGGTTCAATTCCCAGTAATCACATGGTGGCTCACAACCCTAAGTAAACCCTATTGCTGGGGATCCAAAAGGCGTGCACATGGTGAACATCCAGGCTTCCAGGCAAAGCACTCATACACATATAATAAAATAAATAAATCTCTAAAAGCTATGAAACAGTAACAAGACATTAAGTAGTTTGTCACACTGATATAAAGCACACTCAATTCATTTATATATGTTGTTAGTTGAAAAGTAGCAAAGGTGATTGCTAATATTGTCAACTTGACCATCTGGAATCACCTTGAAGGTTGGCCTGCGGCCATGCATATATATAAGGGACTAGATAGATTTGATTGATTGAGGTGGGAGTACTCATCTCAGTAGTTGTGGGCACTATGGCATGTGCTGGGGTCCTAAGCTGTATAATAAAGAGAATAGTAGCCAAGGACCAATATTCCTTTTTCCTTGCTTCCTGACTGTAGATACAGCATGACCATCTGACTCATACTCCTGGCTGCATGCCATCCACACCATCATAGACTGACACCATAAGCCATGATAAACTTTCCCTTCTTTAAGTTTCTTTTGTAACATTTTGTATGATCAAAATATCAAAACCTCTAAAGTTTTCATTAATTAATTAATGAAAAATAATATAGTTTTTCTCAAAGCTGATATTAAAGTTCATGATGCAGGTATTTTAACTTTTAAATTATGTTCTGTCAGCATTATAGTGCCTAAGACATTTCCCTATGCTGAGGGAAGCATAAGAATTTAGTAATTTGGTCACAGGAAAACTATTCTTATGGAGTTACAGTAAGAATCAGTTGAACATAGGAGATTTGCTTAAATGTAAACTTCTAAGAATGTTCAACTTTATTCATAAATCATCCCAACACTGTTAAGATTTTTTATGAAGCATTTAAATTGTATCCTTTGAATCCATTTCTGCCCTACATCATTACATTGTAGCAAATCTGATGACAATATTTGTCCTATGAAATGTTGAGTACCAAGTCTGTTGACATGAAAGTGTTAAGACATCATGTCCTTGCTCACATGATAAAGTTGGGAGTATATTCACACTTAAGCTTCTTTTTATAGAACTGCTGAGTGTTCCTTTTATTTTTTGAAGATCATAACATAATTTTCCAGAATTACAGAATGCATACTGGTATTGGAAATAATTAATATTTGAAAAGCATGTAATGAATGAGGCATGGTGGTGCACAACTTTAATACCAACCCTTGGGCTTCTGAGTCAGACGGAATCATATGAGTTTGAGGCCATCCTGGTAAACAGAATGAGTTCCAGGACAGCCAAAGAGAAAGAAAGCAAGAAAGCAAGAAAGCAAGCAAGCAAGCAAGCAAGCAAGAAAGAAAGAAAGAAAGAAAGAAAGAAAGAAAGAAAGAAAGAAAGAAAGAGAAAGAAAGAAACACATGCAATAAAAAAGTAGAAATAATATGAAATAGAACTTAAAATGCTTTAACAATTCATTGCTTTTTATAATTTTTACTAAAGAGATCATACAAATACTATAATTAAGGCAATATTCTCTCCTATGATGCAATTATGCTGTGCATTCTTCATTTTAACTAATTTATTTTTATTAATTAGAGTTTATTCACTTTGTATCCAGGCTGTATCCACTACCCCACCCCCTCCCAATCCCATTCTCCATTTCTCATCTCCTCCCATGACCCTCTTCAAGTCCACTGATAGGGGAGGTCCACTTACCCTTCCATATGACCCTAGCCTATCATGTCTCATCAGGACCAGCTGCGTTGTTTTCCTCTGTAGCTTAGTAAGGCTGCTCCCCCCTCTGGGGTTGGGGTGAAGCGGTCAAAGAGCAAGTAACTGAGTTCATGACCCAGACAGTACCTGTTCTCATTACTAGGGTATCCACTTGGACACTGAGCTGCCATGGGATACATATGTGCAGGAGTTCTAGGTTATCTCCATGTATGTTCCTAGGTTGGAATATCAGTCTCAGAAAAGACCCAGTGCCCACATTTTTTAGTTCTGTTGCTCTCCTTGTGAAGTTCCTCTCCCCTCCAGGTATTTCCATCTCACCATTCTTTCTTAAGATTCCCTGCACTCTGCCCAAATTTTGGCTGTGGTTCTTAGCATCTGCTTTGATACCATGAAGGGTAGAGTCTTTCAGAGTCATTCTGTAGTAGGCTTCTGTCTTGTTCCCTGTTTTCTCCCTCTTCCAAAGTCCATCGTGTTTGTCTTTCTGAATGAGGATTGAACATCTTACTCAGGGTCCTCTATCTTGATTAGCTTCTTTAGGTGTACAGATATATGTAAGTTTATCCTATATTATACGTCTAATATCCACTTATAAGTGAGATATACCAGGTGTGTCTTTCAGCTTCTGGGATACCTCATTCAGTATGATTTTTTCTAGTTCTCACCATTTGCCTGAAAATTTCATGATTTCCTTATTTTTACTTGCTGAGTAGTATTCCATTGTGTAAATGTACCACAATTTCTGTATCCATTCCTCTGTTGAGGGACATCTGTGTTGTTTCCAGATTATGGCTACTACGAATAAAGCTGCTACAGACATGGTTGAGCTAATGTCCTTGTTGTATACTTGACCATATTTTGGATATATGCCTAGGAGTGGTTTATCTGGATCTTGAGGTATGCTATACATTCTTTGTGAGTTTCTCTTTCTTGTAATGTTTTGTCAAAATCAACACACTTAAATCTCATTTTTGTAACTAAATTAAAAGAAAAGTATCATAGAATCCTAACATCTCTCTGGTTTGACAAGTGTCAACTTGTTACACAAATATCTAAATGTTTTTCTCTTCTCTTTCACAATCAAAAACTCCACATATTGCATTTATTTTATACATTATTTAGTCCACTTTTATTTATAAAACAACCCTATTTTTCTTACTTGTACAAAGAAATAACTATTGCATAATTTGCCTTATATAATTACCTAATGTGTTGTATGAGTTAAGCAATATTATTTAAAACATTTTAATTAAAACTGCTTGTTGTCTTTATTGCCACATCTGTTGATTAGGTCAAATAGCTTTTTCAGGCTGGATTTAATTTATTTGTGTTTTTATTGTTTATTTGTTTATTTTTAAAAGCCCTATGGGATATAGAGCTTCTTTCTACTTTCTTCTCAGCTGGTATTTGATGTTTTGATTTCCACTAGAGATGATAGCAGTACTATTTAATTGAAGGAGGCCAAGTGGCAATATTGTAACCATAGTTTGACTTCTCTCTTTTTCCATAGTCACTACTAATGTATCATTCCATTTAACCACCTATAAATTATGTATATCTTATAAAATGATATAGAAATATCTGCTTATAAGTGAGTATATACCATGTCTGTCTAGCTGGGTCCATGTTACCTCACTCAAGATGGTCTTTTCTAGTTCCATCCACTTGACTTCAGATTTTATGATTTCCTTGTTTTTAATGGCCGAGTAGTATTCCATTGTGTAAATGTACCACAGTTTCTTTATTCATACTTCAGTTGATGGACTTCTAGGTTGTTTGCAGTTTCTGCTATTACAAATAAAGCTGGTTGAGCAAATGTCCTTGTTGTATGGTGGAGCATCTTTCAGGTGTATGACCGGGAGTGGTGTGCCTGGTCTTGAAGTATGTCTATTCTCAGTTTTCTGAGAAAGTGCCATATTGGTTTCTTAAGTTGTTGTACAAGTTTGCACTCCCACCAGCAATGGAGAAGTGTTCCTGTTTCTCCCTATCCTTGCCAGCATGAGTTTTGGTCTTGGCCATTCTGACCAGTATAAGATGGAATCTCAGAGTCATTTTGATTTGCTTTACCCTGATGACTATGGAGAGAAACTCAAAGAAATCCCACAAAAATCAAGGACAAAACATGGTTGTCCACTCTTTCCATCTCTCTTCAATATAATAGTAGAAGTTCTAGTTCAAGTAATAAGATAATTGAAGGATATCAAAGGGATACACAACAGAAAAGAAGAAATGCATGTATACCTATTCACAGATGACATGATACTATACATAAGTGCCCCCATAAATTCCACCAGAAAACTCCTACAGCTGATAAACTCATTCAGCAAAGTAGCTGGATATAAGATTAATTAAAAAAGAAATAGTATCTTTCCTGTATACAAATGACAAATGGATTAAGAAAGAAATTAAGGAAATCACACCCTTCACAATATCCACAGATAATATCTAGTATCCAGGAATAACTCTGACTAAGAAAGTAAAAAAAGAAAAAAAAAAAAAGACCAAGCAATCTACAGATTCAATGCAATCTCCTCAAAATACCAATACAATTTTTCACAGACCTTGAAAGAACAATTCTAAACTTCATATGGAAAATACTCACAACAGCGAAACAATTGTGTGCAATATTAGAATGTTTGGAGATATCTGCATACCTGACATCAAGCTATACTAAAGTCCACGTAGGTGAAAGACTTCAATATGAAACCAGATACACTAAATATATTAAAGGAGAAAATGGTTAAGAACCTTGAACTTACTGGCACAGGACACAACTTTCTGAACAGAGTACCAATGGCTCAGGCTCTAAGATCTATAGTTAATAAATGGGACCTCTTGACACCAAAAATATTCTGTAAAGCAAAAGACACTATCAATAGAACAAAGATTAAGTCTAAAGGTTGGGAAAAGCTCTTCACCAATCCTATATAGGACAAAAAGCTAATAAAGAAATCAAACATGACCAAAACAAATAATCCAACTTAAAAATGGGATACAGAGCTAAACAGAGAATTCTCAACTTAGGATTCTCAAACAGTGGAGAAGTATTTTGCTGAGACTCATAACCAAACCTTTGGCAGAGTGCAGGGACTCATATGAAAGAAGAGGAAGTTAG
Source organism: Pachyuromys duprasi (assembly GCA_028658305.1). NCBI lineage: Eukaryota > Metazoa > Chordata > Mammalia > Rodentia > Muridae > Pachyuromys > Pachyuromys duprasi. The sequence goes on along the minus strand of CM053766.1, from coordinate 29,794,437 downwards.
TATGACCTGGAGAGGATAGGAGCCCCACAAGGACCAAATATACCAGGGCACAGGGGTCTTCTATGAGACTGTTTCTCCAACCAAGGATCATATATGGATATAACCTAGAACCCCTGTTCAGATATAGCCCATGGTAGCTCAGTATCCAAGTGAGTATCCTAATAAGTGGAACAAGGACTATTTCTGACATGAACTCAATGGCTGGCTCTTTGACCTCCCCACCCTGCAAGGGAGGAGCAGCACTCCTAGGCCACAGAGGTGGACCTTGCAGCCAGTCCTGAAGATATCTGATCAACCAGGGTCAGATGAAATGGGAGGAGGTCCTCCCCTATCAGTGGACTTGGAAAGGGGCAGACAGTAGACCAGGGAGGGAATGAGAGGAAATGACAGAGCAGGATTCACCTGGGATACAGTGTTAATAATATGTAACTAATAATAAATATATTATTTATTAATAATAATATATTTATTATTAGTAGTAGTATATGTATGAGTTAATAATAATATGAGTAAATAATAATATATTATTTATTAGTAGTAGTAGTATATGTATGAGTTGCATATGTTTAGATTACCCTATCAACATGTACAAACAATGCTTTTAATTCATTGTAAAAATATATACCAGTACAGTTTTCTTGTCATGAATATTGAATTTATTTGGGCAAATAAAACACCACACACACACACACGTGAGCATGCATGTGAAAAGAAACAAATAAATACGTTGTTTTTAAAACTTAGAGGGACATGGGAGGAGATGAGAGAGGGAAGGTCAGGTTGGGAGGGGACGAGAGAGGAAGCTACAGCTGGGACACAAAGTGAATAAAGTTTCCTTAATAAAAATAAATAAATTTGAAAAAAAACAGTGCCTACTTTCTACATATTTCTCACAATTACATGGCTGGACATGTCATGGATATCTTCCTTGTAACCACACACTGTCTGTTTCTAATATTCCATTCTATTAGCAAGGGAACATCCAATTCATTGTGCTTAGAGGTGACAAATACTCCAAAAGGTTAGTTTTTCTGCCGCAAATCCAAACAACGTCCTCAACATCAGGTGCTCAATAGTTGTGAGACTGTTGACATTAATAATTATTTTTAACAGGAATTAATAATTTGATCATTTTTCCAGGAAAACATTTCACTATTGACAGTTCTTCAGGAGATATGAATTAGGAATCTTCTTGGTTTGCAAAGAGCTGCAAATATAAGAAAACTTTAAAGAGTGGCAGCCTCCTGAATGATAAACTTCAGTCAACTTGACGTTCACATCAGTAGCTCTTGCTGAGGTTTAGTGTAAAACGCTTTTTTTGTTGTTGTTGTCGTATTAATCACCTTTATAAGAGATCAGAAACAAGGCGAAGCCTTTTTCACAAGTGAGTATTTGGCAGGTCCTCCAGAATCGTCATAGTCATTATGTCAATGTTACTAGCGCAAGTGCTTCCGTCACTGTATGATAACCATGCTACACTTCACCCATCTGGGTCAGGACCTATTTCTATGAGAACCACTGAAGAACACCAGAGTCACTGGAGGGTTAAAGAGTGTGGATGACAGTAGTTAGCTAACAGGAAGCACCTGTCAGATGTCCAGCTGGCTCATACATAACTGAACATAAGGCTGATTGGCTCTCTGCCCAGGGATTCTAACGTATCCTGAAGGGTGCCATATTGACAATTATGGATATGCAAAATTGTTCACACATTTAAGGTGAAGAGCTGACTTATTTTGAGCACATATCTTTATGTGATTTATTTGATGCCAGATGGGGTCATGTTGAAGCCGAGTCCCTGTGGGCAACATTGCTGTAGCTACCAACTGGTTCTAAATCATAGTTGCTGTTCAAATACCTTGAAAATTATCCTTCTAGGTTTTAACCATTGTTTAAACTGCTATTCTGAAAGATTAGGAGAAAGATAAATTATTATATCTATAATAAATTATAAATATTAAATTAAAGCTGGGAGAGATGTTATGGATAATAAAACAACCATGCATATTTGATAGTGACAGACTGTAAAATAATATAAAAGTAATTAAGACTGTCTTCTGCTAAGTTCTGCAAGGATATTCCCAACAAGACATTTAATTCTTTTCTGAATTTCATTTTGAAGGTAAAATGTACTATGTCTATATGCAATCTTTTATTCTCATTCAGAATCGGGTATTTATTATGTATATCTGTGATAAAGACACTTGTATTATTAATTTAAATATTAACTTAAATAGGTAAAAATTACTTCTCTTTATCTATTTTTATTTTTAAATTTTTTTATTCATTTTATTAATTACAGTCACCTTGTATTCCAGCTGTGGCCCCCTCCCTCCTCTCCTCCCAATTCTACCCTTTCTCCCATACCCCTCCCATACCCCTCTCCACTGATAGGGGAGGTCCTCCTCCCCTTCCCTCTGACCCTAGCCTATCAGGTCTCATCAGGATTGGCTGCATTGTCTGTGGCCTGGTAAAACTGCTCCCCCTTCAGTGGGAGGTGATTAGAGAGCCAGCCACTGAGTGCATATCAGAGACAGCCCCTGTTCCCATTACTAGGGTACGCACTTGGACACTGAGCTGCCATGGTCTACATCTGTGCAAGAGTTCTAGGTTATTTCCATGCATGGTCCTTGGTTGGAATATCAGTCTCAGAAAAGTCCCCTGTGGCCAGATTTTTTGGTTCTATTGCTCTCCTTGTGGAACTCCTGTCCCTTCCAGGTCTTTCTCTCTCCCCGTTCTTTCATAACCTTCCCTGCACTCTGCCCAAAGTTTGGCTATGAGTCTCAGCATCTGCTTCTTTATTTACATTTTAAGAAATACCTTATATTTTCCCTTCCACATTGCTTCTTTCATCAGAAACTTTTCTTACTAATATCACTTTCTAAGATTAGATTTTTTTAAAGTGTGTAAATTATTTTAAAATGAGTCTCAGATCTTACTGTCTAGTTTCTTTGTAATTAAGTAAAAGACATGCTTATTATGGATCAAGACAAATGCATGTATTTCAGTTATTGTCCAGATAAAATATTTGTATTTATGTATTGCTAAAATTGTGCACATATTTTTTCTTGTTTAAATGCTTAGAAATAAAAACACCAACAGACTATATAACATACAGAAAGTCCATACTCTAGGCACTCTCAAATAATTTGTAATGATGTAAGAGATTTAGCTTGCATAATAACAAATATAGAAATATTATCTATTCCTCGTTTGCCTTTGGAAACACATTTATCTAAATTTATTTTATTCTATGTTGCACATATGACTTAAATTTAGGTGATTTAATCTGAACATCACTATTTCTATATTAATTTTTGATATTAATTTGTTACTATATAAATTCAATATTTTTGATTCTTCTAGCTATCTGTTTTTTGTGAGTCACTCCACTATTATTTTGTTTTCACTTTAGTTCTGGAAAATATTTACATACTCTCACATCATTTTACACATTTGTGCTGTTTAATTGCTGTGCCTTCCCTCAAGCGTAGCTTTCCTTACTCTTGATTCACAACTTACTGAAGATATACTGTGTAAAATCATCTACTAATGAGTTCACCCAAGCATGCTCATTTTGAACTCCCAACCTCACCAGACTCACAAACTTAAAGTAACTCAATACTGATCTTATGCCTATATAAAAATTATGATAACTGGAAGGAAACAGGATTCCTCAGTGTACAATAGACTTCATGGCATACAGTGTCCATGAGTGAGGCACACATCCAATCACTCATGGATGTAAGGAAACAAAATACCATGTTTTTGAGGTCACAGTCAGGTTTTATTTATTTATTTTATTTTGTCTGTTTTCTTGCTTTGTTTTAAAATTTCCTTTATACTTAGGAATGTTGAACTTTTTTCTATTTATTGATCCCCTTTCTTCTTTAAAAAGGTTGTTTTGAATCTTCTAAAAATAAAATATGTGGAATTATTTTTTCCTTTGTATTCTTGTTCTACTTTGTTATTACTGTTGAATGTGTCCGGTTTAGTACTTCAAAGCTATTCTCTTAGTTTTACCCATAATAGAAATAGATCATGCTCCAAATATCCTACTCAGGGAATATTAACAATCAGTGAGGGCAGCATATATCTGCTTTACTGCACCTTGCAGGCAAATATCACCTATTACTTCACTTATGCCCACATATACAGAACTTCCATTGCTATAGATTTATTTTGTGTGCCCGAGGTTTGATCCATATTATTCCCTGATCTACTACTTAAGTACAGTCTGTTCCATTTGCTAGTCTATACTGTGTCTTTCTTGAATACAAAACACATAGACAGAAGCATGGGCTTGAGTACTTGTGCGTGAACACACACAGTTAGATAGATAGATAGATAGATAGATAGATAGATAGATAGATAGATAGATAAAATAGATAGATAAAGAGTAAATTCAAGTCATAATACCTTCTCTTCTAGTATTATTCCCGTAGTTAGTCCATATTTATTAACTTATACATGTGCAACTGTGTATCTTATTTCGAATTATTAAGATGTAAATAAACTAAAATCCATCCCATTTCCTCATCTCAAATAAATAGTAATATTCCTATGCATTTCCTTTTCTTTTTACCTATATTTATTTATATGTGTGAATATGTACATACATGTGTGGTGGAGGGCATGACATGACCTATTGTGGAGGTCAGAGGGCAATTTGCAAAACTCAGTTCTCTTTTGCTACTGTGTGGAGTCTGCCATCAGACCCAACTCATCAGGCTTGGTGAAGAGCACCTCTAACAAAAGCATTAAACACAGTCTCTCTCTTTCTCTCTCTCTTTTTCTCTCTCTCCCTCCCCCCTCTCTTTCTCTCCTTCTCTTCTTCCCCCCTCTCTCCAACACAGTCTTCTATGGCATTCCTGTACGTTCTTGAACTTGGATTTGCTTTGAATTCATGGTGATCTCTCTGCTTCTTTTCCTCAGTGTGAGGATACAGGCATGCACAAGGCATACCTGGTTTACATAATTTCTTCTTTTCCTCAGTGTTTTTCAAAAACCTTGAAAAACTGAAAAGAAATTGAGGAAGTAGCATTTCATAAACATTAAGAAAATAACTCTTAATTTTCCCATGATTTAGACATATACATGAAAAAATTAGTATTAATTAACTTTATTCTTGAAAAAGACCCTAGGTTTTCAAAGGATGCTACCTTGCATTACACAATTTAGCTACCATTACAGTAGATGAAAATGTAGAATTTTGATCCTCATCCCATTGACTACTCACTATCACTGTTCCAACATAAATATTTACTGAATAAATAGTATGATATTTCTCCTGGTTCCCTTTTATTCATTCATTCATTGAATCACATTTGTTTCCAATTCTTTTCTCAAACTTCACAATTCTTTACTAAAATTTATCCACCATGTCATCTAAACAAAACACTAGGATTAATAAATGTTAGTCTGTGGCAATGTATTTTAAGAGATCCCCTCTATACTTTTTAAATTAAATAATAAAATTAATCAACATATATGATTAACAAGCAAACAGAAAGACCATGAAAGGAGCTCATAAACATGAGCTTTTTAAAATGGCAGAGTGGGGGCAGAAATCATGTTTCTGAAGAATGTGGAGGAATTAAAGGAAAGGTTAATCAACAGAATTCCTTTACAATTTCCATTGATAAGCACCAAATGTGATAGGTGGAAAGAAAGCATATTCAATTTTAATTTACAAACAATATATTGAAAGATATAGTTCACAAATAAGAAATAAAGATGAAATTCTTAGTAGCAAAAATCAGAAATAATACCTCTCAAGGCTTAGCCAGAAGAGCTCCCCAAGAAGAAGCAGCAGAGGATGAAAAAGCAGCTGCTGTTTGCATACTGTCAAGAGGAACAAAAACCTTTAGTAATGTTTCTTTTACGAATGTTGGTATCCTTACATTTGGTGCATAGATGTTCAGAATTGAACTGACCTCTTGGTGGATTCTTCCTTTGATGGGTATGAAGTGTCCTGCCCCATCTGTTTTGATTAATTTTGGTTGAAAGTCCACTTTATTAGATACTGGAATGGCTACTTCAGTTTGCTTCTTGGATTTGTTACCTATTTCAAGACCTTTACTCTGAGATGATGTCTGTCTTTATTGCTGAGGTACATTTCTTGTATGCAGCAGAGTGATGGGTACTATTTTTGCATCAATTCTATTAATCTATGTCTTTTTATTGGGAAGTTGAGAACATTGATGCAGTGGGGTAGTTCAAAGTCCCACCCACTCCAATGGACAGATCATCCAGACAGAAAGTGAATGGGGAAATAATAAAGCTAACAGACATCACGAATCAAATGGACCTAACAGATATCTACATAACATTTCATCGAAACACAAAATAATATACCTTCTCCTCAGAACCTCATAGAAAATTGACCTACTCCAAAATTGACCATATTCTCAGTCACGAAGCAAGCCACAACAGATACAAGAAAATTGACATACCACCTTGTATCTTATCAGATTATCATGAATTGAAGCTGGAACTCAACCACAGAAACATCAGAAAGCCTACAAACTCTTGGAAACTGAACAACAAACTCCCTACTCAATGACCACTATGTCAAGAAAGAAATAAAGAAATTAAAGACTTTTTATTATTCAATGAAAATGAAGGCACAACATACCTAAACTTATGGGACACAATGAAAGCCATGCTAAGAGGAAAGTTCATTGCACTAAGCACCTTCATAAATAAACTGGAAAAATCCCACACAAGTAACTTAGCAGCATACCTGAAAGCTCTAGAACAGAAAGAAGCAAACACACCAAAGAGGAGTAGACCATAGGAAATAGTCATATTCAGGGCTCAAATCAATAAATTGGAAACAAAATGAACAATACAAAAAAATTGATGAAACCAAGAGCTGGTTCTTTGAGAAAATCAAAAGATAGACAAACCCTTATCTAAACTAATTAAAAGGAAGGGGAGAGTCTCAAACAAACAAAATCAGAAATGAGAAAGGGGGCATATATAACAACAGATAATGAGGAAACCAAAAGCCTGGATTCTATAAAATTGGAAAATTTAAAGGAAATGGACAATTTTCTTGATAAATTACATTTATAAAAGTTAAATCAAGTTGAGTAAATAGTTTAAACAGTCCCAAAACTCCTAAGGAAATAGAAGCAGTTATCAAAAGTCTTCTAATCAAAAACAAAAGAACAAAAACAAAACCTAGGACCATGTGATTTTAGCTCAAAATTCTATCAGACTTTCAAAGGAAAGCTAATACCCATACTTCTCACACTATTGCACAAAATAGAAACTGAAGGAACGTTGCAAACTCATTCTTTGAAGCCACAGTCACTCTGATACCTAAACCACACAATACTCAACATACCAAATACAGTACCTACCATGATCAAGTAGACTTCATCCCATACTCAATATATCAAATACTGTACCTACAATGATCAAGTAGATGCAGGGATGGTTCAACATACGAAAATCCATCAAAGTAATACAACATAGAAACAAACTAAAAGAAAAAAATTACATGATTATCTCATTAGATGTGGAACAAGTTTTTGAGAAAATCCAACACACCTTCATGATGAAAGCACAATAAAGGCTGTATACATCAAGCCTATAGCCAATGTCAAATTAAATTGAGAGAAACTCAAAGCAATTCCATTAAAACCAGGAACAAGACAAGACTGCCCAGTGTCTCCATACCTCTTCAATATAGTACTTGAAGTTCTACCTAGAAAAACAAGACAACTAAAGGATATCAAGGGGATACAAGTGGGGAAGAAAGAAGTCAAAATATTGTTCTTTGTAGATGACATGATAGTGTATGTAAGCGACTCCCAAAATTTTAACAGAGAACTCCTACAGCTGATAACCATCTTCAGCAAAGTGACTGGATACAATATTGATTAAAAGAAGAATCAGTAGCTCTCCTGTACACAAACAACAAATGGGCTGAGAAAGGAATTAGGGAAACTCTGCCCTTCACAAAAGCCACAAATAATATAGAGTAACTTGGTGTAACTCTAACCAAGCAAGTGAAAGACCTCTATGTCAAAAACCTCAAGACTCTGAAGAAAGAAATTTAAGAAGATATCAGAAGTTGGAAAGATGTCCCAGGCTCCTAGCTTGGTAGAATTAACATAGTAAAAGTGCCCATCATATCATAAGCAAAGTATAGATCAAGTGAAATCCCCATCAAAATACCAACACAGTTCTTTACAGATCCCAAAAGAACAATTCTAAACTATATATTGAAAAACACAAAGTCAGAGGATCCAAGATGGCTGCCACGAGAGAACACTGTGTCTGAGGAGTAGGAGAGCAGAAACAACGCAGCGACCAGGAGACTGAACTCTGGGACCTAAAACGCCAGCATTGTGAGTGCCAGGTGAGCGGAACTCCTACAGTGAGAAAATCAAGTGGGAAAACCCTAGGGACACCCAGTTATTACCTGGAGAAATTTCCC
>CM053766.1:29770185-29785485 GCA_028658305.1 Pachyuromys duprasi | reverse complement strand
TTCTTTGAGGGCCTTGTTCATTTCCTCTTTTTGTCTCTCCTCTTGTTCCTCCAATATCTGCATAATCAAAGCTTTAGCATAATTTTCCTGTGTCTCCGCTGAATTAAAAACTCCACTGCTTTTGGATGTTTCTGGTGGGACCATGGTGTCCTGATTTTTGTTGGGTGAGTTCTTTCGCTGATTTCTGGGCATTTGTTTATATATAATCAGGGAGCTGTTTGTGCTTTAAGGCTGTACTTCAGTCTGAATCTGTCAATCTCTTGTGTCAGGAGTATTCTTCAAGAAGATCAGGGATTTCAGGTGGTTTGTTGGTGTGTGTTGTGTCTCAGTTGAACTCTGTTGTGGGCTCTGTTTGCCCGGCTTTGTGCTCTGTGCTAGAAGCTGTGAGCACTGCAGGCTGGTCACCCCTCTGGTCTGGAGGCTTACTCCTCACTATGTGCTAGAGTCTGAGTGTCCAGGTTTGAGATGCCAGCTGGGGACTATGCATTCTGCCCTGGGCTTGCTGCTAAGGGCTCTCCCCTGGAATGGAGATTTGGTGCCTCCTTCTGGGCCAGGGGCTGTGCACCAAGGTCTGAGATTATATTTGGGGCACACACAGTGGGTTTGAGTTGGTGTGCATCTACTGTATGCAGGCCTGTCTGAAATGGTGCCAGAGGCCTTCTCTGTCTGGCCCGTGGACAGACACCGAAAATTAGGTTTTTGCTGGAGGATGCGTGCAGCTTTTGCCCTTAGTGTGCAGTCTGGTCAAGATGGTCCCCGGATCCTCTCAGTCTGTGGTGGTTCCAGCTATCAGTGCGCGCCTGCTGCACACCCATGGGTTGAGGCAGAACTCGGGTTCCTCCCAGACCTGCTGGTGGACTCACACACTGACTGAGTTTTTGCTGGCAGAAGCGTTCAGCGGGCGCCTGCAGTGTGCAGACTGGTCAAACTGGTCCCCCAACCCTCTCAGTCTGGTGTGGTTCCGGTGATTGGTCTGAGCCTGCAGCACACCTGTGGGTTGAAGCAGAACCTGGGTGCAGTGTGCGCTTGCAGTGTGCAGTTCAGTGAAAAGAGTACCCGGTTCCTCCTGAGACTGCCCGGGAGACTGTGGGATCCAGTCTATTATGGCGGCTGCTCGTTCAGATCATAACTGTGCTGGTCACTGGGAGATTTTTCCAGGTAATAACTGGGTGTCCCTAGGATTTTCCCACTTGATTTTCTCACCGTAGGAGTTCCGCTCACCTGGCAATCAAAAATGGTGGCGTTTTAAGTCCCAGAGTTCAGTCTCCTCGTTTCTGTGTTGTTTCTGCTCTCCTACTCCTCAGATACAGTGTTCTCTCGTGGCAGCCATCTTGGATTCCAAGCAATTTTAAAATTACATTTGAAATAATTATAGCAAACCTATTAGCCAAAAAAGCCTGGTCATTAATCTAGAACATAGGCAGCTCATGGTGGGAGAAACAGCATTTATTAATTTAGGAATTGATGAAGATATAGGCAGTTTGATATACATTTTAAATCAGTTTAATTTGAATAGACCTTTATAACTTTGAAATTTTAGCATTATATAAACTTATTTTGAACCAGGGTTGAATCATGAATATTGTAAAATGAAACTTTGAATTTTTATAAAAATCCATACCAATTTAAAATGAGACCTGTTGCTATCTTAGTCTAAAAGGAGATAAAATAAACAGAGAATTAATTATAATTAAAATTGTTCATACCATGTGGTTACCTTAAGGTTTAAAGTTTAATTTTAAGGGTTTTTTGTTTTTGTTTTTGTTTTTGGTTTTTTTTTGTTTTTGTTTTTGTTTTTTGTTTTTTTGTTTTTTTTTTGAGAGTATAAAGAGAAGCCACAGAATATATTTAGTGAGATAGCAGGCAAAAAGAAACAGACAGGACTGAGAAAAGAAAAATAGGGAAATGGTTTTTTTTGTTTTTTTTTTTTTTACTTCACGTATCACTCTTAGTGTTACTGGATATTATTGGATATTAGACATTTGAGTAGGGCAAATAGAGGTGTAGAAGCCAGAGGTTTCCCTAAGAGGAGAGAATATGAGGAAGCCATTCCTATGCAGCTAGTGGTTCATCAACCCAATAGCATGACAGGTCATGAGCTTAGCTGCTGTAAGGCAGAAAGTCCTTGTTCTCCTAGAGGGAATATCATGGGTGGGAAAGGATAGGGGCGGATGGGCAGCTTTAGAATGGAGGTAGAAAGTGGTGCAGTGGTGCAGTAGACATTTTAGGGTCCACAGAGACTGCAGTTTTTAGGTCCAAAAACAATGGGACAGAAACAAAGTAGTAAAAGCAACTAGCAGTGGGGAAAATACAGGGTTTTGTTTGTTTTTTTGTTTGTTTGTTTGTTTGTTAATAACCAAAATGGTTGCAAATCCTGTTACTGCCCTTGATTGCCCTAAGTTATGATGGCAATGAAACCATGTGCTTGCCCTTAGTAGACTTGCTAGTGAAGTTTATGGCTCCACCCTCCTTACCCAAAATCAACATGGTGACTAACCATGTGCAGTGCATGGCCATAGCTGCGTAGCTAGACCAGGTGCTTGTTGGTGGGATGGCTGTCCCAGCCTAGTTCTCTCTGTGTGGGCTTGGCACAGCTGATCAGAAGTTTGCATAACTGAAAACCCTTCTCTGCAAGTCAGTCTCTTGTGGCAGAAAATTCTTGGGAGTTTTAAAACTTTACTCATGGGGCCTGAGGGAAGAGGGCAATCTAAAGGTACCTCTGTGTCCACAGGGTCCCCAGGAATTTCTTACCTAACAGCAATAGTTGAGAATCAGGCTGTGTCTGTGAAGCTTCAGGTTCAGGGTCTGGCGTGAGCGGTTTAGTTTCCCTTAGCAGATTCTGGCACAGCATGATTGTTGGCCTTGTTCCATGTGCTCTGAGAACATGGCAGGATGCTGAGTCTGAATGGCCTTGAGCAGAGGGACAGGTGCGCATGGTAAGGGCAGGGCAGTTAAGAGAAAGTGTAGGTTTTAAGGCATATATGGTTGAGTGGTGGTTAAGGATAGGTAGAGCAGAAGAAAAATTTATTGCAGGCATCATGGTCTGATTAAGTGTTCCTGGTGTGACCAGAAGAGGTGCTACCAGGAGAGCCCTTCTCAGCCCAATGCATCAATACTAGGACCAATGAAATGATGATGCTCACAGATTTTATATGAAAGAGGTTTATTGGGTGGAGATGAAGAGAGAGAGAGAGAGAGAAGGAGAGAGCAAGACATAATAGGGAAAGGGAAGAGGGGCACCGAACAGAGAGAGAAGGGAACAAGAGAGTGAGAGAGAATGAGGTCAAGAGAGCAAGAGAGTGACAAAGTGGTGGGTTGATCCTTTTAAGGAGCAACTTAACCATTCTTGCCAGGAGTGGCTGCCTGGCAGGCAACAAATGATGGCATCATAGGTTGCTAGGCAACCCAGAAACAGGTTGCCTAAATACTAACACCAAGACTCTAGCTTGACTGAAATGACCTTCAGTCAATGTTAATGGACTCCATAATAAAACTCCATGTGAGGTCACTTTATTTGTAAATAACCAAAAGTATGAGTTCACCAGTTTCTCTAATCTAGAAGAGTGGTTTGTGTTTTCCTACTTGAGACCTTTTGGGACTCATTCCATTTTCTATTTTTAAAATAGGGTTGTTCTTTTCTTTTCATTTTCTGAAGTATTAATGTTATGAAGCTCTTAAAACCTTCAAGTCATAGACCTGAATCCCCAAGTATGAGCCTTATTTTATCCAGCCACTTTTGTGGATAGGAATCCCAGGTGAGTTTGCAGTGTATTGTGTTTTTCTCTTCAACAGGGACATGATATAATCCCATTTCCAGTATTTATAAGGGAATAGTAAGAGCCCTAAGAAGATATTCCTAAAATTCTCTGTGTGACACATGTAAATTACCTCTTGTGTAACTATCAATGTCTCTTTAAAAATGTGTCACTATTAAATGCTTACTCACTTCACTAACACTAACAATCACAGTAGGAGATACTAAATCTCTAAGCCAATGAGATATCTCAGCAGGTAAGTGTGGTTATGTGATGATATTAGTTTTAAAAATAACTCCCAAAAGCTATCATTTAACCTGTGTAGACAGGCGAATCCATTTATGCACATGAATACACATATTACCAATAATAAAATGAATTAAATTATTTACTTTATTTAAACAGTCTCCACAATGCAGTCTTTCCCACCACTTACTAACTGAAACTTTACATATTGACTTTTTTGGAAGTCCTATCCCAATACAGTTGTATTTTCAAAATGATAACTGCGTCATTATTATACTGGTATTTTAATTTTAATTGTATGAATATCATTATTTTCTGTGTATATGTGTATGTGAAATAATCATCCTTACAGTTATTTGTTTTAAAATATTTATTTTTTAAATTGTTTTTCTCACCTCATTTATTCTGAATTTGTTCTTATTTTTAAATTCTTTACATGTTTACCTGTAGATGCCTGTGAAGGCCTGCCAACAATAGTTCATGGTGTAGTTAAAACAGAGATAAGCTGGGAGAAGATGTTCCATTATAGCATCTTTGTATACTTTTTTATTATTTGTATGTTGTTATAGCAATTATGACATCATAAACACTCACACATTCACATGCACTATAAAATAAAATGTCTTCCAGACTTTAAAATTGTAAAAACAAGTAAATACATTTTAAAAGATTCTAAGTTATTAAAAATAAGAACTGAATATTTGATGCACAGTTTAAGTTTTTCTTTTGAATTCAACTGCTTATAAATGTAATAGCATTTTAGTACTACAATATTTAAGGGAATAGAATAGTGACAAAGAAAATTTTACCTTATGTAATTTTCTTTCTTTTTCTTTAATTACTTGTAACTTAACAAAGACTATAATTTATATTGCTTATGCTGCAATTTATTGGCTTAAAGTATCACATGAACCTTTAAAATCTGACAAGTTCACAGATGTTGGAAAAGAAAATGTACTTCTATAGTTCCTAGCTTACTCAGAGTGTTTTCTAAATTAAAATGGAAATCATACATTAGATATCTATGTCACCAATTAACTAATTTTACGTATTCATATACACTCACAATAGCTTAAAGCTGATCAATGTGAAAAAATGAATAGTATTTACACAGCTGTGTATATTTGTGTACATGTAAAAATATAATATATATGTAAGAATTTACATAGAGAAACTATTCTTCTTAAATATACAAAGACAAACCTGGATTGACAAGGTGGTTCAGCAGCTAAGTGTTTGCCATGTAAGCCTAATGGCACGGAAAAGAAGAAGGAGAAATTGGACACCTCAAAGTTGTCCTCTAATCTCTATAGGTGCCATGAGACACAGGATAGGCATGTGCTCCAATATACATACACACTCAAACACACACCACATTACACACATGCACACATATACACAAATCACACATACATACATTTCACCTATACATCATACACATACATACACAACATCACACACAGCATATCAGAAACAACATATGAGATGCACTACACACTCACACACATACATTCACACACTCTAAATAAGTAAATAAATGTATTGATGGATGATAGATACATAGATAGATTGAATTTCAAAAAATAGTGTGGATGTGCTGATCTAAAAGAAATAATTGAGAAATGAGAGGTGTCTAAACAATATCATATTTGCCATGAAACATTTCATCAATTAAAACGCAGATCTAGAGTTGAAGTTTCATGACACTGTACTTAGCAACTGTGAAAGTCAGATGCCCACAAGCAATGCTTGTAATAAAACTCCATGTGAGGTCACTTTATTGGTTTATAACTGATATGATGCTTTTCTTTCTTTTCTAATGGAAACAGAACCACTTGGTCTTTCTAATTTTGCTGAGGTTTATTTCCTACATAAAGGAGCTTGCAGCATCATTACAGTAGACCTGTAATGATAAGTCTGGCCATTATTGACCCTCTCTGTTTGGAGTTTCTCAAAGTCCAAACTTTATGTATGGAGTCATTATTAATTGTTTGTTTATAGCTATAGGCCAGCAATACACAAGGCCTGAACTAGGTTTTAATAATCCACACTTTATACAAAATGATAATTACAGCTCCATTTTATGTACCCTCTGTTATAAATTGTGGATTATAGATGTTAAAAAGCCACAGTGGCTTAGGTAGTAAAGACAGATTCATGAATTAACTAGAACACACAAAAGATCTTCAAGTGTATCTTTTCAAGAGCTCTGTAATGTGAGCTGGCTGTGGAACCCATCCTTTTTTTTTCATGGATAATCAGTATAGGAAATTGTCATATCACTTAGAGTGGGCTTCAGAGTGAAAAATAGGAAAGCTGAGGGGAACACAAAATGGGGAAGACATTCTGTTCTCATTAAGTGAAAAATACAGACACAGAATTATCTTTGTGTAGAATTTAAATCTCATAACATCTTCCTCAATCTCTTCTTGTGGTCTAGCTACTCTAAAATGTCATTATAAGGCCCAGGTAGTTGTTGACAGTAACATGCTAATATCATAGCTCTCATATTACACAAGAAAAAAAGATTATATGTCAATGCATGCTCGTGTGCATTATTTAAACAAGGCTGGGTCATGGACACTGCTGAATCAGTTGAACCAGCAGATATTTAACTCTGTCTCAGTCCAGTGATCCTCATGAGACCCTGCGTTGTTTTAGTCACGTGGAATGAGAGTAGGAGAAGACTTTGTTTATTTTGTCTCATTTCTGCTTTAACTAAAATTTTGTGATCCCAGGAGAAGCTGAAGCATGCTGCCAAGGCAGAAATGATAAGCGAAAATTCCAGCTATTGATATCAAAAAGAGCAGAACAATTTGTGATAATTATTTTCCTTCTCTGTGTCTACTTACAGCATATTTTCTTGGGAAACGACAGTCCCCGTGGCATATGCGATGCTGACATGCAATGTGCACCACAGTAAAGGAAAGCGTGGCAGGCAGCTAGGATCAGAATGTTCTTGGAACTGTGCTCCCAATTTGTTTGCTGACAGGAATTCAGAGACGCTTGCTTGCCAGATGGAAAGACAAATGCCTTCGGAATGGAGAGTGACTTTATAGTCATGCTTAAGCAATGAATGCCAGTTGCTTGGTTAAAGACATTAAAAAGCAAGGGCCTATACTTACTAGTTACCTAAGGGGTGTTTTAAACCAGAACTCAAAATGCTGAAGGTATGGGAAAGGAATTAAAGGCTTGGCAAGCAATGGGCTCCTTTCTTGGACATTCCCTATTTAATATGTCAGTTCAAAACCAATGTCTTAAATCAGTAACTGCGAGTGCAGGAGAGTTTGTACCCATAAGATCCCCACAGTTATTTTTCCTCACTCATACACACCAGAAGAAGGAATCAGATTCCAATACTGTATTCCACCATGTATTTGCTGGGAAGTGAACACACTACGTCTAGAAGAGCAATCACTGCTCTCAACCACTAATCTGTGTCACCAGAATATTCTATTTTTACTCACCCACCCCCTTATCCACTTATCATTGCTGCCTTTTGGAATCATTCAGGATATTCTTCAATAATTCACTCCTATTTTTATCTCATGACTAACACATAAAGTGCAACATCAAGTATAGTCAAAAAGATGTATTCAGGATTGAAAAAAAATTAATGGATATCTCTGACCATTACTTCATTACATGTAAATTGCCCAAAGCATGAGATATCTTGCAAAAATTAATGTGTCAATTTTATATTTTGTTTTGCTCTGATCTTTATGAACTCAGTGATACCTAATTAATTGTTGCCAAGACCTTCTAGGCAGATTTATAACTTTGTACTATTGATACTTTAATTGTATTTAGATATCCATCCTGACAATGCCTATGGTTTATGATATTGATTGTTTAAATGTTGATAAGGTAACTGGAGTTTAATATTAAATTTTGCAATTTTGAAATATCAATATAAGTATTTTAAAAGTTGCTGAATATTTGTTTTCTTTTCTAATATATACATTCTTTCATGTTAATTTGTTAAGAGGATGATACAGTGTTCCACAAGGTAAAAAAAATACATAATTTATAAAGACAGACCCACAGAGGCATGGAAATACATGGTAAGATCTGTAACATCTACATCTATACTTTTACTACAGAATGAATACAGTTCATATTTTGTTTATGGCCGACTGTTCTATGAGCATCCAGCATAGTTTCTGTAATGAGGCACAATATTACATACTTCAGAAGCCAAAGATAAATTCTGAATATTTGAAACAAGATCGTTGTAAGTAGAGGTGGCCTGTAGTGAACCTTTGAATAGGGATATGTAATGAAAACCCTTTGTTTATAACTGGGAAAACAAACAAACAAACAAAAAACCAGGGGTATAAAAGCTTGATGACACAGGCAATAATGTAGAGCTACGTCTACTGAGAAAACACAGAGGATGTAAATATGCATGGAAAATAGCTATGTAGAAGCAGGTGTCAGAATCCAAAAATTCAAATTTAAAGAGCTACTGATTCCCTCTTGCTCCAAAAGAAAATTCAGTGCAATCCCAATCCTTGTTTCTAATTTGAGTGGGGTTTTCCTTTCTCCCAACTCTGAAGCACAAATGAAATATATGATGAAGCAGATAATCTAGAAGATGCTTAAGAATCACTTCTTTTTTATTAATTTATTATTTTGTTATCAATCGCAGGTTAGGTACTTTGCATCCCAAGCGTAGTCCCCTCCCTCATTCCCTCCTACCCTTCCCAACCCTCCCTCATCTCCTCCCTGCCCCCTCCAAGTCCACCAACAGGGGAGGACCTCCTCCCCTTCCATCTAACCCCAGCTCATCCTGTCTCCTCAGGGCTGGCTGCAATGTCCTCCCCTGGGATCTAGCCAGTCTGTCACTCCCTGGCTTGTATGGGGGAGGGTCAAAGAGTCAGTCATCAAGTTCAAGACTGAAACAGTCCCTGCTTCCCTCACTAGGGTCTTCAGTCCTACACCAAGCTATCATGGGCCCCATCTGAGCAGGGGTTCCAGGCCACATCCACACGTGGTCCTAGGTTGTAGAAACGGTCTTATACAAGACCCCTGTGCCCTGCTCAATTTGGTCCTTGTGGAGCTCTTGTTCTCTCCAAGTTTCACCAACCTCCTCCATTTCTATCATCACTTCTCGCCCTCTGCCAAAGTCTTGATTGTGAGTCTTAATATCTGCACTGATACATTGCTACGTTGACCCCCCCCCCCAGAGGTCCTCCTTGACATGCTCCTGTCCAGTTGCTTGTTTTCTCCTCCACTCAATGTCCATTCTATTTGTTCATCCAAACGAGCATTGATCATACCAACGTGGGTCCTCCTTCCTGTATATCCTCCCTAGGTGTGTAGATTTATATAGACCTATAGGATAGGAAGGTCACGCTGAAAGAACCACTTCTATAAACCACCAAAGGCAATGTTTTAAAGTAGGCATAATAAGAGAGCAATGTTATGTTATTACAAAACACTGCCCAAATTTGAGTTATTGGAAAAAATGGTGCACTTGCTACTTAAGGGTAAGAGTGAGACAATATTTGCCACATAAGTGATTATATTATAACACAAAGTAAGTTAGCTACTTCCATATGGAGCCTTTTATAAACACCAATAATAACTTTAATTTACATATAGTATGCAATTCCCAAAATGAACAATATTATATCTTTCTGAACAAACACAGAAACCTATTTGTGAGCTGTTTGGTATATTAATATATATGAAGAACATAAAAATTAGTAAGTGAACTTCCGTATATAAAATAATTCATATTTTTATTTAGTTTTGAATTCCTATAATAATTTTGTAATATATGTTAGGTATATAAATATGACTTATATTTGGTGTACAAGATATTACAACAAAGAAATAAATATTAATGCAGAATTACAACATTATGTTGTCATTAATATTCACATATTCACAGATAATTTACATTTTATTTATTTATTTTCTATTACCTTATTTTGAAGACTGTAATCTGCTGAAGTCTCAGTCAACTTTGAACTCACCATCATCTGGCCTCAACATATTAAGTGTTGGAACAAAAGTATGTACCCAATGTCCAGCTGATTTTCTTTATTGATTTAAGGAAATACTTGTTTTTTAGTTCTCTAAAAAATGTATTGTAGACTGAGTCTATGCGCTACATCTGAGCTGGGGTTTTAGGTCTTCTCCATGCATTGTCCTTTATAATTCTCTTCAGGGCCCCCAGGGCTCAGATTTTTGTTTTTTTGTTTTTTTGTTTTTGCCTGTGTTGGTCTCCTTTTGGAGCTCTGATACCCTCCAGATCTTTCTATCTCCCCTTTCTTTGATAAGATTCCCTGCATTCTTCCTAAAGTTTGGCTATGAGTGTCAGCTTCTGTTTTGGAACCTCGATCAGTAGAGTCTTTCAGAGGCCCTCTTTGGGAGGCTCCTGAACTGTTCCCTGTCTTCCCCTGCTTCTGATATTTATCGAGTTTGTCCTTAAGAATGAGGATTGAGCATCTCCAAGTGGGTTTCCTAGTAAGGGGAGTAGGGGCTTTCTCTGGCATGAACCCAGTGGCAGGCTCTCTGATCACCTCCTCTTGTAGGGGAGGGAGTGCAGGCTTGCAAGGCCACAGAAGAAGGCAATGCAACTAATCCTGATGAGGCTAGGCTCACATGGAAGGGGAGGAGGACATCACCTATCAGTGGACTAGGGGAAGAACATCGGGGGAGAAGAGGGAGGGAGAGTAGGATTAGGAGGAGACAAGGGAAGGGTCACAGCCAGGATACAAATTAATAAATTGTAATAAATGGTAAAATGTTAAGAAAAGAATAAGAAAAAAAGAAAAAACAATAATAAAAATTAAAAAATGTATTGTGTGGGCTTCATTTATCACTCTTTTCACTTTTTGGGGTGTGCCTTTTTGTATTAAACATGTTTGATTTTGTATGATATAAGAAATCATCACTTATTAAGAGAAGCTATCATGTTCCAAAAGTTCTATATAAAAAGCATTACTTTTGTTTGAAGTCACAGAGAAAACAACAATTGTTCCAAAGAAAACAAAATGATAGTTATCTATCTACCGTGACTTCTATCCCCAAGACACATCAAAATACTTATTAAATCTCAAAGATGTCAGAAGAATAGAAGCCTGTCTGTGGTGGATCATGTCAGAGAGAGTATACAAAATACTGCAGTATTAGTAACATGTCAAGATAAACTGGCCATGATTTGTGATAGTTAAAGACACTCGCCTAGGAGACCTTTGCCACTGGCCCAACGGAGAAGAAAATTAGAAAATATGGATCCCAACTCCAAATTGGACTGATTTATTTCTTTACTTAATTTTCATTATTATTAAATAGATAAGCAGGTAAATAGATGATAGATAGATGATGGATAGATAGGTACATATATACATATATACATATATACGTAGTAACATTTGACTGCATGTCCTTTGGTCAGTTTATCTCTATAGTTTTTCTCTCACAAATCCAACTTTTTGAAATAATTTTCTCTCAAATATTTACCAATTATACTTGGTTTTCTTCTATTTAATCATTTAAAATTTGAATTAAATTTCAGATAGTATTATTTTCTTTGTATTTTCTTCCTTCCTTTTTTTTTTTTTTGAAAGCAATACTGATATTATTACAGACTCTGGCCTCCTGAAATCTCATTCTGCTAAATTCAAAGTTCAAGAGTAACCTTTGTAGAAAACATTGCATAGGTGGTCAATATCTCTTAAACAATTTGCCTTTTTTATATATAATACAAAATTTAAAACAAGTTAGAGATAACTTAAAATTTATTTTGTTTGAATAGTTGGAACAAAGCTAAAATTGAATCGTTTCTTTCAATTTTTACTTCTATAAATGTTGGCTTTTTAAAGATTATATATACATACATATACACATGTATATAAATATTTTTGGCAGATTTTGTTTTTCAGTGCATATGATTCTATTTGAATATATGAGATTGTTATTAATGTACATAGTATTAAGATATAAATGGAATTAAATATTACCAAGTACCACTGAAAACTGCAAAGTTTTTCTGTATTAAGGCTGGTTCAGTATAAATTCTGCTGTACAAACTGATGGTTCTATTAAGAATAGATTGTTTAAGTTAACACCTATTTTATGCATGCTTGGCATTTGCTCTGGCATTTCAAGTTGTCTGTACTTGTAAGCAAAATCTTTCCATATGCTAATTGTTTAAAGAAATATAATCTAATTTATCTGATGATTGTATATATTTCAATGAATGACAGGTGAAGACTATACTATGGGCTTTGTGAATCCCAGACTGTTATTATTAAACTACAAGTTTGGGCCTGGAAAGATGGCTCAGTGCTTAGAGCAAAGTTTATTGTGGACTCCTCTACTAACCTTAGAATCTTAGCAAAGCAGAAGTCCTGTTAAAGATGCTAGGATTTCCTGCTTTTACTCTGGGCTGTCCTGAAGCACCACACTTTGTGATATTTGCCTTACTGCATGCCCATACTACTGAATTAGTAAGCACTGGATAGCTTCTCCTGGAAATATTATTAGATTTCTATAAACTTTTTTTTAACGATGTTATAATTACCTATTTCATCTTGTACCGGTCAGATATTTCATGTATGCTATCTCAATAACCTCACCATCTACCTTCCAGCCCCCATCCAGTGCCATTATCCTTAACCATCCTTATCTGATCTATCTTCCCTCACTAACCTTATAAACACTTGTTTTTACTCTTCATCTGGGCCTTTCCCTCTGTTATTGGAGTTTTTCCTTCAGGCCCATGTGATTCATTCTCCATGCTAACCCATTGTGGTGCCCTCCCTCCTAGTCTCTTCTCTTTCATCCACCTGTTTCCTGTGATTCTACTGTCTTCAAAAGCCAAGGAACCTTAGCCATACCTACCTCGTTCTGCCCTGCCCAGGTACAGGGTGTTTAATCAGCCAATCGGAAAGGGTTTACACAAGGACAGGTATGATGTTCCAACATTACTGCGAGTTTTGGGTGGCTCTTCAGGTAGCAAACTGTCTCTGTCAATTTTCTGTTTTTTAAGAAGCTTCTGCGAATTTCATGATTTCCTCCTTTTTAATTGCTGAGTAGTATTCCATTGTGTAAAAGTACCACAATTTCTGTATCCATTCCTCGGGGAGGAGGGAGATGAGGGAGGGAGTGGGAGGGTGGGAGGGAATGAGGGAAGGGGCTAAGCCTGGGATGCAAAGTACCTAACCTGTGATTGATATACAAATTAATTAATTAATTAATTAAAAAACGAAGTTTCTACCATTCTCTTCCTATTTACTCAAGTAATTAATTTTATTTCTCCTCAGGTCTCTGATGTGGTTGAAAACCAAATAATCACAGTTTTCCACAAACATTCTACCCTAATACTGTTGTCACCTGATCATTTTATAAACCTCTCTGGGTGCATTTCTCTATGAAGCCATTGTTTCTAACATGTACTCTCGTGTTTTCGTGATTCAGTAACAATGAACTCACAGGTGTTAGCAATGTAGTTCTACAGTCTGAGCAGTTTTCAAACAATGGATCCTTTTTGAATAAGGCAATGGAAACGATCCATGGAGTAATGTTATTCTAAGGAAAACCTAAGAATGATGTTGCAATATTTTCAACAAAAGCTCATTGATGCAAAGCATAAAAGTATGAAATCTATAGTGAAAAATAAAGTATCACAGGGAGATTTCTTCACAGTGTGATGCCTGAAACAAGGAAGCCTCACATCACTCTTCTGTCCTCAATTACAAATACACAAGCCAAGCACCTCCAGGTTTTCCTAATTTTCTACACGCCTATGAGTATAATACACATGTTGATTTGAGGATGATAAATTTCCACATGTATGTAAATGTGTAGATCAGAATCCTTGAATAACAATCAGTGACAGCATTTTGAAGAATGCATATGACTAAAATTATGATCATCTACCTGCTGCACTATTGAAATAGTATATTTGATAATTTTCTGTTTCTCCTCTTGCTTCTTTCTATTTTACTTCCTACTCTAAAGCTGTTACTTGGAGATATGGGATGCTGGCAAAGGCTATAGCTCATCCAAAGAGTAAATGCCAACTCCGCACAACATTGTTCTCAATTAATTCAATAAATATATAAGTAAATCTCCTCTCTTGGGAAAGGGGACAAGCAAAAGTTACTACTACTTATTATCATGGTGTGTGATGAAAATTCTGAGGTGCTAAAAACCTGGAGAAATATTTCTTAGCATTTGTAGAATATAATATGTTGTTTATTTTGTATTTTAAATAGAGTGATAACTAAGTATCTCACACTGGGACGTAGTAATGTGTAACTCATTTGTATTCAGGAATCAGCAAGGCAAGTATTTCTCTGTAACTGCAACTGTGTCTCATAATGTCTATGAATCTTCACTATGATTAACTCCAAACTTACTCTTTTTTAAATGAAGGTGAATTAACTTATAGAAAGTGACATGAACAAACTCAGCGAATAGTCTGAATGAAATGCAAGGTGCAGAGAGAAAAGCAGAGGCAATAAATTAACTGATAACATACAACACAAAGTCAATTAAAATCAGAGAGTAGCCTACTCAACTCCGCATACAGGGCAACAGGCTGCTTGACAAGCAATTTTCTCATTCAGGTGTAAATGCTAATCTGATAGGATCGAAATTGAATTCAACCAGCCCTCTTTCCACACTCCCCCTGTTGTCTGTCCTCCCTCTCTTCCTCCTGCCCTCATTCCTCTGCCCACCCCTCCCCCTTCCTTCAATCCCCTTTCCTTTAGATTTCTTCCTCTCCTCTGTCTTCCTTTCTTTCATCTTCTTTCCTATCATTGGTTCTTTCTTTTACCATTTCAAATTAATGTGGTGTATACTATAGATATAGAAATATTTATTTTTATAGCATATATAATATCTATCTATATATCTCCATATAATAATACAACACACACACACACACATATATATATACATATATATACAACATTGTATATTATTGATCCTGATCAAATAATATTATTCACTATTTGATATTGATAATGCTTTTACAACTGTCAGTGTTTTCAACATTTATTTTATTTTATTTTATTTTATTTGTTTTATATTTATTTACAGATTTTTATTTGAGCAATATACATTTATTTTAAAAATATATAAATAAAACCAGAAAGGAGATGGTTTTCCTAATTTTAAGCTCAAGAAAATTATTCATATCAAAGATATCAACAAAAAATTCTAAAATAATGGATAGCATACATCTTTTAAACAAAGAAAAAGAAAAAAAAGCAAAACATGTAATAATATCTACATCATCCCAAAATGAAAATTAGAAAATCATCAAAGAAAATAC
>CM053766.1:29753864-29769685 GCA_028658305.1 Pachyuromys duprasi | reverse complement strand
GATCATTTCCAGGTCCCACCATTTGCCTGCGAATTTCATGATTTCCTCCTTTTTAATTGCTGAGTAGTATTCCATTGTGTAAAAGTACCACAATTTCTGTATCCATTCCTCAACTGAGGGACATCTGGGTTGTTTTCAACATTTATTTTAAAGCAGAGCAGAGAAGTAGGCTTGGCCCACAGGATTTGTCATTTAACAGTAATTACATTTTTTTGCTTGATTGAGATAGGTGTTTTCCTTTCTTCTTGGCCACAGCCTTACTGCAGGATTCTTTCCTTAGCTTGTAATTGCTGAGGTTGCACTCATGACCCATCACATCTTGCTAAACAAAACATTTTTTTAATCATAACTAAATAATACATGAAAAACTTTACAAATATTTGCATGCTTTCATGTTGATTATTATTTCAACCAATATAATAACTTTGTGCATTAAATAATTCATACTTTTTAAAATTTGCTCAGTCATGCTGAATTTTCATAACTCTTTATATTAATTATTAATTGAGATACCTGATTTTTTTTCTCCCTCATTCACTCCCAATCTCCCCATTCCTCCCTCATCTCCTCCCCACCCCCTCCAAGTCCACCAATGGGGAAGGACCTCCTCCCCTTCCATCCAACCCCAGTTCATCTTGTCTCCTCAGGGCTGGCTGAAATGTCCTACCCTGGGATCTAGCCAGGCTGTTACTCCCTGGCGTGGAGATGTCTGATATTTTAATGTAATGCTAAAATGAATGGGATGAGCAGAAATAATGGTAATAGTTTCATTGAGCCATTACACAAAATAATTTTTTGTGCACTTGTACTGTTAAGTATGTTACAAGGAATCTTTAAAACTTGTCTAGGAAAACCTGCTTGTGTACATACTAGTTTTTGTTAATGTAAAAAAAATAATAAATTTATGTGTTTTCTTGCTTTAAACATGTATTTAATATTAAACAAACTTCCCACTTCAAATTTCCTCCAGCATAGTTACTATATTGTGGTAGCATAAATCTAAAAATTAAATTTACTTGCCATCTAGCTGTTCTTCCAAACCTCATATTTGTGCATGATAGAGACAAAATGATGAAGAGTAGTGGCTAAGAGTGACTGGAAAGATGGCTCAGTGGTTTAGAAAACATGTTGCTCTTTTAGAGGATGTATGTTGAATTTTCAGTCCCTCGTGGCTGCTCACAATTGTTGGCAACCTCAGTTGCAAAGGACTTATCTCTCTTTTCTGATATCCTTAAGTATTGCATGCATGTGGTACACAGTTAAGCATATAGATAAAACGTATACATAAAATGATGATATAAAAATCTTAAAAAGCCACTCCTTACTTGGGTTGTACTTATGATATTCTAATTGTCCAGCAGGAGAATAACTACTGGTAACCTGTCCATTCTTTCCTTTCAGTTCTGGCCCTCTTGTACTGGGGTGCAGTTTTTCTTTTCATACAGAAGTATCTTCCTCACCTGAAAGCTCTAGAACAACAAAAACAAACAAACAAAAAATGGTAAACAACCCCAAGAGGAATAGACTACAAGAAATAATCAAACACTGGGCTGAATGAAATAAAATAGAGACAAAGAGAACAATACAAGAATCAAGAAAACAAAGAGTTGGTTCTTTGAGGAAATCATCAAGATAGACAAATCCTTATGCAAATTAACCACAGTGCAAAAAGAGAATATCTAAATTAACAATAATAAGCAAAAAAGGGGACACATCAACAAACACCAAAAAAAATCCAAAGAATCATTAGTTCGTACTTCAAAAATTTGTACTTCACAAAACTGGAAAAAACTAAAAGAAATGGCTAATTTTCTTGAAGACGATACTTACAAAAGTTAAATCAAGATCATATAAACAATTTTAATAGAAGTATGAACTCTAAGGAATCAAAACAGTCATTAAAGATCTCCCAACCAAAAAATGCCCAGGGCCAGACAGATTTAATGCAGAACTCTACCCAGACTTTCAAAGAACAGCTAATACCAATATTCTTCAAATTTCACAAATTTGAAAGAGAAAGAACACAGCCAAATTTATTTCATGAGGCCACAGTCACCCAGATACCCAAACACCACAAACACTCAACAACAATGACAACAAAAGTATTACAGACTAAATTTTCTCATGAACATAAGGAAATGCAAAAATACTGAATAGAATCAAAAAAACACATCAAAAAGATTATCCACTGTGATCAAGTAAGCTTCATTTCGGAGATGTAGGAATTTTTCCACATAGAAAAATGTAATCCACCAT
This sequence comes from Pachyuromys duprasi, assembly GCA_028658305.1. NCBI lineage: Eukaryota > Metazoa > Chordata > Mammalia > Rodentia > Muridae > Pachyuromys > Pachyuromys duprasi. Next base: position 29,767,429 of record CM053766.1, on the reverse strand, counting down.
ATAAACTTAAAAAAAAAATAGCCTTTGACAGGACACTTCATGATAAAAATCTTGGAGAGATCAGAGGTACAAGGTACATAGAGAAACATAATAGAGACAACACACAGCAAGCCTATAGCAAAGATAAAATTAAAAGAAGAGAAACTCAAAGCAATTCTACTAAAATCAGGCACAAGATGAGGCTGCCCACTTTCTTCGTATATCTTCAACATAGTACTTGAAGTTAGCTACAGTAATAAAACAACTAAAGGAGAGTAAGGGAATACAAATTGGAAAGGAAGAAGTCAAAGTATTTTCAGACGATATGACAGTATACATAAGAGAGCCCAAAAATTCTATGAGGGAATGCCTACAGCTGATAAACACCCTCAGCAAAGTGTCTAGATACATGATTAACTCAAAAAAAAAAAAAAGAAAAAGTAGTTCTCCTATTTAAAAGGATAAATGGAGTGAGAAAGAAATCAAGGAAACAACACCCTACCCATTAATCACACATAATATAAAATATCCTAGCAGTAACTCTAACCAAGCAAGTGAAATACCCCTATGGCAAGAACTTCAAGTCTTTGAAGAAAGAAATTGGAAAAGAGATCAGAAGATGGAAATATCTCTCATATTCATTAATTGGTAGGGCTAACATAGTAAAAGTGACCATCTCATCAAAAGCAATCTACAGATTCAATTAAATCTCCATCAAAATTCCAACACAATTCTTTATAGACTCTAAAGGATAATAATCAACTTCACATGGAATAAAAAAAGAAATCTATCAGTAGACTTGGGGGAGGGGGAGGAAAACTGGAATTGGGAAGGGAGTAGGGACGGGCTTATGGAGGATACAAAGTGAATAAAGTGTAAATCAATCAATCAATAAATCAATAAATCAATAAATCTCAAGGTAGCAAAAACAATCCTGTACAACATAAGACTTTCTAGAAGTATCACCATCCCCGATCTCAAGCTGTTCTAAAGAGCTATAGTAATAAAAACCACATGGAATTGGCATAAATACAGACAGGTTGATCAATGGAATTGAATTTAAGACCGAGTTTAAATACAAGTTAAGAACACCTGATTTTGACAAAGAATTCAAAATTATATAATTACAAAAAGCATCTTCAGCAAATGGTGCTAGTTGAACTAGCATTCTAACATGTAGAAGAATACAAATTGATTAATATTAATTACCCTGAACAAAACACAAATCCAAAGACTTGTGGATCAAAGACTTCAACATAAAACCATATTCACTGAACCTGATAGAAAAACAAACAAACAAACAAACCAAATGAAGAAACAAACAAACAAAAAAAAACTGGCACTGGAGACATGTTTTTGAACAGAACACCAACAGCTCAGGCACTAAGACCAACAGTTAATAAATGGGACCTTGTGAAACTGAAAAGTAGTAAGGCAACTGAAACAGAAGACAAGGGACATTTTCAATAGGACAAAATGACAGCCTACAGACTCAGAGATCTTAACCAAGTTCTTTTTATCTGACAAAGGGCTAATATATATATTAGGACACTACACATCAACAAACCAAATAACCCAATTTAAAAATGGGGTACAAATACAAACAGAATTAATGTTCAAAATGTACTTAAAGAAATGTTAAACATCATTACCCATCAGTGAAATGCAAACCAAAATGAATCTGAGATTCCATCTTATTCCCATATAATTGCTAAGATAAGATTAAAAAAAAAAAGAAACACTAAAGAGAGTTCATGCTTAAGAGACTGTAGAACAAGATAAATCCTCCTCCACTGATGATGGGAGTGCAAACTTGTATAGCCACTTCAGAAATCAATAGAGTGATTTCTCAGAAAACTGGTAATCTACCTCAATATCCAGGTATACCACTCCTTGGCACATCCGGAAATGATGCTGCATCCTACCACAATGAAATTTGCTCAACTATGTTCATAGCAGTCTTATTTATAATAGCCAGAAACTGGAAACAACGTAGATGGCCCTCAACCAAAGAATGCATATAGAAAACGTGGTGCATTTACACAATGGAATATTACTCAGCTGTCTCAAAAAAAATGGCATCATGAAATTTGCAGGCAAATGGATGGAACTAGAAAAAAAAATCATGCTGAATGAGGTAACCCAGACCCCAGAAAGTCAAACATGCTTTGTATCCACTTATATGTGGACATTGGACATAAAATAAGCATAACCATGATGCTATCCATATGTTGTAGGAAGCTAAGTAAGAGCAAAGCCTCAAGGATTTTTGAATCTCACTGAGAAGAGGAAATGGAATAGAGATTATGAGTAGATGAGAGGAAATGTGAGAATAGACAAATGACAGATCAGGTTGGGGGGACTGTAGGAGGAAAGAAGAGTGGGAGAAGAAACTGGAATTGGGCTCCTCTCTGGGCAGGCTAGTTAACCTATTGCAGTAGAAAATTATGAGGGTAACACTAAACCCCCTGACAATGGGGGTGGGGGTGGGGGTGGAGCCTAAACTGGCTATCTCCTATAACTAAGGAAGACTTTTAGCAGAGGAATTTCCTGCCTACACGATGTGCTGGTGTAAAGGTAGTGCAGAAACTTTGGAAGCTGCAACCCAATGACATCTTAAGATTCATGCCATAAGAGATAGCCCAACCCTAACACTGCATGTAGAGTCATGACTCAGAAACTAATCGACATAGGATAGAACCGAACACGACTGGCAAAGAATGTTAATGGAATGATCACTAATTATATTCTGTTATACTCATAGTTTGGTACCTAACCCAATTGTCATCAGAAAGCCTTCATCAGCAACTGATAGAAACTGATGCAGAGAACTATAGCCAAACATTAAGTGGAATTTGGGGAATCTTTTGGAAAAGGTGGAGGAAGGATTGCAGGAGCCAGGTGGGTCAAGGACTTCACAAGAATCAACTAACTGAGGTTAATAGGGAGGCACAGAGACTGAACAGACAACCAGGGAGCCTGCATGGGACTGACCTATGTCCTCTGCATATATGTTACAGTTGTGTAGCTTCATCTTCTTGTGGGATACCTAACAGCAGGAACAGGGCCTGTCTGAGTCTTTTGCTTGCTTTGGGGACTGTTTTCAATACGGGTTGCCTAGTCCAGATCAATATTAAAGGGAGGCACTTAGTTTCACTTCAACTTGCTATGCCATGTTTGGTTGATATCCATGGAAGGCCTGTCTTTTTCTGAAGGGAAATGGAGGAGGAGTGGATTGGGTGATGGTCAAAGAGTACGGGGTAAGGAACTGGTAGGAGAGGTAGAAGGGGAAGCTATGGTCTGGATGTAAAATAATAATGATAAAATTATAAACAATAATCAGATCAGCTACTTAGTATATTATCATTTGATAATTAAAATCGTCCACACACGCATGAGTTAGTAAATCCCATGTGAATTGGATATTGAAATACAACATGTGGCAGAGTGCTTCGGATCTCAAATGGCATGCAACAGGACCTGCATTACAGACATAGTCACATATGACAAGGTGACATCAACAGTGAGTAACATTCTCAAAATCCAACTATAAATAGTTTATGACACGGTAGCCCGTTTAAGGTTTGCTGAGCATGCTGTTATAGTTATTCTCTTTATATTATGAAAGTTCAATTTTTCTCCTGGAACAAGATAAAAAATAAATTAATTAATAAAATCCTGCTTCATATGGGGCTGGACAGCTGTCTCACTCAAGAAAGTAGTTTCTTGCAAGCATGAGGACCCAAGTTCAGAACTTCAGTAGCCACAAAAAAGGTGAGGAATGGTGACAAAATCCTGTACACTGGGAAGGGTGAGGCAAGGGGATCCCCGAGACTTGCAATAAAATTACCCTAGTGGGACCAGCGAGCTCTAGGTGCAGTGAGAGAACTGTTTCCAAAACTAAGATGGAAAATGATTGTGGAAGACACCTGATGTAGACCTTCAGCTCTGCTATGTGGTGTGTGCCACGACACATCTTTTCACACACAGGAACAGGTGCATGTGGCACCTCACTACCATCGTTAACTCTAGTTACAGGGTGTCCACTCTCTTCTGGCTTCCAAGGACCCCTGCATAGATGTACTGCACACAAGCACAGGAACACTAATACAAACAGAAAATGGGTAAAGGAATACATTTTAAAAATGTCTTCAATAGAAGACAGCTCAGAGGCATGGATTGCCTTTTTTTAAATGATTGAATATATTCATAGTTTCACATTTAAAAATAAAATAATGCAAAAGTATAACCAATTATTCAAACAATCCAATAATGGTTGTGAACAGTAAAAGCTTACCCTTTAGAATAAAAATTTGTAAAGGGACTAACATTCATGACACAGAGAATCTTCCCTCTTATTTGGAAAATATCGCATGTGTTGAAATAATCAAACTTTTAAGTCCGTATAACTGAAAACTTTAGTTATGATTATTTTATTGAGTCCCATAAGACAGAATTTGGAAAATCTTTCATTTTATTCTTTTTATAGAACACAATTTGGTTTCAGATTCCAAATTTTTAACTAGCAGGCAGGTAACTTAACTAGCAGATAGTTACTATTGTAACATCCAATTAAAGTTCATCATCACCTGGCTCTTATGAAATGTGTGATGTAAACTTCAAATACAAGCAGTGCCAATTTATGTCTATTTTCTCTGTATAGCTATTAAAATTTCTCCCTCTGCACTCTGAAAGGTCCTAACAATATCAGTGACCTCCCAGAGCCAATGTGATTGAATCTTGGTATCTAATAATTTCTCTGATCACTCTTTGGTTGCAGGTCTGCAAAGGACCAGAAAAGGGAATATACATGCTCACATCACGATTTTTTGTGGAGAGGCAGTTTCTTAAAAAATTAGAGGGTTGCCAATAGCAGGAATGACTACTGTCAAAAGTGTGGGTTGTTCCTTCAAAACTCACACTGATATCTAACTAACTTATACTTTTGAAGTGATGGGGACCTGGGAAGGATTTAAATCTTGGTGGGCCTCAAACTCACAAGACATGAGCATTTGTCTTTAGGAGTGAGTAAGGTCCCATAGGACTGCATTTGCTTACCAAGACAACATGTTATAAGTGAGCCTGGCTGCTTTTCTTCCACACCCACACTTGCTGGGGTTTCTTCTTTGGGATGCTATTACTATGCTGCATGTTCTGATGTAGCAAGAAGGCCAAAAGATGGTGTTTCCTAGTACTTCACATGCAGACTGCAATCTAAATAAATCTATTTGCTTTATATAGAAGCCAGATTTGTTATGTCAGTACAAAAGAGACTCTGAGGTAAGTTAAAAGACATTTAAGCATAAGGTGAGAAGGGCCATTGTCTTTCTCAGATCCACTAGGTAATCAACGAAACATGCATGGGTAACAGGTAAAGCGAAACTTAACATTTAGTGAAGCCAGTTAATGCACTGTGCTCATCCAAGCAAGTAGTTAACGTTAAGAGTCCAGTGGAACCACAGGAAGATATTAGGACTTCAGCAATGAGAATCAAGACCTGCTGTTCCACCCCTAGGCCATCCGATCTCTGGCTAGATTGCCCCTCTTTCTGCTAAAACCTGAGCCTCAGCCACTTAGGCAAGACACTGCTAATCGCATTCTATGAGATGCCCAGCCATCACTCCTCCCATTGCACTGTGTCATAGCTCAGAGAAGGGTTCCTTGCAGGTCCTTGCACAGACCCTGACTAGGCTGTCACTCCCATGGTGAAAGCTTCAAGTAATTGATTTCAACAGCTAAAGGGAATGACTCAGCTTTCCCTCCATGACGTGTCATTGCTCCTTATCCTTCCACTAATCTTTTTCTTTAACAATCACTTTTATATTCATTGCCTTGAAGAGCACAGTTCTTTCTTTCTTTCTTGTATTTATATTTTAAAAGGAAAATAGTCATATGTTCTTCATAGTCTCTGCTATATAGTCCTGGAAGACTAAGAGGGTTCCAAACTGGTGAGTTTAATAAAGAAAAGCTGCTTTTGCAAACTTTAAAGGGTTACATTTTTTTAAAAAGTAAACTTCACTAAACTAAAATTTGCTATATGTATTTAACAAAAATCAGTTATGCAATACTGACATATTAATTTATTTCAGTTAGTATTGCCTACTTATACCCTGTACCTGTGTGCGTGAGAAAGAAAGGGGTGAGATGGGGTGGTGAATGTGAAATTTCTTATAAAGAGAACCACACATGTTTTCACATAGAAGTTTTTTTATATATAATTTTAACCATGGAAGCAAAACACAAATACAAAACGTTATTATCTTATATTTTAGATTTTTAATTATTCCTTAATTTAAATATATATAAAACTCTTTGTTATAATGAGTAAACACTGAACATAAAATAAAATGTCTAAATCGTAGATACAGGGACCTTTCTTTTTTGGTGATTTTTTTTTTTTCTCTCTCCAGAAAAATTTTCTCTCTGTAGTCTTGGCTGTTCTGGACTCACTTTATAGACCAGGCTGGGGTCAAACTCAGAGACACAGATCCTCCTGCCTCTGCTTTCTTGAGTGCTGGGGTTACAGGTTATTAAAGGCAAGTGCCATGGATCTTAGCACAGGGACCTTTCCTGCAGTTTTGTTTTCACAAGGAAGCCCGAGCATGTGTATGAAAAATTTCCTTACAATCTTCTAAAATACTTATGCCAGAAATGCATACATTTCAAAATGAGTCTTGGACAGCAATTAGAACAAATAGGGATTTTCTTTTTCTGGTCAGTAAGATGAATCAGCAGGCCAGAGCAGTAGCCACCAAAATTGAAGATTTAATAGCTCTTTCATCAAAATATCAGGATATAAAATCAAAATTAAAATTAATCAGTACTTAGCACTTTCTGAGTAACACTGATTAAACTCTGGGATGTTCGAAAAAGTGAGAGAAAGTAAATAACACATGAGATTGGGGAATGTGTGATAGCAAGATAGGATGCTGAAAGGAGAAATCAGGGTCAAATATAAGCCAATCACATTGTATATGACATTTTTAAAGAACAAAAACATAAAGCAATTGTGTGCCAGATTGGGTAGTATCTAGAGCTAAAAGGCTCAGTGCATGGCACCAAACCCTCAGGAAAATCAAAACAAAACAAATAAAGCAAACCAAGAACTTTATGTGCTGTGTTTACATACCTTACAAGCTCTTTGGTCTGGACAACCTTAGCCCACATTTAGCATTACTACATATTTATTTAGTAACATACAAATAGCTAAGTGTGATAAGTTCTGGCCACACTATGGTTCTATTCCTTACACTATTTTAGTATGTTATTAGTGCACTGTATATGAATATGTATGCATATCCAGCTGTGTATCATTAATTATCTTGATATTGGAGAGATACTGAGACACACACACACAGAGAGAGAGAGAGAGAGACAGAGACAGAGACAGAGACAGAGACAGAGAGGGAGACAGAGAGGGAGACAGAGAGACAGAGAGACAGAGAGAAAGTGTAGTCTGCCCGTACCAGGTTGGCTGTGTTATACTTATGGCTAAACTGTGCTGCGCTTGTTTGATCTCACACAGCTGTGTTACTAGTTGCTGTTGTGGAATTATATGATGTGCTTTCAACCTAATGATTCCCCTTGGTGCTATTGTTGTCAGACATCTTCTGTTTCTATATTTTACCAGGCAAAGAATACAGTTATTTGCCCATTATGTTATGTAATTGCACTTTGAGCCTGTGGATAAGGAAGAGAAGAACTATGCTATTTTACTTTTATATGCATAATTTAGTTCATGGACACTCTGTGTTAGGATTTGAATTACTCTGCTTTAATCATCCTATCAACACAAGTAGTCACTTATATTAATATTTTAAATGCTATGTATTTTTTTGAGAATTTCACATGTGTGTACTTGTATTTACACCATTTTTATAATTTTCAATAACCTCTTTGACAATTCCCATACACTTCTCATTTTCTTTATTCATTGGCCTTGATTATATACATGAACATACATAATTGTACATATATAGTATGTGTGAAAGGTGTATTTGTTTAGAACACACACAAATGCACACACATGGGAAAGAATAATTAAAAAATAGAAGGTATGACTTTGAGAAAGTTGGAGTGCAAAGTGGGTTAGAGGGAAGAATGGAAGGTGAAAATGATTGATTTTATTTTAATTAAAAATAAAATTATTTTATAGAGTAAAACCCAAAAATCTCCCAGCAACTAACTTTGTAAGATGTTGTTTTTTTTTTACTTAGGGATGTTTTTGTGTTGGTTTTTCTTGTTGAAGTGTAGGCTTGCTTTTTAAAAATTTTTAAATTAATTTATTTATTTGTGGCTGGGGATGCCATGGAACTTATTACATAATCCAGATAGGGCATGGACTCACAGAGGTCAACTTGCCTCCTCTATTAAGTATGGTATTAAGATTCTATGTCACCATACCAGACATTGCAAAGTAGTTTTATAGGATGACACTGTTTATTTATATACTTATCGTCTATCTATTATCTACCCCTCTATTTTTTTCTAGCATCTATTTGTCTATTTACACACATAAAGCACACACATATATATATGTGCATATATATATAAATCTATACATTTTAGCTCTATGTATATCTATATTTCTGAATATAAACAAATACTTGGAATCAAGAGGAAGTGTCTAAGGCTAGCTTATTCACTTAATGAGATGATGTTCACTTTCAACTATTTTCTGCAAATGACAAGATTTCATTGTCCTTATACCTGATCCCATTGTATCTACATACAACATTTTCTCTCTCTACTCACTCACTGATCAGCATGGATACTTTGGCAATGGTGAAAATGCGGTGATGACATAAATATTTAGGAACCTGAAGAGTGAGCCGGCCTGTGTTTGGGATATAGTTCCAAGAATAGTAGTTCATATTAGTAGTTCTGTAGCTATACTTAAATTTCCTTAATAAGTTACAAGAAGAATACAGATTTCTGAGAACCAAACTTAAATGCAAGAAGTACTAGATTACATGACTGGTAGAAAGTTATATTAATATCATATGACACACTGAACCTCATTAAATATATATGAAACATATATGTTAAATCTCATATCACTATAGATTTTGTAACATAGCATCCATTCTCAAATACTGTATATTATACTGTTTAAAAAGGAATTTTAAAGCATTTCTGGGTTTTTTAGTTTTCCATATGAAATTTAATCTCCATCCCAGGACTCAAGCTGTACTACAAAGCAATAGTAATAAAAACTGCATGGTACTGGCATAGACACAGAATGGAGGATCAATGGAATCAAATAGAAGACCCTGAAATAAACCCACACACCTGATTTTTGCAAAGATGCCAAAAATATACAATGGAAAAAATAGCATCTTCAACAAATGGTGCTGGTCTAACTGGATGTCTATATGTAGAAAAATACAAATAGATCCTTATTTATCACCCTGCACAAAACTAAAGTCCAAGTGGATCAAACACCTCAACATAAAACAAGACACACTAAACCTGTTTGGAGAAAAAGTGGGGAAGAGCCTTGACCTCATTGGCACAGGAGACAACTCCCTGAACAGAACACCAACAGCACAGGCTCTAAGATCAACAATCAATAAATGGCACCTCATGAAACTGAAAAGCTACTATAAAGCAAAGGGCACGGTTATCATTACAAAACTACAGCCTATACAGACTGGAAAACGATCTTCACCAACCTTATATCTGACAGATGGCTAATATCCGGAATATATAAAGAATACAAGAATATTAAGTTATGAAGTTAAAGGGCAACAAATCAAGTAATCCAATTGAAAAATGGGGTACAGAGCTAAACAGAGAATTCTCAACAGAGGAATACTGAGTGGCAGAGAAACACTTAAAGAAATGATCAATATCCTTAATCATCAGGGAAATGAAAATTAAAACAACCCTGAGATTTCACCTATATACACCAGAATGGCTAAGATAAAAAACTCAAGTGACAATACATGCCGGAGATGATGTGGAGAAAGGAGAACCCTCCTTCATTTCTGGAGGGAATGTAAACTTGTACAACCACTTTGGAAATCAACCTGGTGCTTTCTCAGAAATTTAGCAATAGTACTACCTCAAGATCCAGCTATACCACTCCTAGGCATATATCCAAAAGATGCTCGATTGTACAAAAAGGACGTTTGTTCAACCGTGTTCATAGCACCTTTATTTGTAATAGCCAGGACCTGGAAATAAACCAGATGTCCTTCAATTGAGGAATGGATATAGAAATTGTAGTACATTTACACAATGTAATACTAATCAGCAATTAAAACAAGGAAATCATGAAAGTTGCTGGCAAATGGTGGGAACTAGAAAAGATCATCCTGAGTGAGTTAACTCAGAAGCAGAAAGAAACACATGGTATATTCTTATGAGTATATATTATACTCATATATTAGAGTTCTTACATAATATAAGATAAACATATTAAAATCACTGTACCTAAAGAAGCTAAGCAAGAAGGAAGATCCTGGGCAAGAAGATTAATCATCATTCAGAAAGGCAAATGGGATGGACATCAGAAGAGGGAGAAAACAGGGAACAGGACAGGAGCCTATCAAGGAGGGCTTCTGAAAGACTCTACCCTGTAGGGTATCCAAGCAGAAGATGAGACTCTTAGCCAAACTGTGGGCAGAGTGCAGGGAATCTTATGGAAAAAGGGGAAGATGAAAGACCTGGGTTGGAAGAGGGGCAAGGGAGGAGAGAAGAGATTGGAAAGGGATGATGGAGGGGGCTACAGCTGGGATACAAAGTAAATAAATTGTAGTTAAGACAAAAGCAAATTAATAAAAACAGAAAAATTGTTTTTTAAAGATTTTGATATGGGTTCACACTATGTAGCTCTGGTTGTCTGAGAACTCACTATTTAGATGATGTTGACATTGAACTCAAAGAGATTCATCTGCCTCTACCTCCCAAGTGCCTGGATTAAAGACGTGTACCTGAAACTTAAGAAAAAAAATGTCACAATAAGATTTTAATTAATAGTTTTAGTGTATTATGATTATTGCTATTTAAGTGGTATATATAATTTTTCACAACACTAAAAAAATAAACTATAGAAACTTAATCTTCTTGAGTTTAAGTAGGCTATATAGGTGCATCATCTGCTCTGGCAAACACAGTAAACAGATTGGCAAGGGAAGGTGAACTCAATGCCCCAGATGTTTGCTTGAAAGGAGAAAATAATGAAAGAAGACAACAGAGAACATAAAATATTTATGTGGTGTCACTTGCTCTGGCCAATTGGGAAATCAGTATTTTAACAATAGTATTTTACAATACCCAGGATCATGAGTACACACTGCTGAGAACAGCAGAGTTTGTAAAAGTAGAGGATGAAGGCACCCAGTCTATAAACTTTCTCTAAAAGGCAATTTCTCTCTCTGAAGAGAAAAACCATATTAAGGCTATATAAACCAATTTAGAACTCGTTTTTGCCTTAGATGTTAAACCACTGCTGTCCAAGTTTTTACATTTTTCTTATAATACATAATATTCTTCCAATTAGATATAAAATTATGTAATTATGTTATTCATGTGCTTTAGAAAAAGACATAGGTATAAAGATAAATATCCTTGAGTAATAGTATATTTTAAAATTCATTTGTAAACCAAAAATAAAATTCACAGCCTCCCCCAAAAATGTGAACAATAAAAGTGCTGCTGAAGATATCATTCTTCTACATTTCCTGTTACATGACATAGACAGCCTAATGAAAACACATAGTACCAACACAAACAGTGAAATAGAAATAAAGACCTAGATAATAAGTTCATGCACCTATGTCCACTTGTTTTATTTTGACATATATGCCAAGAAATTATATTGGGGAAAAGACAACATCTTCAAAAAGTATTGGGAAATCTGGATATTCATATATATGAAAATAATACATGGAGTGATGTGATGGCTCAGAAGGTCAAGACACTTGGCCCTAAGGCTAAGGCTTTGAACTCCATCCCATGTATTATGGTGAAAGGAGTGAACTGACTTCTTAAAATTGTCCGCTGACTTAAACAAAGACTCAGTGGCATTTGTACACACACACATACAACCACACACACAAAAATTGAGGAAGTAAAATAATGCAATTAAAAGAGAATGGCTCTTGATTTTCTCTCTCAATCCTCATAAAAATAACTTTTGAATGAATTAATATCCTCAGTGGTAAACTTGAAACTGTCAATGTTCTACAGCAGAGTCCAGGAGACAGTTGAGACTACAGGCTGTGCTAGGGCTTTTCTAAATAGGAGCTTGGCTGTACAGAAAATGAATGAGAACCTCATCACATTTAAGATTTTGCACTTCAAAGAAGAAACTGTAAGAAATACTGTTTAAATGTTCAACATTTTGCACTTTCTAAGTCTATGGCTTGCAAATTAAAACTACTTTGAGATTTCATTTTTTTCTAGTCAAAATAGTTGAGAACAAGAAAAAATAAACAAAAATGTAGATAGGAAGTGATAAAACTGCATTAAGTATCACTGGGAGTGTAAAATGTAAAATGTTCTACCCACTATGGAAACAATGTAGACCTTCTACATTAAATTATATATATATGTATATATATATATGTATAATTTTATATATAATTATATATACACACATATATATAATTTAATCCAATTTTATTACTTCTAGGCATATACCCAAATGTCCTCCTCTATATCCAATACAGAGATATGTGATAATCCATGTTTATTGTTGTTCTGTTTATCATAGCTAGCGATGTAATCAGCCTAGCTATCCCTCAACTGACAAATAGATAAAAAAAGGTTTTACATATACAAAGTTGAATTTTATTCATATATAAAGAAAAACAATAAGATAAAATTTTCATGTAAATTAATGGCACTAAAAAATCCTTAAGTAACCCAGTTTCAGAAATAAATACCACTTGTTGGTCCTCCTATGTGAGCCTTAGCTTTGAACCATTAGATTTGTATGTTGAACATGGAATATCTATGAAAGCCACGGAAATGGTAACATGTCACCAGAGGAAGGAAAAAGAACTTAAGAGAAAAAGGATAGTAGAATACAACCGCTAAGAAGGTGGAAGTGGGAACAATGAGGAAGTGGACAGTTTAAGAGGTGAAAGAGTTGGAGGGTGGTAAGGTGGAGGGTAGCTATAAACACCAGATAAGTCCACATGACTAGTTGCAGAGATTAGGGTTATAATTGATAATAGTGTCTCTGTTATATTTGGTTAAGGTTGTGTTTGTACAAATATTTGCGGTTTCTTTCATTGTTTTCTTTCTTTAATTTTAGATTAATTATGGCCTGGTTAAATATATAATACACCTATAATTGTACATAGGATAGGCTATGCAGGGTACATATCATGTTAGGACTGGTTATTGTTTCTCTTGGAAATTTAGCATGACATAGGGAATATGATTGTATATCAGGTTGACAAGGAGGTAGATTTGTGATGATTATGCTTACTTGTCAACTTGAATACTTCTGGATTCACTAAAACGCAAGCATCTTACTACACCTGTGAGATATTTTTTTAAATTAAATATTTTTTTAGTTTTTAATATTAATCACAGGTTATATACTTTGTATCCCAGGCATAGCCTCCTCC
>CM053766.1:29740148-29753364 GCA_028658305.1 Pachyuromys duprasi | reverse complement strand
TGAAATTCGCAGGCAAACGGTGGGACCTGGAAATGATCATCCTGAGTGAGGTTTTCCAAAAGCAGAAAGAAACATATGGTATATACTCACTTATATAGACCTATAGGATCGGAAATTCATGCTGAAACTTACACACCTAGGGAAGATATATAAGAATGAGGACCCAGGTTGGTATGATCAATGCTCATTTAGAAGAATATATGGGATGGACATTGAATGGAGTAGAAAACAAGCAGCAGGACAGGAGCATACCAATGAGGACCTCTGAAAGAATCAATATAGCAATGTATCAAAGCAGATATTAAGACTCACAATGGAGCCCTTGGCAGAGGGCGGGAAGTAATAATAAAAATAGGGGAAGTTAGTAAGATTTGGGGAGAATAAGAGCTCCACTAAGTAGGGCACAGGGGTCTTATATGAGACAGTTTCTCCAACCAAGGAACATATATGGACATGGCCTAGAACTCCCGCTCATATGTGGCCCATGATAGCTCAGTGTTGGACTGAAGACCCCAGTAAGGGAAACATGGACTGTTTCAGTCATGAACTTGATGGCTGACTCTTTGACCCTCTCCCATATATGCCAGGGAGTAACAGCCTGGCTAGATCCCAGGGGAGGGTATTACAGCCAGCCTGGAGGAGACAAGATGATCTGGGGTTGGATGGAAGGGGAAGAGGTCCTCCCCTGTTGGTGGACTTGGAGGGGGTGGGAGGAGATGAGGGAGGGTTGGGGAGGGTGGGAGGGAATGAAGGAGTGGGCTATGCCTTCGATGCAAAGTACCTAACCTGTGATTGATATAAAAATAAATAAATTACATAAAAAGAAGAAATATAAGAAATAGTTACAAATAAGTATGTACCATCAGATATCATAGATAAAAATCAATACATGTTATTCTAAATACAAAGAAACATCTAGTCCAGGAATAAAAAGAAAATACATAAAAAGAAACTATTTGTCACTTGGATTATTTATAAACATTGTTTTAAAATTGTATAAAGACAATGAACAAACAAATTGAAACTTACAGAATGTTCTTATAAGACACAATTTAAATATATATAAATTGCACTGGTATATTATGGTTTGTCCTCATCTAACTCAGTTTGAAGAGAGAAAATGTGGCAATTTGTAAGCGATACTTAAACGGGTATTTGTGTTCTTAGGGGAAGCTCATTATTTTCTCTTGGGAATGAGCTCCTGCTTTCATAAGGTTTGCACTGGTTACCCTATGAGATGGACTATATTGTCTGACCACTTGACATGATCTAGAAGCTCCAAAAGATAAACCGCTTCAGAGGCCTGTGGGATAAGCTCTAGATTAGACCAACTGAGGTGGGTAAATTTCAGAAGTAGAGTAGGTTTAGCACTTTAGCCATGGTTGGCACCATTATATGGGTTCAGTTTCTGGATTGATTAAAACTAGAAAACAAGCTGAGCATGCTTTTCACACAACATCCTGTCTGCCATGATGGATTAGCTCCCTTTAAACTGTGAACCAGAATTAACAGTTCCCACAGTAAGTTGCTCTTGTCAGTTATTTCATCACAACAGTCAAACAAGGAACTAATATAGTATCCAAGGGCATTGTTATAAAGCAAGTCATGCAAACAAATCTTCAGTCTCTCCTATTTGTCCATTTTCCCTTCTCATCCTCAGCCGTCTTGTCCCTGTTGGCAAGCTGTATAGAACTCCAACATAGGTACTGTATTACTTGCACCAACAGTAGATTTCCTACGGTAAACAGGTATACAAAAATAAAAATATGAAGACAGAAACTATGTAGCATTAATCATACTAAAATGTACTTTATTTAGGTATAGTACATAACTCAGTGCTGAAAGTTTGGCCAGAATGCTTAAAAGCCTGATTCTGATCCATACCGCTGGATAAATGAATTTTGAACTTTAAAAGCTTAAATATTTATTAAATGGTTTGGTGAACATGACAAAGAACGTTACATACATAAATTTCTTTTCTACACATTCATTTTTAGGATTTATTAGCACATTGTTATAAAAGTATATTCATTGTTTAGTGAGGAGAATAGGAGGAAAATGTACATGTGTAACAGTAGGAAATTAGCTTAAAATATTCTAATAAACACAGTAAAATTGATATTGGCAAGTATTTTACTGAGAATTATTAAAACATTCATAATGCTTGATTGAGTAAAAATCACAATTCAGAAACCTGAATATGTAATACCTATCTATTTTCTAAAATGAACTAAGTTGAACATATACAAATGTTTACACATAAATTTATGCATTTACTTTTACATATCTTTCTCCTCTTTAAGTGGCTTATTAAATAAAATGTGTGTGCATTGTCTGCAGAATTTGTTCCCTGATTTCCACAAGGTTTCTTGGTACAAAATTAAGTGACTAGACATATAAAAATATCCCATGCACACTCTTCTTTGCTTGCCTGTGATTATTGAGAGTTGTTTGGTAGGGTAAAATTACTTTGTCACTTCTTTTTCGTCAGAGAGTCAATGTATACCCATAATCAATCATGGTAAAATTCTCCACACAGGATTCATTAAGTTTTATATGCTTTACAAACTTGCCATAGTATTTTAAAAACCAGCAGCACATGATAATAAGTGCAAAAAACAGTCCCAGAAGCTTCATAAAATACTGGTTTGGGGCTCTGTTTGTCTTACAGAGTTCTGAGTTATATATGCCATTATCAAATCAATAAAACAGAAACAAAAGTACTTACTCTAGGAAGAAAAGACACAAATGTGTGAATAAAATTTTGTGAACAAACATACAGAAAGCATTTGGAACATATTCTGAATCACTGTGATTAAATGACCGTTTCCACAAAGTTACATCTACAGTAACGTCTATAGGTCTTATAACGCATAGTAATATACATATATCTGTACATATATGTGTACATAGCCATTACTTGTGGGACACCTTTTATAAGGTGATATATGGATATTTTTACCTGATAGAGCTCCTTCATCAACTAATATCTAAACCTAAATATTTAAAAAAATGTATTTAAGGGGAAGCATAGAGAAAATGTGGTCTGGTCTGAGAAGGAATAGACATAGTATCTGGAGGTATAGTTACAATAAAGAGAATGAAGGTTTTAACTTTTGTAAAATCATAAAATCATTAAGTCTTACTTGACAATTACACTCAGAATTTCTTTCTTCACTTTTTTTCTTGCTTCTACTATATAAGTTCAACCTTTTTTAAAATATCCTATTCGAGGTTATTAGGAGAAATTAAGGAGGAGTACATGAAAAGATCTTGTCTTGAAAGTTAGAGCTATCAAGGGACTGAGATCTCAGGAACCAGTGTTATGATTTATAGACATAAAAATAGCACCACTGTGCTTCTTATTTCTCCCTACATCACATACATAAAAACATAATCACACAAACTCTCTAGGTTAAACACAAATTCACACACATCAACACACACACAACTCACAACGCACACCGTACAATACACACATATATACACAATACCATTTTAATTTGACATTTACTAATACCTAGTAACTAGATAACTTTACTCTCAGTTTCTTCACATTAAATGAATACAGAGAGAAGGGTAAATACCATAGTTTCACACTATTTTATGTAGAGAAAGATCTATGTATAGGAATTTGCTTCAGTGCTTTCTGTTTGCTTGAAGGATAAAAAGTAGAGTGGCTAGAATGTCTCAGGAGTTGTAGTAAAAGAAACATTATTATAGGCCCCAATATCTTCAGGCAAGAATGTAACTTCAATAAAAAGTCATAGGCTAAAATTACAACATAAGGAAGGAGAAGGATCCAGAGGTGGCTCTGCATTCAAGATTACTAATGGAACTTGTTGCAACTCAAGTTTTGTTTCCAGCACTCATGTTGAGCAGCGTACAACTACTTGTAACTTCATCTCCAGAAGATCTGTATTCAGGATAATACAAGCACAAATGTATATATGGTACTCACACAGACACACACACACACACACACACACACACACAAACACACATAGCTATCAGAGAGATAGATGTAAAAAGAAAACCCCACATAAATAAAAAAAAAAAATCCAAAGAAAGAGGAAAAAAATGGCTGTATGAGGTTAAGAGGGAACCTTAAAACATTTTCAATTATAAGCAAAAGGAAAAGAAGAAATAAAATTTCTCCATTTAGTTTGAATGTAGTTAAAAACAGGTGAAAGGTGACCCTATTATGGTTCTGGAGGTGTCAAGTGTTTGGCAAAGGCAACGCTTGCACATGAAAATTTAGCAGCAACACTCTCTCCCCTTCTGAAGTAAGACATTCTAAATGATAAGCCACTCTTCATCCTGGGCTTTCAGACCAAATATGTATATTGAAGTTAATTTATATCATAAGATCTCTAAATTTGGGAAAATGACACATTTGTAAATGCCTTTTATGTCTGTGTATCCAGGAAGCCATTTTAGAGAAAATAGAGATCCCATTTTAAAATATTGAATTTACACTATTCAATAATTTGAGAAGTATCATTTGATTAGAGAGTTGATTAAGAGTACTGTGGAAAAATAAATACATTTAGGAGATAATTAACTTAGAAATTAGTATCTCCCATTATTATAGGATGATTACTATAAAGAATATAGCCGAGAAATACTTGATAATCTTCATCACAACCAATTCTATGACACATGTCTTCATTCTCCACCTCTAATTTTCAATTGTTACGTATTTGCATATATGACAAAAACCATCACCAGTACTCATGTGATTTTTTTTATTTCTTTCTATTGAAAACAGAAGAACTTTTTAAAACCATATGAATCATCTTCTATCTGACATTATTTTCATTTTTTACTTTTTTTAAAACAGGATTTCTTTTTCAATATTTATTTTTATGTACATTGATGTTTTGCCTGTATGTCTGTCTGTGTAAAGGTACCGTATATTTTGGAAATTATAGAGAGTTGTGAGCTGCTGTATGGGTGCTGGGAACTGAACCGGGGTCCTCTGGGGAAAGCAACTAGTACTCTAAACCTCTGAGCCATCTCTTCAGCCCTGCTGTTTATTATGGGTTAGGTATGTACGGTTTTTCTGAAAACCTCATGTGCTGAATGTTCAGACTTTGGCTGGTGACACTGTCAGCAGCAGATTTTAACCTGAGGAAATTAACATCGTCCATTACGTAATGCACCAATGGATTCATACATGTCTAAAGGCAATGAAGCCAGCTAACAGTGTTTCAGACTTTGTAGACCTTTCTTCTCCATTAAATAGCTTGCTTCTGGTGATTTGTCACAATAAGAAAGTGGTTGATAAGGATGCCTGTAGTAATCTGTGTTGTTGTTCCCCGTCCTTTTTTTTACTTCATACCAACCTATCTGCCATATAACTCTTCAGCAAATCATCCACTGAAAACACACACAGCATATACTCACTTATAAGTGGGTACTAGACTTATAAGATAGGATAAACATACTAAAATCTGTACACCCAAAGAAGATTAAAGAAGAAAGAGGACCTGGGGTAAGATGATCAATCCTCACTTAGAAAGACAAATGAGAAGGACATTGGAAAAAGGAGAAAACAAGAAACAGGACAGGAGCCTACCACAGAGGCCCCTGAAAGACTCTATCTAGCAGTGCATCAAAGCAGATGCTGAGACTCATAACCAAACTTTCTGCAGAGTGCAAGGAATCATATGAAAGAAGGGGGAGTTAGTATGACCTGGAGAGAACAGCAGCTCCACTAGGACCTAATACATGTGGGCACAGGGGTCTTCGATGAGACTGTTTCTCAAACCAAGGACCATGTATGGATATAACCTAGAACCCCTTCTTGGATATAGCCCATGGTAGCTCAGTATCCAAGTGGGTACTCTAGTAAAGTGAACAGACACTATTTCTGAAATGAACTCAATGGCTGGTTCTTTGACCTCCCCCACCTACCCCGAGGGAGGAGCAGTCTTGCTAAGCCACAGAGGTGGGCATTGCAGCTAGTCTTGAAGAAATCTGGTAAGCGAGGGTCAGATGGAAAGGGAGGAGACCTCCCCTATCAGTGGACTTGGAAAGGGGCAGGGAGAAGATAAAGGAGGGAGAGTGGGATTGGGAGGGAATGAGGGAGCAGGCTACAGCTGGGATACAAAGTTAATAAACTGTAACTAATATTTAAAATATAATATTAAGAAAAGAAAAAAAAGAAAATGTATCCATTGTTATCTAGTAGCTTGAAACAACAGTGACCTACCAACAGAGGTTAACTTTATCCTCATGGTTTTATGACTAGCACCTTCTAAGTTAGGAGAGAACACAAAATAGTAACCTCATCTTAGTTTCATGTTTATTTTACATATGTGGAGGTAAGGTGTTACAAGAAACTCAGGAATCTTTAATAAAATATTATGTCATACATGTTTTCTCATTAAAATGAACAACTCATTGCTTATTTTCCTTCATCATGGATTTTTGAATGTGCTTTTTATTTCAACAATAATTCAAGCTTTATAATTTACTCTTCATAAAACATTATTTTACCTAACTTTAAAAGTAAAAAACAACAAATATTATTAAGTCCTTTACTTTTGAGTTGAGTTAATTTGCATTGTATTTTCTGAGATGAGAACCAATTTCATCAAGCTAAAATGAATTGAAAGCATTTCATAATAAAATAAAAATGAAAAAATCTGTGGTGGAGTTAGATCTGATAGTTTTATGTGTCTGAAACATTCTTCCTTATGTTCAATCTTCCTTATGTGTGCTATTACAGAACACAATTCAGTATTTGACAAAAGTGTAATTATTTAAATTTTCTGTATATTAAAACACTTAATTCCCCTTAAAGATACCAGTGAGATATAAGGAAAAATGTAGGTGACTACAGAAAAATACCAGGAGACAAGAAAATGAGCAAGCTGAAGAGAAAAATGTCTAATTCCTTTTGAGATTTGTAGAACTCTTTGATATAATCTGTATTAATTTCTGATGTCAAAAAGCCAGAATTGCATTTTAATAGTACTTTGCAAAAGGAGGCTTTTAATTTATATCTGCACTTAACAATATTTTATAGATAGCAAATATTTTGTTTTTTCAAAAGTGTACATTATTTTTAAAGTTGGCTGGAAATATTTTATATAGTCTGTTTGATATCTTTTAAATCTGTTATTAATCCACAGCAGCCAGAAATAAGCAATTATGCTATTACCTCTGTGTGTATTTCAAATGGTTTTGTATGCATGCTGTCAATGTCTGGAAAAATGAGGACATGGATCAAATAAAAAAAGAAAAGGAGGATTTAAAACATCTAGCGAATCACTGAGAAGAAGAACAATGTAATAAAGTGAATAAAACATGTACAATATAGGGTCTTTTCAAATGAGAAACATTATAACATACACAGAATATTCAATAAATAGTGTCAAGGGCAGAATATTCAATAAATAGTTCACTACGGGAACAGAAAATGGAATGGTTATATATGGATTTATTATAAATTTGATTCATCAGATTGACTTGTTTAATCCAGAATTATTCAGAATGCAGTTAGTTGTTCACTGAACAGGCAGAGAGACCAGTACCTGACCATTCCAGGAACCTAATGCCACAAAAACCAAACTCTGGTTCTAAAAGCCTGAATGTTTTTAAGGACTCGATGGTATGGAATCCACATTGGCACTACAAGACAAATGAAGCTGTAGCCTGGTGTCAGTAGCTGAAATGTATTATCAGAGAAAGTCATACTGGCTCAGAAAAGGGCAGACAAATTAGGAAGGCTGATATGTTTCTCAGCCCATTATATATCTTGGTTACTAGAAGGTTCTACCATCTTTGAGAATGGGTCTTCCCTTTCTAACTTGGAAACTTGTTGACAGACACATTCAAAGTTGTATTGCCTAAGTGACTTTTAATCTTATGAAATTGACAAACACAATATAATCTTTGCATAACATGTTGGTAGGTATTTAGAGAGACAACTAGATACAATATTCTATCTCAGTGAATTATTAAGGGATAAAATTTGTATGCGAAAGCGCAGTAACTAGTCCTTTGGAAATCTACTCTATTTGGAAGCAGATAATTTTTCAGAGGCAACTAATTAAAAAATAAATATTTAGGATAGGTGCTAAACTAATCTTGTATATATATATTACACATATGAATGTACATATACTTCTTGTGTTTCTGTGAAGACCTGGATATTCCCTATCTTCTTCAATGACTGTATATCTCTGTTTTTGAGACAGTTTCTCTCACTAAACCTGGAGCTCACACATTCAACTCTAATAGCATGTCAATGAACCTTAAGGACCTTCCTGGTTCTGTGTTTCCATCACTTGGATTGTTGGCATTTTCTTATGCGCCAATCTTTCATTATGCCTTCTAGGGATTACAATTTACTTTTATACCCAGAAAGCACTCACTGAGACATCAGTTCAGCATCCTAATATTTTCAAATTGAGAACCTACTTGAATTTTTTAAATCTTTAATGATTTTAATGTAATGTTGCAGTTCTGGGTGTTCCATAATCTTTTTAAATTATTATCATTAATATTATTTACAATTTATTCACTTTGCATCCCAGTTGTAGCCCTCTCCATCATCTCCCCCTTGTACCTCCTCTCTCCCTCCCTTTTCCTCCCTTATTCCTCTTCCCTAGTCCACTGCCAGGGAAAGCCCTCCTGTCCCTCATGCCATTAACCCAACAGAAAAATATGATACCAGAAATCACATCCACAATTTTTAGAAGTCCTCAAGATTCAATAAACAGTAGTTCATATTTCATTCTCTCTGTTAGAAACATGCAGAATGGAACAGTTTCTATTGTTGACTATGGGATTTATATAGTCCTACACATTGGCAAGGATTAAGGTGACTGTGGAGGAGGGGTGATGGGGATGGTTGCTGTAAGGCATAGCTACAATGAGAGCCATGACTAATAGGACATCTGTAGTGACAGTAGGAGCTGGGAGGAAACATCAAAAATACTTCAGGAGATAATTCCAAAGCCCCACAACAGTTCAGAGGAACACACATAGACAAAGGTCTTCTCCAGTAAAGTCTCATAAAGTTTTCTTCCTAACATTGATGCATATATAGGAAGAAAAGGGAATGGAGGAGTCTCAAAAACATACTTATTTAGAAAATGTCAGGTAAAATATAAAAATGAAAGGTATTGTAACATATTTCAGCTATTGAAGTCTACTTTCCCTGAACTATGGAGGCTCAGGAATGCCAGTGGAGACTTTTGTTCTAGATTAAATCACATGCAACCTAAGAAACAGTAATTCTGCCTAAATCAGCATGGTTCATGCATGCACATTAGGTTTTTTTTAATGTAATTTATTTTTTTTATATCAATCACAGGTTAGGTACTTTGCATCCCAGGCATAGACCCCTTCCTCCTTCCCTCCCACTCTCCCCATCCCTCCCTCATCTCCTCCCTGCCCCCTTCAAGTCCACTGACAGGTGAGGACCTCCTCCCCTTCCATCCAACCCCAGATCATCTCGTCTCCTCAGGGCTGGCTGCAATGTCCTCCCCTGGGATCTAGTCAGGCTGTTATTCCCTGGCATGTATGGGGGAGGATCAAAGAGCCAGCCATCGAGTTCATGACTGAAACAGTCCATGTTCCCCTTACTGGGATCTTTAGTTGGACACCGAGCTACCATGGGACACATCTGAGCAGGGGTTCTAGGCCATATCTATACATGGTCCCTGGTTGGAGAAACTGTCTCGTATAAGACCCCTGTGCCCTGCTCAGTTTGGTCTTTGTGGAGCTCTTGTTCTCCCCAAGTCTTACTAACTTCCCCTATTTTTATTATTATTCCCGCCCTCTGCAGAAGGCTTGGTTGTCAGTCTTAAAATATGCTTTGATACATTGCTATATTGATTCTTTCACAAGTATTAGTTTCTCTTTTGCTAATCTCATCAAAAGTATTAAAAATTTTTATATTTATTTATGTATGTGTTTAGATGTGGAAACATATCCAAGGGTGCCCACAGAAGTTAGAAGAGGGCATTGAATCAGTTGGAGGTGAAGTTATATGGTATTCTAGATCACCTGTTGTATATGCTGGCAACTCAACACCTGTCCTTTGCAAGAGTAGTGGGTGTTCATAATTGCTGAACCATCTCTCCAGTCTTAAAAAAAATAAAAATAAACTTTTGAGTATGAAATTTTTGAAATATCTGAGCTGCTATAATTTCGGTGTCAGTGATGTTTGAGCTAATATTGAAAGAAGAGACAGTTAAAAATAAAGGGTTCAATAAGTATGGATAAAATGACTAAAGAGTGATCAGTTACCAACTGATACCCTATGCATTTTATAGACAATGTCAGCTACAAGTGGTTCAGAAAATGGAGTGACTGTGGCTCTGGGTGGGGTGCACCAAGTGAGGCAGATATAAGCAGCCAAAAGGAAAACAATAAAGAAACAAGGAAACTAAAAGTAGCGGGAGAACACAATGAAGAGCAGCTATACACACTATTGTAATATACTTTTAATTTAAACAAATACCATTTCATAAAGATTTTCTCTGAAACTTATTTTACATGTTTTCTTGAAAAAATCTATTAGAATGGTGGGGTAAACTCAAGCTTTTCTCTTTTTGGTTAAGATTCATTTGAATGCAGTTATATTGACTTTCTTCTGCTGCCTCCTTTAGTAATGATCTAGTGGCAGATGGGAGCAGTTTCTACAGAGAACTATGTGTCATAAAGCCTGACGTATGTACTATTTGGTCCTTCAGAGAAAAACATTAAGAGCCTCTGCCTGATTTTGAATGTACTGCGTTTATGTTTTCGTGACTTTGTGTTCACTTTCTTTCTACGCATTTTCAATATGCATAAAGGCATAGACACAGAGGGCTTGCTCCTTCGGTTTTGCATTTTCATGTGAAGATGTTGTCTCTGGCCTCCCTGTTTGTGTAGTCTGTTATCTTGCTTTCACCAGTATGCACTTTTTCCTCCAGAACTTGGGTACAAGTTCTGGAGAAAACTTATCTCTTTTGTAAGCTGCTTTTGGTTATTGTGTTTTATCACTGCGACGGAGTTTAAATGAATACACCTACTCAGTATTTCTAGCTCAGGCTTCTTGACATTGTAACTGTGGTGTTATATGTTTACAGACAGCTTGTAAGTGTACCAGGTATAGCAATGAATGTATGCAAAAGTGATACGTCCCACTTCTGGAAAAATTTTTAATTTTAATTTATTTTTACAATTATTCATTTCATACCCTGTATTTAGCTCCCTCCCTCATTTCCTCCCCATCCCACCCTTCCTCCATCTTCCCATCTATCCCCTTCCCTTAGTTCACTGAGAGGGGAAGTTCTCCACTATTACCATCTGCCCATTACTTGTTAAGTCTCATCAGGACTGCCTGGATCCTCTTCCTCCATGGCCTAGCAGGGCTGCATCATCAGGATTGAGTGATCAAAGAGCAGTCAACTGAGTTAATGATAGAGACAGCCCCTGCTCCCCTCACTCAGATGGGTCAAGTATATCTTAAGCACAACTCAGTTTCTCACATGATAACAGAACATTGCCCATTACAATCTCTGGGCTGGTAGAATGCTTGCTGGATGAGAATGAGGACCTGAATTTGCATCACAAAGCAAACCACCAAAAATTCAATATTTAGCCAGTTTCTCTAATACTAAGGCCAAAGACAAGCAGATCTCAGGAACTAACTGGCCAGCTAGTCTAGAAAATCTGTGAATCAAGTTCTGTCAGAGACCCTAACTCAAGAAATAAAGCAGAAAATACTGAGGAAGATATCCCAGTATGAACTTCTGCATCCACGGGATTTACATTATTCTGTATACAATGGCAAATTTATATCTGATTGAAATATATCAGTTAAATATTGATGTCACAGATAAAATACCCAGCCACATGTCATACATAAAATGATTGACTATAAGTATAAATATGAAGATGGATTTAAAGAGTTGAAGGAAAATTGGCTAACACCAATGGAAAGAAAAGACTGAGAATGTGACATATTCTCACAGGGAGTATATTTCATTATAGAAGTATCAGTCACAAATATGACTATTAAATTACATGCTGTGCCTGATTATCTCAAAAGACAGAGTAATAATATACATGCTTCTCACAAGGGTATGGCAAAATTCAGGAAACAAATTTATCAAATTGATAAACATTAGGTTAATACAAAACCATAATTGTGGGAATAGATGTTGGCATCAGTAACTGACAGACCCAAGTCATGAAAGTCTATGAAAGAAGAGATAAACTAATCGGTTTATCTTCGATTATCTTCAATAAAAGTCATTTCTAGAATACAGCATCCAACAATCAAAGAAACACGTGGTTTTAAAGCTAACTAAACAAGCACCAAATAAATCACGTTTGGCTCATAAAATATATCTTAATTTTAAAGGTAGAGAAACCATAAAATGCAGAATTTCTCGTGATAGAATTAATCTAGAAATTAAGCAGAAGAAGAAGTAACACCTAAATCTGAAAGTTTCTGAAAAGTTAACAAGTGCCTCAAGACAACATGGTATTCAGATAGAATCTCCACAGCAGTGCTTTTCAGCTCTCTTAATGCTGAGTCCCCTAATGCTGCTGTTCCTCAGGGTGTGGTAACCTCCAATCATAAAGTTATTTTGATGCTATTTCATAACTTTAAATATCTCATATGTAAGCTAATATGTGGTCCTCAAAGGGGTCACAACCCACAAGCTAAGAACTGCTGCTCCAGAGAAATTCTAAATATAGTAACTAAAATGTATATAACTTTTGAAAAACTAGATACCAACAATAATTAACATTACATTGAAAAGTATATTAAAAACAAAATATAAAATCAATAATTTAATGCCTCAATTTAAGAGATGGAGAAATGAAAATATTAAAGATTTTCAATTTAATGGAGAAAACTTAAAAAGGGACCAAAAACTGCTGATTTTAGGATCAATAAAATTTCAGGCAAACAATGAAAGACAATATACACAAATTATGAATGCCAGAATGAAAGCAGGCTAATCACTAGAAAGAAGATAAAACAGAAATATTATGACCGTGCTGACATATTAAATAGACAAATTTCGTGAAAAACACAGAATACCAAAACTCACTCAAAAAGGAATAAATAACCTAAATGGAACTCTTGTTACTGAAGAAACAGAATCAGTATTTAATTACCTTACAAGAAAGAAAGAAAGAAAGAAAGAAAGAAAGAAAGAAAGAAAGAAAGAAAGAAAGAAAGAAAGAAAGAAAG
>CM053766.1:29666641-29732530 GCA_028658305.1 Pachyuromys duprasi | reverse complement strand
TTGAGTATTTTTCTTTCAAGGTCTGTGAAGAATTGTGAAGGTATTTTGATGGGCATTGCATTGAATCTGTAGATGGCTTTTGGCAATATGGTCATTTTCACTATGTTAATCCTACCAATCCATGAGCACGGGAGGTCCTTGAAATTGAAGAAGATAAAAACAGTTTTTAAAAGACTCCCAACCAAAAAATGCTCAGGGTCAGATGGTTTCAGCACAGAATTCTACCAGACTTTTAAAGAAGACATCATACCTATTCTCCTCAAATTAATACACAAAATAGAAACTGAAGGAACATTACCAAACTTATTCTATGATGCTACAGTCACCTTGATAACTAAAGCGCACAAAATTCAACCAAGAGAAAAATTTCTCAGGAACAGTGATGCAAAAATATTCAATAAGAACTCTCAAACAGAATGTAAGAACACATAAAAAACATCATCACCATGGTCAAGTAGGTTTCAACCCAGGAACATATTAATGGTTCAACATAAGAAAGTCCTCAGAAAAGACCCCTGTGCCCAGATGTTTTGTTTTGTGTTTGCTTGTTGGTTTTGTTTTTGTTTGGTTGGTTTTTTCTCTCCTTGTATTGAGACCTGATAGACTAGGATCAGATGGAAAGAGAGGAGGACCTCCCCTGTCAGTAGACTGGGGGAGGGGCATCAGAGAAGAGGGAGGGTAGATAGGGTTGGAGGGGATGAGGGAGGGGGCTACAGCTGGGATACAAAGTGAATAAAAACTGTAATGAATAAAAAATTAATAAAAAAGAAAATCCATCAATGTAATCCACCATATAAATAAACTGAAAAAAAACCCCACATTATCATCTCATTATGTTCTAAAAAAAACATTGACAAAATCTAACACCTCTTCATATTAAAAGTCTTGGAGAAATTAGGGATACAAGGTGCATATCTAAACATAATAAAGGCAAAGTACTGCAAGCCTATAGCCAACATCATATTAAAATGAGACAAACTTAAAGCCACCCCACTAAAGTCAGGGACAAGACAAAGCTGTCAACTCTCTATATATTTTTTCAACATAATACCTGAAGTATTAGTTGGTGCAATAAAAAAGCTAAAATAATATGAAAATGTATGTTGTGTAGTGTTTTTTGTTCTCATTTTTCACGCTCTATTTGAACTTATTTTTCAAAGCATAGGTGTGTTATCATTTCAGTTCCTTGGTGCTGCTTATTCTAAGACTGGCTTTTGAAGATTTGCACATTCCATTCAAGAGTTTTTCCTATGCAGTAGTTGCCATTTGCATGGCAACTTCCTATTGCTTCTTTGTTTTGTTTTACTAAGAATTTACGATTAAAGAAGTATCTCATAAAATAAAAATGCTATATTATGTGATCATTTAAACATTAGGTTCTTTATAAATCTAGAAATAAAAAAATTGAGATAACTGAATTGAAAGTTTACTTTTAATGAACACTGAAATAAATGGCTAAAATAAAAAACTCAAGGGACAACACATGATGGAGAGGTTGTGGAGAAAGGGGGACCCTCTTCCTCCATTTCTGGTGGGAATGCAAACATGTACAACTTTTCTGGAAATCAATTGGTGCTTTTTTAGACAATTAGGAATAGTGATTTCTCAAAACCCAGCTATATCACTCTTAGGCATATATCCAAAAGATGCTCAAGTACACAACAAGGACATTTGCTCAACCATGTTCATAGCAGCTTTATTCATAATAGGCAGAATCTGGAAACAACCCAGATGTCCCACAGTCAAGTAATGGATACAGAAATTATGGTACTTTTACCTAATGGAATACTGCACAGTAATTAAAAATGAGGAAATCATGAAATTTGCAAGCAAATAGTGGGACCTGGAAATGATCATCCTGAGTGAGGTATTCCAGAAGCAGAAAGAAACACACAGTATACACTCACTTATATAGATCTATAAACATACTGAAATCTATATACCTAAAGAACATAAACAAGAAAGAGAACCCAGGGTAAGATGATCAATCCTCACTTAGATAGACAAATGGGATGGACATTGAATGTAAGAGAAAACAAGCAACAGGTCAGGAGCCTATCACAGAGGGCCTCTGAAAGACTCTACCTAACAATGTATCAAAGCAGATACTAAGACTCACAACCAAACCTTAGGCAGAGTGCAGGGAATCATATGAAAGAAGGAGGAGTTAGTAAGACTTGGTGAGGACCAGAGCTCCACAAAGACCAAATACATGAGGGCACAGGGGTCTTTTATGAGACTGATTCTCCAAGCAAGGACCATGTACGGATATAACCTAGAACCCCTGCTCGGATATAGCCCATGGTAGCTCAGTATCCAACTGGGTACCCTAGTAAGGGGAACAGGGACTGTTTCTGTCATGAACTCAATTGCTTGCTCTTTGACCCTCACCCTCCCTGCCCCCAAGGGAGGAGCAGCCTTGCTAGACCCCAGAAGAGGACATTGCAGCCAGCCCTGAAGAGACATGATAAGCTAGGGTCAGATGGAAGGGAAGGAGGTCCTCCCCTATCAGCGGACTTGGAAAGGGGCAAGGAGGAAATGAGGGAGGGTTGGGGAGAATGGCAGGAAATGAGGGAGGGGGCTATGTCTGGGATACAAAGTACATAACCTGTGATTATTATAAAAATTATTAAAAAAAGAAATATTCTTTGACATCACTATTACTTGTGTCTTAACATTTGTAAGAAATTAATGGTGTAAGTTTCTCATAGAAATAGCTAATAAAAGAAGGATTAAGAAGAAAAAAATTGCAGGGTGAGTTTAGCAGAGCTCCGTATAGAAGAGATGATTCACATGTGGCATTTCAGAAGAAAACAGCATAAATGTTTCTCCCTCTCCATCCCTAGGTTGTTTGTTGGTGGAAGTAAAGGATGCTTTTAATTTATGCCAGCTTGCACTATTAGACCTGTTAGAAAAGCTCAAATTTCCTTAATGTTAGCATAATTCTGACATGACAGGATAATTAAATCTGTGGCAAAGTTGTCCAGACTCTTGTATAGCACTTCTAATTATCTATAAGAGTGCTAGTGTATTTAAATATATATGACTATATATATGATGTTTATGACTATATATTAATATATATATGATGTAGAAATGGTATTTTTATATTTGGGAAGTAATTCTTTACATATGATAGAAACAGATGCTCTACTATCAGAAAGCTTGCAGATCTTCCATTTCTCTGTTTCTTCCCAAATACTTTTATAATTGGATTCATCAATATGTCCTTTCAGATACTTCCAGATTGAAAAAGCTGATCTCAGAAAAATAAGTAAATAAAAGAAATGGTTTACATATTTTCTCAATATGTTTCCAAACTTACTTTTATCACAATAAATAAAGATAGCAGTGTGTTTCATTGGCATACATATTGACATACAGGAAGAAACATAATTGTAGTTAGCTCTTGCTTTTTAAAAAGGAAACTGCAACATAAAATAAAATTAGATTCATTACTATCTTCTTACACACAGTACCTGTTTATCACGAATGCATTAGGAATGTCATAATTCTACTTTCTGAAGTCAGTATGCTAAAGATGTGTTATAGACTGAATCAGAGAAGGTTTAAGCTTTCCCACTTAGTCCTGTATAAGGTGCTTGATTAGCAAACCAAGAGTGATAGTCTATTAGATGAAACTAAATGTTCAATTATTGAAGCAATACAAAACTGCCAAAAGGAAATAAAATTTTGGTCCTCTTTTGGTGTTCCAAATTTATGAAAGGGTGTGATATGATATATTATGTATAAATCTAAATAAACTCTGGCCTTTGACTTAATAATGAATAATAAACAGAAAAATATCTCAAACTGACCATAGAACAGATATTGAAGGTGGATAAGATATTTCTGGATGCTTAAACTACCTCTTTGAATTGGAAATTTAATTGAAAATGAATCATTAAGTAGTGTACATCAAAAGTTGTATAATTTTCCTTAAATCAAACCAGCAAATAAATTATTGGGTGTCTATTGCATGCAGAGCCTGTATTAGTTAATGACTGAGAATCAATTTCTGCCTAGATGATTTACACCCAAAGGATAAGACATTTGCATAGTCATGAAATTCAGATTTTGGAGGTTCTGCAGGAGGCAAGGAGACAGATGTTTAAAGAAAAACAATGCAGCCATCCTCTTCACAGTGAGATCTAGTATGGCTGTAATGCATAGTGCCCAGATTTCACTCCAACAGTGCAGATTTTTTAATCTGAATGTCATTTCTAGAGACATTGTTTTTGTTTGGGTGAGTACAAAGTGACTCTAGACATGTGTTCTGCTTTTGCATATGAAGGACAATCTGATTTAAATATAAAAGTACAGAGAACAACTGAAACATGAGTGAGAGAAAGTAAGCAAGCAAAGGAGGGAAATAGAAAATAAATAGTTAATTATTGAGGGTCAGAAACTGATACAATTATTTTATATATTCACAAATGAAAATATGCTGTTTTCCTGACTATACTGTTTTCTTCTACTTCCTTGTGTGTGTGTGTCTGTGTGTGCATGTGTGTATGTGTGTGTGTGTGTGTATTAATGTCCTTTCCCACATAAGATATGTAACTCTAAAAGTTATACTTGTGCTCAGGAATAAAGGTTGGATTACTTGATTTGTTGGTGTTTAACTTCTTAAGTTCTTTATATAGTCTGGATATTAGGCCTCTATCAGATATAGGGTTGGTGAAGATCCTTTCTTAATCTGTAGGCTGTTGGTTTTCTTCTGACGATAGTATCCATTGCTTTACAGAAGCCTCACAGTATTATGAAGTTCCATTTATTGATTGTTGCTCTTAGAGCCTGTGCTGCTGGTGTTCTGTTCAGGAAGTAGTTTCCTGTGTCAATGAGTTCAAGGCTCTTCCAGACGTTTCGTCTAACAAATTTAGTATGTCTGGTTTTATGCTGAAGTCTTTTAGGGGACCTTCAGAGACTGATGAGCCGAGGACCATGGAGATTGCCTAGACCCCCTGCTCAGAAGTAGCACATGGGCAGTTCAGTCTCCATGGAGGCTCCCTAGTAAGGGGCAATCTGGCATGTACCCAGTTACCTGCTCTTTGATCACTGCCCCACAAAGGGATAGCCTTACTAGGTCACAGAGAAATAGGATCCAGACAGGCCTTATGAGACCAAAGACGCTAGGGTCAAATAACTGGGGAAGAGGACCCTCTCTATCAGTGGACTAGCACAGGGGCATAGGGGGAGAAAAAAGAGGGAGGGTGGGACCAGGAGGAGATGAGGGAGGGGGCTACAACTGGGATAAAAAGTGAATAAATTGTAATAAAGAGTAGTAGTAGTAAAAAGTAAATGTTGAATTCTGCCCCTAACTTCTGATGCCTATACTTTTATCAATGCTTCACTATTTCCCAAATCTCTTTCTTTCTCTCTCTCTTTCTCTCTCTCTCTCTCTCTCTCTCTCTCTCTCTCTCCCTCTCTCTCTTTCTCTCAAACACACAAAGAATGAATTTAAAAATTTTAAAATGAATTTATTTGTTTCTTATGGTTGTTTCAACATTTCATATTCTTTATGGGATCTTTTAAATGATAAGTTATTTATGCAATGGAGTATCAACAGATATAACCTACAGTATTATTAATTATCTCAAAGTTATGTTTGGAGCAACTGCTTTTCAAATATTTACATCATTTCATGCAAATATTTCTTTATTACTTTCTTCCACATGGGCCACCAGAAAAGCAAAGCAAGGACACCATGAGTTTTAAGATTGACTGCTTGAAACACTATAAAAATTTCTAACATTGCCTCAAAGGAATAAAGTTTATGAGATGTAAGGTAATTATCACTTTTC
The DNA here is from genome assembly GCA_028658305.1 of Pachyuromys duprasi. Lineage (NCBI taxonomy): Eukaryota > Metazoa > Chordata > Mammalia > Rodentia > Muridae > Pachyuromys > Pachyuromys duprasi. Next base: position 29,726,726 of record CM053766.1, on the reverse strand, counting down.
CATTTTCTGGTCATTTTGTAAGTAATAATGTAAAATATTCAAATTGCATAGACATGAACCTGCGGTGATAGCTAGCCAGCAGCGTAGCAGAGATGACTCACAGTGTTCATTCTTCAACAGGATTGTTGAGGTCACATCTCACTGTAAAAATAATCAATTAAGAGTGTCAATGAATGACCTGGGAAAGGGTTTGTCTGCTCAGAGTTCAGAGTACTGAATGAAATGCCAGTTTGTGGGATATCATGCCAAGGCAGATTTTAACCCATTGCTATGAGGTTCTGATGAGTTTCTTGTTTTAAAGTTTAAGTTTTAATACTTTTATTAAATTTTCATTAGAAATATACTATGAACATCTGAACATTAAATGTACAAAACATTGATAATTTGCATTTCAAGTGAGATCAGCCCTTAATGCTGTAGTGGTCCTAGGACATTTTAATGTTTCCTAACTTTAATGGTCTGAGGCATATAATTTTTGTTCCTTGTGCTTACATATGATAGATTATAAGTGAAATGGAAATTGGAATCATATGTGGGGATAGTGGGGGTGGGAGACCAGAAGGCTTGGAGAGAGAAGAGAAACAGGATGGTGGCATCTCTGAGACAAGCTGGAGACCTATGACAGGGTAGGGCTCCTGGGAGGATGTAGGGGTAGACCCCTAGTAGCAGGGGTCATGAAGACTGAAGAGGCCACACTCTAGGTAGACAGGACTTTTAGTGGAAGAAGGAGAACACCAACCCACCCACAAAATCTTTGGCTCAAAATTCACCCTGCCTACAAAATGTGCAGGGATAAATATAGAGGAGAGAGTGAGGGAATGCCCAACCAATGCCTGGCCCAACCTGAGACCCACCCCACCAGAGAAAGCCAATCCCCTGAAGCTATTAACTCCATTGTCTGGCTTAGCTATTATCTGAAAGGCTCTACACAGTAGTGGATCAAAATAGATGCTAAAACTCACAGCTAAACATTAGGTGGAGTGTAGAGAGCCTTGTGGGAGAGTTGGGAGGAGGGTATAATGACCCAGAAGGAACACGAACTCCACAAAAAGACCAAGAGTTAACTAACCTGAGCCCAGGGTGTCTTACAGGGACTGAAGCATCAACCAAGATTGGACCTAGCCCCCTTACACTAATGTATTTCTAAAATGGAAAATTCCCAGATTTTCCTCAAAATTTGATGGTGCATTATCTGCTTAAATATTTTCAGGGCTAATTTCTATCTCTTCTGGTCTGTGTTAAGTCTGTGTAGCTCAAAGCTTCAAATTTATCATTAGTAAAATGGATAGCAGTACCCTACAGCTTAGAAGTGTTATTAAAAGGGAAAGAGAAAATGAGTAGCAGGAAAGTGTCTCTCAAAAATAAGATGTTCAGATATAAGCACATGATACAAACAATTATCAGTTTATACAGAAAGCTACATGAACGCCGAAATGTAAACTATAATTCATAAAGCTGTAACCAAAATGTTGAATTTAATTCATGCTAATAATAGTAATGAGAATATATATATATATATATATATATATATATATATTTGTTTTACTGTCCTAAATTATTTTTCCTTAAACATGGAAGATATCATGCTCGACCTTCAATTTACATAATTGGATTTTGGTGTCAAATGAGTTTAAAAGTTAATTCAACATATGTAAAAGTATACAATACACATATTTGGGGAAGAGTTAGAGTTATGATGAATTATGAAAAGTTATGTTTGCAGGGAGCTAACATAGCTCATAGACTTCCTAAGAACCTGAAAATAATAAATTAACAAAAACCAATTGTCTTTTGAGAATGTTTCCTAAAATTTTTTGCCCAAACTTGAAAAGTCAACATCAGCATATTCCCTTTACTCTGACTACAAAGAGGAAAATATGTAGTTTTTTTTGTTTGTTTGGATAAAGTAAAATAAATACAGAACTAAGCCAACTGGCTGTTGGTTCTTCCTAGAAAATAGAGGTGTTCTTTCTATCTGTTCTTTTCTTAACACATTTTCCCAAATTCTTTTTTGTGACAGTTGCACTGTCTCTCAACTGAAGTTTGGTAAGAAGACACAGTAAGGTTATTATCATTGTTTTTGAATGGCAAAGTTAGGTCATTTCTGTATCTGACTCATCAATGATAAATTATTTTCTCCTGAATGTGTGTTATTGCCATTTCCATAAACTCCAGTGGCCACCTAATTGATCATTAGATTAATAAGCACTCTCATTTCCTATCTCCTGGTTTTCCAGCAACATGTAAATAGGCTTTTTAAAATTACATCTTCTTTCACCTCTTGTTTCTACAAAACAAATCCAGGACAATCACAAGTTTCTCATTAATGGATTCAAATCTCACATATACAAGCACTAAGGCCAGTAGCTTCTCAGGGCTTACTTACAGAGCTTACCTACTATGCAGACATTTTCTAAGTTCTGTTACCAAACCAGATAATCAATTGCCCAATTTGAATTGATCTCTGGACTCCAGCTGGCTTTTCATTCTTCTAGCTGTAGTCAGCAACACATCTTTCCATTTCTCACTAAAGAGATTAAGACAGCTTTATCTTACCTTACAGAGCTGGGGCTTGACAGTCACATTGAGAGTCAAAGCAAGACAATCTTTCACTGCAATGAAACCCTCTCCACATTCCAGCCATGACTCTTTTATTTTCCTTTTTTTAAAATTTTTATTATTAGTTACATTATATTAACTCTGTATCCCAGTTATATCCTGCTCTCTCATTCCCTCCCAATCCAACCTTCCCTCCCTCATCTCCTCCCTGCCCCTTTCCAAGTCCACTGACAGGGGAGGACCTCCTCCCCTTTCATCTGACACTGGTTTATCAGGTATCTTCAAGACCTCCTCTTGAAAGTTCTCCTCTGTGGCTTAGCAGGGCCGCTCCTCCCTTGGGGTTTGGGGAGGGCAAAGAGCCTGCCATTGAGTTCATGTCAGAAATAGTCCCTGTTCCCTTTACTAGGGAAACCCACATGGTTACTGAAGGACCATGGGCTATAGCCAAGCAGAGGTTCTAGGTTATATCCATACACGGTCCTTGGTTGGAGAAACAGTCTCATATAAGACCCCTGTGCCCAGATATATTTAGTCCTTGTGGAGCTCCTATCCTCTCTATGTCATGTTAACTCTCCCTTCTTTTATATGTTTCCCTGCACTCTGCCAAAGGTTTTGTTATGAGTCTTAGTATCCGCTTTGAGATCAACAATCAATAAATGGGACTTCATGAAACTGAAAAGCTTCTGTAAAGCAAAAGACACTGTCATCAAAATCAAATAACAGCCTACAGACTGGGAAAAAATCTTCACCAACCCTATATCTGACAGAGGGCTGATATCCAGAATATATAAAGAACTAAAGAAGTTAAAAAGCAATAAATCAAGCAATCCAATTAAAAAATGGGGTATGGAGCTAAACAGAGAATTATCTGTAGAGGAATATAGAATGGCAGAGAAACACTTAAAAAGATGTTCAACATCCTTAGCCATCAGAGAGATGCAAATCAAAACAATCCTGAGATTTCACCTTACACACATCAAAATGGCTAAAATAAAAAACTCAAATGACAACACATGCTGGAGAGGTTGTGGAGAAAGGGGAACCCTCCTCCGTTGCTGGTGGGATGTAAACTGGTACAACCACTTTGGAAATCAATCTGGTGCTTTCTCATAAAATTAGAAATAGTGCATCCTCAACCCCAGCTATACCATTCCTGGGCATATATCCAAAATTTTCTCAAGTACACAACAAGGACATTTGCTCAACCATGTTTTTTGCAGCTTTAATTGTAAGAGCCAGAACCTGGAAACAACCCAGATGTCCATCACCGGAGGAATAGATACAGAAATTGTGGTATTTTTACATATGGAATACTATTCAGCAATTTAAAAAGAGGAAATCATGGAATTTTCAGGCAAATGGTGGGATCTAGAAAAGATCATTCTGAGTGAAGTATCCCAGAAGGAGAAAGATACATGTGGTATATACTCACTTATTTTACCTATAAGATATGATAAACATAATGAAATCTACACACCGAAAGAAGACCCGAGGTAAGATGATAAATCCTCACTTAGAAAGACAAATGGGATGGACATTGGCTGTAGGAGAAAACAAGTAACAGGATAGGAGCCTACCACAGCCGGCCTCTGAAAGACTCTACCCAGCCATGACTTTTTAAATTTCCAAGTTCAGTACAGTTCTTAAGCAATTCCCTTTTGAATACACATGAATGCCTGCCACGTATGTATTTGGACATCTGCTGTTGTGCTTTTAGAGGGAAAACAGGAAAGAGCAACTGCCTCAACTCACTGTCCCTGGGTGATCCTACTGGCTCCATGCCTAGAGCTATGTGTAGATCTCAAGTAAGTCCTCAGTATGACAACTGTGTCATAAACACAGTGAAGGCCATGTGTCCATCAAAGAAACTCCTCACCAAGAATGGCAGCACAGCATCACTGTCAGAGGGAGAAAACTCCCAGAAATGCTGTCCTTAGAGTGCAAATGTCTTCTGAGTCAGGTTAAGTTCAATTTGCCTAGTTTGTTCTGTGTTAGTCTTGCTTTTTTATTGTGCATTTTATTCATCAGCTATGTCTTTGTATCACTCTGTATGCATTAGTTACATGGATGCCAAGATGCACATACAGTTGTGTGTATGTGGCTACAACTGCATTCTAAGCTTGACCCAGAATATACAGAAAGCAGAGTATACCAAGAATTCTGCTCTGTAGCCCTAAACCTTAAGAGCATGGATTGTTTTCCCTGTGAGTTTTTTTCCCTTGTGCTCCAGGTGCCACACTAGTCCAACACTCAAATTATAGCTGCCATATACAAAGAATGTTTTCAGACCAAACAAGAGCATGAAAATAAAATTACTGCTAATAAAAACTGCATAGGATTATGCTCCCAAAAGGAACTGCTCTTACATACTTTATTTTTAATAAAATATGAGCATCCCATTGAAATGACTTTTTAATTTTGAATGACTCAGTATGAAAGCCATCAGAGGAGGCCCCATACAGCAGGAGATTTCAGCAAGTTTTTGTTTGTTTGTTTTTTCTAATTATGTTTTCTTTTGTTTCTCCTAAAACATTAATGGAGAGTTACTAAAAGTGAAGAGAAATTTTCAGCAGAAAAGAAGAGACAATATGAGTGTGTTTGATTTTCTATTATTTGCTTATTTTTTGTTTCATTGTTTGTCTATGTATTATATATTTTCTTGTTTCTGAAATGAGCAATAACATTAATGTTCCTACATGAAGCAAATATGAATAAAGACAAACATGTAACCAACAAAAGGACTAAACATAATTAAAATGAAACCACACAAGACATGATGTTAAAAAAAATCAAGACTGACAGAGAACAAACAAGACAAATTAAACTTAATCGGACTCCCAAGACAATTGCACATAGAGCAGCATTAATCCTGAGACAACAGAAGAACAGATATGCTGTATTATGGAGTTGCCTCCCTGCTTATGTGTCTCAGTTATTTACTAAAATTCTTTCCTTTAACCAAATAATTTTTGTTACACTATAGGAATTATTTATTTTACATAACGACAATGATCATGGCAAGTACAAAACAATGTATTTATTATAATGAAATTGGTGAACTTGCACTTTGCAGGATAGGAAAATTATTTTCCTTTTATTCTTAATTTTTAGAGTTATTTTTATTCTTCTCTCATATGTTACAACCCAACCACGGTTTCCCCTCCTTCAGTGTTTCTCTACCTCTCCTCTTCCCAAATCCACTCCTAGTCCTGTTTTCTTTAAAAGACAAAATAAAAATATCAGGCCTCCCGGAGACATCCACCACATATAGCATAACAAGTTGCAAACATACTAGACACAACCCTCACCTCAAGGCTGGACAAGACAATCGAGTAGGGGGGAAAGGGTCCCAAGTAGAGGTAAAAAGTAAAAAACATACCTCCCTCCCCCCATTGTTAAACAACAAGATACACAGCCATATGCAGAGGACCAAAATCAGAGCCTTACACCAAGGTCTGTGTTTGTCACTTCAGTCTCTGTGAGCCCCTATGTCTACTTCTTGCTTGACTCTGTGTACTATATTCTTGCATAGAAGATGTATTGGGTAATTATAGTGCTAACTTATGGAAGTAGCTGACCAATGACTGATCCAATTTGAGGCCCATGCCAGGAGAGGAAGGCCATGCCTTACACTGCCTGACTGGCAAGACAGCCCAGAGACCCAGGAATGGAACCCTACTCATACACTGGTACCTAGGCTCATTGTCATCAGTGAGGCTTCAATGTGCAAATTGATGGGAACAAATGCAGAAGCTAACAGCCAAACATTAGGCAGAACTCTGGGAATCCTGAGGAAGAGGAGAAGGAAGGACTGCAGGAGCCAGAGGGGTCAAGGGCACCACCAGAAAGATTAGTTTGATGGCTTAACACACTAATTTAATATTAACTATAATATTTCTATTACAACTTAAACTCATCATAGAATTCATTTATTATGTCATATGTTACATCCTGATAACAGTTTTTCCCCCTCCTCTCCTACCAGTCCATCCCTCTCCTGCCATGTCCCTTCAAAAAAGACTGAACCTCCCAGGGATATCAACCAAACATGGCCTATCAAGCTACAATAAGACTAGGCACCTCCCCTCATATTAAGGCTGGAAAAGTCAACCGCGTAGAAGGACAAGGGCCCCAAAACAATTTAAACTCATTCTTATATTTTAGTATCTGATATTTTTTCAGGAGTGACATGGAATCAAAGATAAAATATAATTCATTCTTTTCAAAGTTTCTGACCCAATTTTTTTTCCCTAAATGGTCAAATCCTTAAAGGAAACATAAAAATGTTCAAAACCTCATCTATTGCAGTTTCTTTTACAAAAAAAAAAAAAAAAGAAAATGGATATTAAAGAATAATATTCTGCATAATTATATTGTGGCTTTCAAAACTAATGAAACAGCAAGGCCATCCTTGTTGACAGTATTATGGCAAACAAAAGAATATTACAGAAATAGGCTTGTCTTGATTGTTAAAACTTGTGAAAACCATAGATCTGATTTTTCTTCTCAGAAAAATAAGTTTGTTTTTTTCTTTTTCATTTCATTGTCTTCAAAGTGAAGGTAAATGTCAAGCCATTTTGGCTAATACAGGAGTATTGAAATATTCTAAGTGAAATTTTGTTCAACTGTCAAAGCAAGAAAATGATCTCCTGTGATCTCCTGATGAATGCAAACACATTTCTGGTTTCAAAAGAAACACAAAGGTGTATCAGTTGCTACCTGTCTACACTCTAGTTAAGATTTTACACATTCCCCAAAACCAAACTTCCACACAAGATCTGATTATTTGTGTAAAGCCTTTTGCAGTATAAGCATGGTCCCAGAACAGGTTAATAGCTAATGTGTACATGTCTGCCTTAGATTCAAGACTTTATAGTTTGTCCTTTAATCTAAAATTTGTAGATGTGATACTCATATGCTCATATTCTAGAAGACAGAATGCTCTATATGAGGAATGTTTTCCATAGGTGATCTACTAGGTATGTGTGTGATACTAAACAGTTGGCTTATATCCAGTGGTCCCTCTGTGAAGATATGCACTAGATACAATTCTAAAGACAGGAACCTTGTCTTCAAAGAACTCATGAGGACCAGAAACCAAATCATAATGAAAATACCAAAAACCAATTGGGAAAAAAAGAAAAGACAGGTAGACAAGGTGCTCACTTAGGAAAAATGAGGCAGAAGATTTGACACAAAAGAATTTGCAAAGGTGATATTTTTGTCTGTGTGTGAATCTGGCCTGTGAGTGGGCATAGCTACTGGTGAGTTATATAAAGAACTTTCATTTTGACAATGATAAATTTAAGGAATTTATGTGGCTGCTATGGGTGGAAATTGTAGATGAAGAAAATGTGAAACCTACCAGCAAACAAACAAACAAAAGTAGCTGAGAATGTATAGAAGAAAATGTGTTGTTGAAGTACATTATTAGAATATTAAAGGACTTCCTATGCTGTAGAAATCCCACACAATACAGATTACAATGATTTTTATTTTTCTTTTTCAAGACAGGGTTTCTTTGTGTGACAGTCCTGGCCATCCTGAAACTCACTTGGTAGACAAGGCTGGCCTTGCACTCACAGAGATGTGCCTGCCTCTGCCTCCCAAGTGCTGGACTAAATGATTTTATTAAACAGAGACTGCATGTTATTAAATATATCATCTAGCTTTCTTTAATAACCCCACATCTGATACTTTGGTTTTATCAATTGTTATTTTATTTACTACCCCTCTTCTCATCAGGTCTCTTAGTTTTATTAATGTTGCTGTGATAAAATGACAAAAGTACCTTAAAGTAGAAGGTGTTTATTTGAGACACCAGTTTAAGGTTCTAGACTGTCAGGTGGGAATTGGAAGTTGCTAGTCATCTTGTTCCTTTGGCAAGAAAACAGAGTAGTGGGCTTATTCATGCACTACAATTGATCCCTGTGTTTTGTTCAGTGCAAGGTCCCAAACAAAGAGATATGAGAATCCTTTTCAGGCTGCACTGCCCCAATTTGATGAACTCATCTAAGATCACCTACACAGGCATGGCCACAGGCTTGCTTGTCTCACAAGTAATTCTAGATTTGATCCCGCTGACAATGAGTACTAACTATCACGCACGGCAGTTTAACTCTAGTCACCTAAATTTTCTATTCCATCGATTTGAACCAGTTTTAGAAAAGATTATTGCATGAAATTTCCCCCAATATAAATGAGTTTTTAAGAACAGATAAAGAAAAGAATTTATGGGGCCACAAGTTAGCCTTACGGGATCTTTAGACAACAAACTCACCCACAGAAGAGCACTTACACCTGAATGCCAGTCTTCAGACAGGTGGCTCCAGCTTATTCAAGAGGAAGCACAACCAAAGGTTATGTATTTCTATGAAGAGTATCCTTAGACAGATGAAGACAGCTGACATTATCCTCCAACTGGCATAACTTCACAGGAGCAAACCCTCTTACAATATCACACACACACTTGCAAGTGCGCACGCGCACACACACACACACACACACACACGCACACACACATACACCAAAATGTGTAATCAGCTGGAAATCTAACTTTATATCAATTGTCACAGAAAAGAACATGGTATTCTACTGCAAAATGTATATTCTTTTCAGAGAAGAAAACCAGGAATGCTTGGACAACCTGGTGTGACATATTGGCATACATTGCTGGATGGCATCCTTTGTGGCCTGACTGTACCCTGTGGGCAAGTTTATGAAGCACATCACTGTGGCAGACATGATTGAGTGTCAGCTGAGCCTATTTCACAAGGTTGTGTATGATGCTGTGTCACAAAGTCTTCTTGACAAGTCTAGAGTCTCAGGCTTCCTCACTTTATATCACATTCCCTGTGCTTATTGAAGCTGGTAATTTGAAAAATCATCCCAGATGGAACCAAAGAGCCAGAACTAATCATTGGAGAAGTCTATTCCCCCATTTGGTATCATTTTAATTTCTGCCTTCTATGAAAACTCAGATTTATGTCAGGAAGTAACAGGGTGTTGATTGCCGTGTGATGTGTAGCTTTCTGATTTGGAGATCAAGATGCCACTTGCATGGTTAAAAAGATTTTTTAAAAATCAGCCCTTTATGTGCAGAATTTTAGTTTGACGTTTTGAATATCCATCTGAGCCCCTGAAGCTCATTGTCTTTTCACTGCAACAAGAATCAAAGGTTATTTCTCCATCATAAAGGAAATAATTTTCAGAAGTACTCTAAAGGAAACAGACAAAAATAGAGGTCAGGAATTGCAATAAACTACATAATTAAAGGAATTGAGGTGTCACTCAGCATCAGCTAGATAATTGCTAACACCATTTCAGAACATATATAATAATGCCTGGAATTTTTTCATTTAAATGTTACATATTCATAAGCGCAAATAACAAAACTCCCACTGAAATTCCCTAACTATGTTAATACAACAAGCTGTTACCATTATTTCATGTGAAACTGAAAGTAAATAATTTAAGACCCATACGATCAGAGATTTTTCAACTTGCTTTGTTGAGGTCATCTCTCTAGAAACAACTTTGTCCATCAGCTAAAGGGCCATCTACATCTTTTCTGTCGTCACTCTACTCTCAGAATCTGCAAGAACAAAGCCAGCTGCAGTGACAACTGCGACACACTGTACATTTAGACACTGAAGTCATGGCGATATCTATCTCATGTTTCTTTCAAAATGATTTCATTATTAAAAAAAAATAGCTCAGGGTTAAAAGTTGGCTATAGAGATTTCTGTATTAGCAGCAGAGGACTGTGGGACAAGTTCTATTTACTGTGTGTAATAGAAACATAAACACAGGAGGTGTTCATGTCAGCAGATTGAGAGGACCAGATATGCTGTTATTACATTATCAGGTCAGCCAAGAACAAAGAAGTCAACATAAAATGTTAAAGCAAAAGGTAGATTCAGCTTTGTCTCCTCAGCACAGCAGAGACTGTTTTGCATTTATATTGCCCTTCCTACAGTAGTTATGATGGTTTTCCCACCATCATTAAGCAACGCTGTTAGACCTTGTGACTTCAGTCCATCAAACTTCCTTTAATTTCTAATGCAGACCACTTCTAAAAATATTTGGATTGCTTTCATCTCGCTTCTCTGTTGAAGATAGTGGAGGAAATAGGAAGTAGCTAAGCATAACAATAGCTAATAAAATAAAATGGTATGCAGTGGAAATCATTCTCTGTGCTGAACACTTAACACTGAGACCTAGGGCACTTTATTTCCAAAAGAGTTCTCCACTCTTTCTTTTTTCCCCGTCCTACCTTTTATTGAAAACAGATTCTTATGGCATATAATATATCCTGATTACAGTTTTCCCTCCCTCAACTCCTCCCAGTTCCTCCCCACATTCCCTCTCAACTAGATTCAATCCTTTTGTCTCTCATTGGAAAAGAATAAACTTCTAAGAGATAACAACAAAACAAAATAAAACATAATAAGATAAAACAAAAACTATCACGTTGAAATTGGGCAAGGCAAACTAACAGAAGGAAATGAGCCCAAGAGAAGGCCCAAGAGTAAGAAAGACACCCATATATTTATATTCACAGAAGTCTCATAAAAACATTAAACAGAAAGCCATAATACATAAGCAGAGGACCTAGCATTGACCCATGTCTGCCCTGTGCATGCTGCTCAGTGTCTGTGAGTTCCGATGAGCTTTGCTCAGATTATTCAGAGGACTTTGATCTCCTGTCATCCTCCAACCTCTCTGAATCTTATACTTCCTCCACCTCCTCTTCTGCAAATTCCCGGCTCTCTCTGTCTCTCTCTCTCTGTCTCTCTCTCTCTGTCTCTCTCTCTGTCTCTCTCTCTGTCTCTGTCTCTGTCTCTCTCTCTCTCTCTCTCTCTCTCTCTCTCTCTCTCTCTCTCCAGAATGTCTAGCTGTGGATCTCTACATTTCTTCCTATCTGCTGCAAGAAGTAAAACTCTACTCCTAATGTTATATAGGGTGAACACAAATTAATTTACCTCTTATAAGTTAGTGTGCAGTGTATTTAGTATAAGGTTTAAAATATAGTGTCATTGAAAATGAGCTGCCTTGAGGCTTTAGTAAGAAATGAAGGTCATCTCAGACACCATAGCCAGAATGATGACTTGACACTTAACCTAAAATCACCCTCTTAGAATTGGTCAGGGCTACAATTTTAGTGGTCTCCATGTTTTCTTCTGAGATGATTCCTTATTTACCCACTCAAAAGAAATTGGAGAGATATATTTCACTTTGAATTTGATACTCCTATACAAAACAATAAAACATGTTAGAAAATACAAAACAGTAAAAATATGTTAGAAGTGGATTTAGAAATTAAAGGAGTTTTAATAAACATGCTTATAATCAGTTGATGGCATTAATGATCAAAAAAAATCCAGCATCTAAACTTCATCTACTCTGATTGTCTTTTCACATCAAAATACATCTAGGTGGGGGCTGAAAAAAATGGCTGAGAGGGTAAGAATACTTTACAAGCTTGAGGATCTTAGTTTGGATCTACACTATCCATGTCAGTGTCTGGCTCTACATCTGGCATCACCCCACACTCTGGTGTGGAAAAGAGTTGGAGGTGAGAAGAGGGACAAAGGCTTGGACTTGCTGCAAAGGCACCCTTTCTGGAAAAACAATATGTTCCAAGTTCAGTGGGTGACACTGTCTTAAGCCAAGACAGTTGCAGTAGTTGAGGATTCCACAAGTTTTCTGGTGACATGTACATGCATGCTTATAGGTACGCATTCCTCTACATCAGTTCATACAAACATAAATCACAATGCACACACAGTCCCCACACATTCTTCAATGTTTCACATCCGTGTTATTTGTGTTTTCAGGAATGCCCATATATGCTGAATAATTTTTATGTTGTTCATGACATTTTATCATTAAAATTCCAGAAAACTAGAACTAGAGAGATGATTCAGTTCAAACCCCTTGCTAATCTTGCACAGGACTAGAGTTTGGTTCCCAGCACACAAACAATATCTCACAACCATCTGCAATTCTAGCTCCTGTGCATCTGTTGTCCTCCTCAGACAGCAGACAGGCACATTGGTCCACATGTATTCATAGAGGAAAAACACTTATACTCATAAAAATATAAATAAGTTTTTTTTAATTCTAGGATACTGAGACAACTTTGGAATATTATTAAAATTACACATATATTTCATGTCTGAAATCTGAGAGAAAAACAATGTTCATCATTTTACAGTCCATGGTTCTGAAAAAGCACATTGGTAAGGTTGTAAAAGAAACAAAGAACAATATTTGGGGAGAAAAATTATTAAGTGTTTGAGTATTTTTAATATTGAGCTAAACAATTATATGCATACACACACACACACACACACACACACACACACACACACACATATATATATATCAACACTTTAGTGTATGATTAAATAAAGTTCCACTAAAAAAAAGTCCCTCTGGTCAAGAGAATATAAGCTCTTGCCTGAATGAAGAACTGTCAATCATATGCTCAAGGGACCACCCCTTGGAATATGTGACTCTTACAAAGGAGCGTTTACTATTAAGCTGGAATATGGAATAGTTTTCCTTTAATGAGAAAAATTTCCTTCCCAGAATTCCACCACAGCATGATTCCCAATGGCCACCTTGAGGTTTGGATGATTCTATATGCCTCCTTCAGTCTCATATCTGAAAGATACAATGAACTTTCCTTTTTATTTTTTTGTCCCTTTCTTGAGCAGCTTGGCCTGAGCCTAGGAATGTTTTCTCTGAAGCTTGTGTTTCCTTAGTCTTTCTTGAAACTTTCCTCTCAAAAGAGAGTCTCTCCTTCTCCATAATGTGGTTGCTTGTCTGTCATTGTCATTGTCCTCTATGCCAATTTAGAAATAATCTATCTGTCTGTCTGTCTGTCTGTCTGTCTGTCTGTCTGTCTATTTATCTCTCACCTGTATTCTAACCCTTTGGGTGATTGCTAAGATTGACAGCTTGCCTGTCATGAGGATATTTTCTTTCAAATTCCAATAAAAATTTCTTCAGGCTTCTGTTTGAGTCCATTTTAAAATTATTTCATTAATTGACTAAGAACCCTGAGAAGAAACCCTGATTTCCCTTTTATCATTTGGATACCATACAAAGACTTGCCAAGATTCCAGCAACAAAAGGATTAGCATCATTTTTCTAGATTTTATATCATTAATTTGAATTCAGTTTTCACAAAATGCACATTGACCACACTGAAACCATTTTTTGCCTTTAAGATCAAAATCTTGGGAATTATTTCTTATGGTAAATAAGTCATAACAAAGGGTCAACAAAATTCTGCAAGGTTTACATAAGCTCATGTCTGTGTTAGAATTGTTGTGAGAAGAGGTCCTCCAACTGAAGTTCACAAAGAAGAGCTGGTTGGCCTAAAAAGTGTGGATATCCTAGCCTGAGATTTCTAAATATTGGAATTACAGGAATGAGCCATCATCCTCCTTAGACACCCTCTTTCTAGAAGACTGTTCTAAGGAATGATGTCATGACATTTATTTGCTGACCCAATCCAGGTCAAATGTTCCCTCAGTTTCTTACACTGTTCTCACAGTGGCAAGTTCTCTGTTACCCAAGTGCCCTCTTCTCTGAAGTTTCTTTATTTTCATTTTTTAAAATGTTCAAGGATGCATACTGAGGTCTTTAAAAGTCAATGATATCACTTCAAAATAGTCTAGCACAGAAAATTTACAATATAAACTGTATATTCTTTTTACTCATACTTTATAATTGACAGGGTTGCTGTCATTTATTCAGCAGTCACTGCTAAGAAGGCTCTTCACGGTATGTCCAGGTATAGGACAAAATACATCTGTCTCAATTTAAGTTAGTTAAATGTGTGTATGTACATGTGTGGAAACTTGGGTATGCGCCTGTATTCTCTGTGTGTCCGTCAGTGTATGTGTCATGTGTGCAGCTCACAGAGTCCAGAAGAAAGTACATAAACTTACGAGATGGTGTTAGAGATAGATATTACAAAAATTCCACACTGGAGTCCTATCCAAGACTGATGAGGGCCCTGGACCACTGAGCCATAGTTTAGCTCTTTTTCCTAAAAATGACACAACAAGATTCATCCTGTCTCTGAAGAAGAAAGCAGATGAGTGAGGACCATGTATGTCATGGAGCTACTCTTAAGCTGTAGTACTTCTTTTGAAAAGCTGTTTCCACAGAAGGAAGTCTCTTATTTTATTAAGGGAATCTGTTCTTTTATAAGCTAAATTGGCCAGTTGTTTTCAACTTATGCTGTAACAACATCAATAACTAATTCCATTAATGAGATTTTTAAAAATCTGTTTTTGCTTCTGTAAGAAATTCCATTTTTCTCATATGTGAAAAGATACAATTCTAGGAGCAAATTGGATAAGAATAGAATCAAATAATTAAACTTCAGTATGAAATTGTGGATTTCCATGTGTCATAACTTCTCATTACTGTCTGTGCCTGCAGTACTCATGGAATGAGAAGGGAGATGATGGTGATATACAATGATTCTAGGGTATCCTTTTACTCAGAAACAACTTCCCACAGGTTTGAAATGATATTCTATTCAGTTTTCTCTTGCCAAATAGTTCTTCTCTGAGAGACCCTCACTCAGCCCAGAAATCCAACCTTTCCCCTCCTGCTTAGATACTGGCCTTTAAATCTTTGCTAAGCCACTCAAAAGTAAGAAAAGAAGACCAGTTACAAAATATAATGCAGATGCTGATCCAAAAGAATAACAATACCAAAGTCCAGACAGTACTCTGCTCTCTGCTAGTTTAGCAATCAGCAACTGACTATAGGGAGGCACCTTCACTAAGTGTACAAAAGATTACCCCCAAAAGATCCACTGCATACAGGTGTAGTTTTAAGTTGATTAATCATTTTCAGACATGAAGACTATGCTTCATCAAAAGTATTAATTATTAACTACTGTATTTGCACATATGATTAGCTATCTTCCAGAGTTAACTTCAGCTAGAAGAGTGGCTACAAGGATGACTTGGGTGTAGATAAGTGTCCCTGATATTTTGTTCTTGGTACCTTCTGTATATCCAACATGCAAAAGGGGCCAAGGAGGTTGGATGTCGAGTACTTTTTCCCAAATTGTATTCCAGGGATTTGTGTTCTGATTTTGTTATTGTTGTTTTGTTTTATTTTTACAAACAATTAAAGACAATTATTTTTTATTCTGATAGTTTAACTGGTTTTCATTTTACACAGTAAAACATCAGTATTCCTAGATAGTTGAAGCTGTTGTTGATGATATCATTTTAATCATGAAACAACCCCATTAAATCTGAGGTTTCTGACTATGTGGTTTACCACATAATCTCTAACACCAAAAATATTTCATGATATATAGTATATTTTTAAGATATTTTAGAAGAGAAAAATGAACTTTCCTATACTTATTGTCTATTAATGAATCTAGAAAATACAACTCACTTTTTCTGAACTTCTCTCTCTCTCTTTCTCTCTCTCCCTCTCTGTGTGTAGGTGTGTGTAGGTGTGTTGTTGGTATTGGTTGAGGCAAATTTCCACTATGTAGCCTAAGATTTCTTGAAACTAAAAACTTCCAAACTTAAGCTTTTATAGTATTTGGAATATAGGAATTGCCATGTTGCCTGGCTTCAAATCTCTTCTAAACCATGTGTGATAAATTGGATAGCTTTATTATTTTGTCAGATGCAATAGATGTTTGTATTTCATATTGATTATACTGTTTCTGCTTCATTTCAAAAGTATCACAAACACATTTCTGAGCATTGTTTTTCAACCTTTACTTCCAATTCTTTTCCATGTAAACAGAATAATCCTTCTAATCTTATCTGAGGAAGGTGGAACATCCCATTTGAGCATTATTCCCAGGTGTCCTTTCCATAAACAGCACAAACATAGGCAATGTTTCACAAACAAGTGACCAGATTTACTTACTGACTGGACTTTTCCTCTGCCATATCCAGACAGCTATTCAACCTAGTTAGCAATAATTTCTTATTTGAATTTTTAATGTTTGTTTATTTTCATTTTCAGATTGCACTCTGAATTTTTTCTGCATGTGTGTTTATTAATAGCTGGCTTAATGTGGCTTTATATGACATTCTCAGAGTAATTTTCTCTTAATAATTTTCTGTATATTTTTAACAAATGAAGTCTTCTGATTTTCATTTTTTTTTCCTGAATACTAACATTTAAACGTGTTCCCTATTATTGATAGGTTAAAAGGAATCTACCAAGCCATTATGGTGGTATAAACCCAAGTTCTCACTGGTAATTTCGCTAAAACACAGTGGGAAATATAGGAAGACAAAGAAACACAAAGAGAAAGAGGGAGAGGGCAAGAGATAAAGAGAGAGAGAGAGAGAGAGAAGGAGAGAGGGAGAAAGTGAAAGACAGAAAGACACTTGAAAAGGAATTGTAGAGAGAAAGGTGGTTAAGGCTATTAGAGAGGAGGGGATATTATAATAATAAGAAGATACCCTGTTATATGAATTAAATTATCAAAGAATAAGTGCAGAACAATTATCATTTTTTAAAAATTATTTGTTTTTATGTTATGGGTATGAATGTTTTCTTAGATGCTTGTTCACTATGTGCCTGAGGTCCCATGGTTACCAGGAAAAGGCAAGAGATAGATGTCCTGAAATAGGAGTTAAGGAGACTCTACAAGCTATGTTGCTGCTGAGTCCTGAACTTAGGTCCCCTGCAAAAACAGCAAGTTCTCTTAACCAAAGAAGCAACTCTCAGCCCCAAAGTCATATATTTTTAAAAAAGAAACCTGTTCTATATTGTTTTCCTTGTAAAATTTTGTTCATGTAGTCTTGTTACATGCTTTTAATTTTGTTGGATAAGTTTGGGGAAAGGACAGGTACTATGTGATGTTCTGTCATTTGTCAGGAGACAGTCACAATCTTGTTGGGGCCAATCTAAATTTTCCATTTCATGCTGTATAATAGGACTGTTTACATTACTTCCACTCATAGCCCCTTTGCTTAGTAATTTTTACATAATTTTGTCTATGCAAGTGTGAAAATGGTATATAAAAATAATTACTAAAAATCAACATAAATAAATTTATTTCAAAACAAATATATATCATTTTATAATAGGAGGAAGAAAGCATGTATACTAATAAATGGATTGCTTATTTTGCATAAGCATTAAATCGTCATTCCATATTTGACATCTAGGATAATAATCTCAATGTATTTCAGTATTGACATTTTAAAAATTATTTTATTAATTATTATTTATTCATTTGTGTCCCAGCTATAGTCCTATTCCTCATCCCCTCCCAATATTGATATTTTGATTTTATAATCATAAACATTAAGGAGATCTTGTGACATAAATATAAAATGGAAAATGACAGAAATATGTGGGGGAATTTTTGAATTAGATTTTTAAAATTTTATTACTTAATGTTATAAAGATATAATGCCTCTTCGTTGATATGATGAGTATAATATATGCTCATTAAAATATGACATTAAATTTAACAAAATCATAAATTCTGCAATAATGGAAATAACAGAAATAAGTTAATTTTTTTCAAATGCATACTTATTTTTACTTCAGAATTTTTTGTTACTTTTGTTTTTGTGGGGGTTTTGTTGTTTTTATGGGGTTTTAGTTGTTCTTGTTTGATACAGAGATGGATGCCACTCAAGCTGTACTTGAACACCCTGTGTACCTCAGAACAGACTTAATTTCTAATCTTCCTTCCTCCCCCTGCTGTCATTACCGGGCATGCTCGTCCATATCCAGATAATACAGAGTTGACGATCAGACTTGAGACTGTGTGTATAGAAAGCACTGTACTAACTGAGCTGCATTCTCAGCCTTTTAAAAATTTCATGAAAATGATGTAGAAGATCCTAACAGGTAAACGTTGAGACATGGTTCAAAACAAGTGTGAAAACAAGGAGTAAATCTGCCCTACAGACCTTGCCTGAGTCTCAGTTCTCAGAAACTTCTGTCTGACTTGTAGAAAGGATGAGATGTCAAGGGTAAGTTTAAGTAAAAAGGATAGATGTGATAACTGGAGTCCACAGAAAAATAATTATCTTCAAATCAAAAGATGGCACATAAGACAGTTGGTGGGTACAAAGGCAAATATTAGTGAGCAAAACTTAGTGAATTCATAGAAAAAACCTAATGGTGGAGAAAAGAAATAACTATACAACGTTGTTTAGCAACACCTCTACTCATGTGGAGCATTCATACTCCCCTACATAGATCGTGCATGGACATGTGCTCGCGCGCACGAGCACACACACACACACACACACACACACACTTCAAAACATTAATACTTGAGTTGTAAAAAAATAATAAAGAAATGATCTAAGTCTTTGAATAAAACCAGTCCGTGAACTGCCTATTTTGTGGTAAAAGGTAATCTTTCTATTATGAAAATCACACTGAAATATTAGACTACCATTGACCTACTCTTGTTTCCACTCTTATCCTTGAGATAGTATATTGTCTGAAATAAGCTTTCATATATACTTTTCAATCATAATGTTAATGACTGTTTTACTCTTTAATTTAATTTTTTATTAATTATAATTTATTCATTGTGTATTCCAACTGTAGCCTCCTTCCTTGTCCCCTCCCAACCCCACCTTCCCACTTTTCCTCAGCTCCTCCCATGCCCCTCCCCCAGCCCACTGATAGGGGAGGTCCTCCTATCCTTCCATCTGACCCTAGCCTATCAGTTCTCATCAGAACTGGCTGCATTGTCTTCCTCTGTGGCTAATAAGGCTGCTCCCCCCCTCAGGGAGATATGATCAAATAGCCAGCCACTAAGTTCATGTCAGAGAAAGCCCCTGTTCCCATTACTAAGGAATCTATTTGGACCCTGAGCTGTCATGGACTACATCTGTGCAAGGTTTCTAGGTTATCTCCATACATGGCCCTTGGTTGGAGTATCAGTCTCAGAAAAGACTCCTGTGCCCAGGTCTTTTTGGTTCTGTTACTCTCCTTGTGGAACTCTTGTCTCCTCCAGATCGTTCATCTTACCTTACTTTCATAAGATTCCCTGCACTCTGCCCAAAATTTGGCTATGAATCTCAGCATCTGCTTTAATACTCTGGTGCCTAGAGTCTTTCAGAGGCCCTACACTGTAGGTTCCTGTCCTGTTCACTGTTTTCTCCCTCTTCTGATATTCATCTTGTTTGCCTTTCTGAGTGAGGATTGATCATCTTACCCAGAGTCCTCCTTCTTGCTTAGCTTCTTTAGGTGTACAGATTTTGTAGGTTCATCATATATTATATTGGTAATATCCACTTATGAGTGAATATATACCATATGTGTCTTTTTGCTTCTGGGATACCTCATTCAGGATGATCTTTGCTAGTTCCCAGCATTTGCTTGCAAATTTCATGATTTCCCTTTTTTAATTACTGAGTGGTATTCCATTGTGTAAATAAACCACAATTTATCTATTCTTCAGCTACAGGACATCTGAGTTGTTTCCAGATTCTTTATTACAAATAAAGCTGCTGCAAACATGGTTGAACAAGTGTCCTTGTTGTATACTTGAGCATATTTTGGATATATGCCTAGGAGTGGTATAGCTGGATCTTGAGGTAGCTCTATTCCTAATTTTCTGAGAAAGCACCAGATTGATTTCCACTAAGATCAACAATCAATAAATGGGACCTCATGAAACTGAAAAGCTTTTGTAAAGCAAAGGACACTGTCATCAGAATGAAACAACAGCCTACAGATTGGGAAAGGATCTTCACCAATTCTATATCTGACAGAGGGCTAATATCCAGAATATATAAAGAATTCAAGAAGTTAAACAGCAACAGATAAAATAATCTGATTAAAAAATGGGATACAGAGCTAAACAGAGAATTCTCAATAGAGGAATTTCTTACTGCAGAGAAACACTTAAAGAAATGTTCAATGTCATTAATCATCAGGGAAATGCAAATCAAAACAGCCCTTAGATTTCACCTTACACCCATCAGACAGGCTAAGATGAAAAAAAAAAAAACTCTTGTGATAACACATGTAGGAGAGGATCTGGATTATTTTATTTTTTAAGAATACTTTGATATTTCCAGCAGCCAATAGTTATCATCTTTAAAAATCCAAAATAATAAAGAATAAATAAAACAATGGATAGGAAATATAAATGTCTATAAACTAATATGAATAACTCATTATTGCTTAATATTTTGAAGGAAATAAAACTCTGACCTCGAATCACAATAATAGATAGATAGGTGATAGTTTCATAATACATACATACATACATGATAGATAGATATATAAATGTTAGATACATAGTTACAAAGGTAGATGCATATCCACACATACGTACTTATACACACACAAACACACATACACATACATACATACATAGATAATAGAGAAAATAAGAGAAATGGAGGAGGAGCAGATCCTGGGGAGTGGGGAGGTGGATAGGGTCTGGGAAGGAAAGAGGAAAGGGTAAGTAGTTAGGATGGAATGTATGAGAGAAAAATAAATAAACACACACACACAAATATTGGAAGTTCCATCTTTAACCCAAACCATTTTTTTTTCATTTTCATTTTTGTTTATCCATTTTACATCTCAGTCATTGTCCCCTCCCTCCTCTCCTCTGTGTCCCACCATCTATCCCTGTTTCCCCTCTTCCCCCTCAATTATTCTTCAAAGAAGAGGAGCAGTCCGGACCCCAGCCTTTCCACCCACCACAGCATTTCAACTTGCATGAGGACTAAGAACATTCCCTTCTCTTGATAATTTGTGAGGCAGCCCTGCCACGGAAAAGTGATCAATAGAAAAGCAGGCAACAGAGTCCATGTCAGAGTCAGCCCTTGTTCCACTTACTAGGGAAACCACATAAACTGCCCATTTGCTAGATCTGTGTAGGGGCCCTACGTCCAGTCCATGCATGGTCCTTTGTTGGTGCTTTAGGCTCCACAATTATTTCTTAGGAAATACATCAGCAACTGATGTAGTATCTTTAGAAATCAAAAATTTTAACACAAGCCAATCCAAAGATATACTAATTTGATTTTTATATGAGAAAGAATGATAGTAGGAAAATGCTTAAAATACTTGTTTTCCTTTGTTAAATTGTTATGTTTTTGTAAGAAGAGATAATATGCAGTTTATTACTTGTCTTGAATTTGAGTCAGTGTTCCAAGCTGTGATCAATGGCATTGTGCATCCTTGTGGGACATACAGTTCAATGTGTGCATGTTGTGTGTTCTGAACCAAGGCTGTGCTGAGAATCTTTTGATTCAACATGGGTTCCCGCTGCCAAATAAACCTCAGACTCATCGGTTATATAATTTTGCATTTTTGTTGCTCTTGAAAGTTTTGAAGCCTTTTCATGCTGCTGGACTTGTCACAGACACTACTTTCTTTATAGACTGTCAGATGGAGTCAGAATCATGAATTAAATAAATAACAGTAGAGAATAATCTCAATAGAGAATACTGCTCACCCTTCCAGAATCCAAGCTTTGAAATTTCTATATTGCTTCCCATGTTTGACAGCTCCCCCCAAGTCTTCAGATTTCTAGAATAAAATCGTTACTAATTCTTGGGGGATTATTAACAGGATTTAGGGTCAGCTCTCAACACAGCTAACTTTCTGTCTGCGCTGTGCTCCAGCTGTTGTGATCTGTGAACTCTGTCTTCAGCTCAGTTACATCAGGGTATTCTTCCTCCCCACTGGTGTTTTATGGTTAGATGAAGTCCCTAATCTGAGACTATGTCCAGTTTTCTGTTCACTGAATTTATGCTTTGCCCTACAATTCCTGTTCTCATTTTCTGGCAACAGTGGTTTCATATTTTCAGTCTAATTTTCTGTGAGTGAAGAGATAATATGGTATCAATTAACAGGCAGTAATTTTATATGTTACTATCAAAGCATATTATTATTATTATTATTATTATTATTCAAAGTTTAAATTTTACAGTCTACTTCATCTGTCAGCAAACATTTATCAAACAGGGAGGGTAAAATGTAGATAAAATCTAATAAAAGTACACAGCAAAACCCTTTAAGACACCAGTTACGATTTTAAAATCTTGCACATAAATTCTTAACTATCTCAATGAATTTCTTCTGTTGCAATCATAAAATCCTGTAGTTATCCAATTAATTTTTCATAGAGCTCAATGATTGAGGTACATAATCTGCTGACAGAGCAGCATAGATCATTCAAATAGCTTGCTTTCAAATCAAGCCTTCTGGAGCTATCTATTGGTGATCCAATACCACAATTTAATAAATAAGACTGCTTGCTCCTTTTTGCATATTTTGCTGTTTCAATAAATTGTTTAATCATTGTGCTTGCCAAGTTTTACTGACTAAGCTATATACTTTAGCTCTTGATTTTGCATATTTTACTGCTCACATTACATATTTCACAGGCTTGCCTCATGCATATTCTAGACTGTTGACAGTGATTTATACATTACAATTCATGAGGGCCAAGATCTCTTAGGCTTCACTCATTTGTGTACTTTGCTAAATGAACCATGCATTTAAACAACCTGTAACAACTGGAAAATCATACTTATGATCATAACATATATTCATAAACCTTGACTTGCAGGGTAGTAAGTTATTGTTGTCTTTACTTTTTATTAGCAGTTTAATATCCTGCTTAAAATATTTTCTAAATTAAGTTGCCAAAAGTATTTCAGATTAATAGGAAAAAACTAAAAGAGCAATTATTGTGGGAAAAAGATAAATTGTCATTGTGTCAACTGTATGGTATGTCAAATTACTTTTAAGTATGAAGTTAAATGGAAAGTTTGCTTGTATTGTGTTATTTGTATAAGAAGGTTCATACAAATAGAGAGGTGAACTAGTACAATACCACAGCCTAGGTGGCGAAAACAACAGAAAATTGTCTGATATCAGAATAAGCCTGTCTGGCCTTCTGTAGCCTCCTCGTCTTATAGACTGTAGCCTTCTTGGTGTATCAACATGATAGTCTGCCCTCTATAAAAGACTCCCTACCTCTGTGAGTCCCAATGACTTCTTACTGGACCATCAGTCAAAAGCAAGCCAACCTACATTAAAATTATTTTAGTTACTTTTTAAAATTAAAATAATTTTAATTACTTTAAGAACCCATCTTCCCATAAAGTTACAATATGGAGTGCTGGAAATCAGAGTTTGAACATATCAATTCAGGGATATAAAAATGTGTTACACCTAATTTATGATTATGTCCATGACTTGTCTTTAATAATTATTTTTGTGTCAAACGAATAATAAAATCTTAGCAAAATCAACTGCTGTCATATGTAGTTGTTGGGCTCTCATTTTGTATTCAACTATATCATAGCGATATTTGTAGCGCCATATGTGAACACATAACCTAAAATAAATTAAAGGAATTTGGAAAGTATTCTGTTTAACTCTATTTTTAAAATCACTTAAGTCCTTGGGGAGTGAGCTAAATGGCGAGAATGTGAATGGCATTTTATTTCACAGGTACATTTACGGGAATCCCACATAACTCATATAACTTTATATGTCTAGAATTCTAAAATTCTCTCTAGCTAACTGAAGAAAGGCTCCTTATATGAAACATTTGTATGTAATTATATGCACTTTCTTCCTAGATTTTAAGTCTCTGATTTGAAAGTAGAAACTCTCTAAAGTGAGGTCCCAAAACACCTATTGAAAATAAATCCAGCCACAGAGCAATGAAAATAAGTCTTCCTCTATTTCTTTCTTCTCATTTTTCTTTTTTCGCAGAATCTTTCGAGGGAGAAAAAAACTGGCTTCAAACTTAGGACCTC
Organism: Pachyuromys duprasi; assembly: GCA_028658305.1. Lineage (NCBI taxonomy): Eukaryota > Metazoa > Chordata > Mammalia > Rodentia > Muridae > Pachyuromys > Pachyuromys duprasi. Next base: position 29,702,373 of record CM053766.1, on the reverse strand, counting down.
TTGCCTGCCTCTTGCAGTGCTGAAGATACAGGAATTATATTTTCTCGCAAGTAGCTGTACCTCTGTACAGCTTTTAATGTTAGTGTCTGTCGCTTGCGGTTCCTGCTTGTATACAGACTGTGATCAGTCCCTGGAGACAGTTCACAGTGTTGGTGTTTCTGAATGCTTCTCATCTGACTTTTTCTATCTGTTCTTTAGAATTTGTTCTACTAGCATAAAGATGTTAAACACCACCAGACAGCTGAAGTTACACACGGACTTAGAGTGGTGAAAGGAGGAAGGAAAGGGATAGGTCTGTAGTTGCCCTCAATGTAGCTTTTCTTCAAGGTTTCCTCACTGATAAGCCTGATTTCTGGAACATGGACTTATGTAGACATCAACAGTGTTTTCAAAACGGCCACAAACTCTGTGCATCTACACAGGTCTTGACTTTTTAGAATATTTTCTTTCTTTTATTTTTCTTATATGAGAAGATTTAACAGTCAGATGTAAAAATGTATGATGTTCTTCACACATAACAGGCAGGGTTCCCTATCCAGACTTATTATTTTATACTAAATGTATTTCAATAATATTTGCATAATTAACAACCGTACCTGTGCGTATTTTCTTATTGATGAATGGCATACTCTCTTATGAAAGGAAATATTCTATTTTATAGCAGTTTGCATATGGAATTTAGAAACTGATTTGTACCTAAATTAATTATGTATCAGCAATATGGAAAATTCTTACAAAATATTAAACCGGTTATTTTATTGTCAGTTTAGTAATTAAAATGTATTCAAAATTAATACAGAGATAAACAAAAACAAGCAGAAATCTCCTATTCAGAATCATATGCCACAGCTCCAGAAGCTGGCTCCCTGGTGGGCTATCCAATATGTGCCTCTCTCTCTCTATTCTACCTATCCATCCACAAGGATTCAAAACCCCTGAAGTATAATTTTGTTACAGTGGACCTATTAGACCTTGGCCTCTAACCTCTTTCTTTCTCTCCCTCTCACTACCTTGCGCCTTCCCTCCCTCAGCCCCATGTCATGCATAAATGCATGTTTGTGCTTGTGTGCATGTTTGTGTATGTGTGTGTGAATGTGATGGCATTTTATGTTAAAATAATAATATATAGAACTGGTAATTTAAAAATGAAAGTACATTTATTTATTTCAGTGTACCTAAAAGTAGATATCCATGACTGGGCATCTTTATCTGAAGAGTGCCTCACATTACATCATAACATAAGGAGAAATTGGAACATGTCTTAGTGTGCTGTGGCTTTGTCACACCTGCTCTCAGAACCACTAATTCAATCTCACAACTATATTAATCTCTCTTTACTCATCATCTTTTGAAGGTAGCAAAGTTACATTGAGATATATTTTAATACATATATATGTGTGTGTATGTATGCATGCATGTGTGCATATTCCTATGTGTGTGGGAACAGGTAGGGGTGCATACACAAGCATGTGGAGACCAGAGGTTGATCACTCCCCTCTTTAATACCTGAGTCTCCAGGTAACCCTGAGCAATGCTTTGCCAAGTCTTGCCAGCCATAGGGAACTCCTTCCTATGCCTCCCAAGGATGAAACCACAGGTTGGATCCCAGGTTTTCCTAAGTTTTAGAAAGTTTTGTATCCAAACTTCAGTCTTCAAGTTTGAGCCACTTGCAATTTATCCATTTATCCATTTCCTCAATCACAGAATCCAAGTTTCAACATGAGCTCTGGAAGGGATCGAGTACACTCTAACCACAAAAATACCGAGTTTTTCCTTGGTCTCTTGCAGTGCTTCAAAGGAAAGCGTGAATCAGGTTACTTATTTACCCTCTGCCTTCCAAGCAAAGCACCTCAGATGCAGAAAGAAGAAAGTCCTGTCTTGCAAGCAGATAGAATATTCAACTAATGGAATAAGAGAATAAACACAGTGGTGGTTCTAATTCATATGAATCGAAAGCATTCAACTATACATGTTTACTAGGTGTGTTTTAAGTAAAATGTTCGAAAGTAACTATATACAGCTGCTTATTCTTTGGACTGTAAAATGTTAAGTAACTGAAATGATTAGTTTATACTATTTAAGATTGTCAGGAATCACATCATTTCCACATTCCTTAGCATAATGAAAAGAAGGTGGTCTGACATGTCATTAAGTTGCTATCCCATAAGCAAAAATCTGGTGGATCAGTATATCAGTTCAAATGAGACTGCTGGGTTCAGCTTTGTCAGTATTTCAAATGTATTGTTTACTTATATCTTTGTGATTTTGCTTGACATATGGAAAAGCAGGATTTCTTATTCATATCCTTGATTTAAAAGTCCACAAGGAGTACGATTTTAGGATTTGAATGCACAATCACATTTAAATATACTCAAGTCTAGCAACCAGCGAGGGATAGAGATATATTAATAGCTGTGAAGATGATGAAGAAACAGAGAAAAGACATCAATATCCTAAATGGTGTGTGATACTATAATAAGAAAAAATGTAACTAAAATCAAGAAAATGCACCAAGCTCTCAGATAAGCACTTACATATGAGAATAGTTTTCACTATCATTATAAGAAACCTTTTTGCTCCCCCCAGGAAGACTTGTAATTAATAATATCCAAACCAGTGCTTTTATTGAAGTCAAAATCTAAGTCCTAATATAAGATAGATTTCTTTGACTAGATAGATTATCCCATGAGAGCAGAAAACAAAAGTCACATTAAAGTAGATCCCCTCCCTCTACATTGGCTACCTGAAAGTAGAATAATTTCTTATCTGTGAAGAGGAAAGTGCAAAACAAATGAGACTCACTAGCACCTATGAGCCACACTGAAAAGATTCCATTGCTCAAACTGTCTTCAATTCAAGCATCTAAATAAATAATGGTGTTGAGGGACTGTCATCATCTGAACAAAGCAGGAAAATATTAGTCTATGTGTAGAGGAATTTCAATCAGTGCATGGTACTCTGTCAAGAGATCAAATCCAAAACCCTTCTAGGTCTGTGTGATCCAGCTGAAATGTAGACACACTTTAATCCCAAGACACAGAAGTTCAAGGCCAATCTGGTACAGAGCAAGTTTCAGGTAAAGAAAAGCTTAGATCCAGGTGTGGTGGTACATGCCTTTAATCCCAGCACTCAAGAGACAGAGGCATACAGTTCTCTAAATTCTAGTCAGTGCTAATCAGACAGTTCAGCTGAGAGGTAATGCAAGGAGTTGCATTTGTGGCAATTCAGTTCCTGGAATTCACAGGCAGTTTTTACTGGGTGAGTTTTACAGGAAGAAGTTGAAGAGAGAACAAACTAGCCATAGGTGAAGACAGAAAAGGCCAGAGAGTAAGAAGGAGCCAGAAGATTAGAACAGATTGCTATAGTTAGTTTGAGGCCAAGCAGAGCAATTCAGTGAGAAACTGAAAATCCAAATTGAATCAGTCATCTAGAAGAGGAGTTTGAGCCAAAGCAGCTGAGTTAAGCCAGCCAGTAAGAGTTCAGAAAGAACTAGAATGGTTGAGCTTATCCAGCACAGGCTGTAAATCCTAGTGGCTGAAAGCATTCCAGGCCTAGATTAGACTGTACAGAGGCAAGAAGCTTTCAGGACTAGGACCATGTTAGCAGAAAGAGGCAGCAATCCTCCAAGATGAGGATTACCTTGGGTGAATAAAAGTTACTTTTACATCTACATGAGAAGTTGATTTTAAAATTAATTATTAAAAACTTCAACAAGAAGAGTTATATGTAAGATATGTAATTCGCTCTCAATAAGGAAGTGTAGTTTGTGCAAATGAAAGATACATTTATGATGGATAAAACTGGTGCTATTGTAATTAGTTGAACAAAAAAATTCAAAATAAAAGTAGGTATTAAATAATACTTAAAAGCATTCAACAACAATAAAGAATATTATTATTAAAAGAATACAGCCAAAACAATAGAAAGATGATAGATTGGTAGATAGAGATGATTGATAAATTATTACAATATAGATATAATCATATAGAAATACTAGACAGATTGATGATTGATAGGCAGAAGACAGAGTTATGTAGCAATGATGTTAGAGAGATTGGTTCACATGCCCAAAGAAGCTGAGCATTATAGCTAGTTATCTGAACTCTGGCATGTAGATAGCACAGCACAGTTCACAGCAAAGACATCAAACATGGAAGGATGACAGATTAACTTTAAGAATAACTCGAAGTCTAGAGAACCTCAGAGACTTGTATAGCCACTCAAGCTCAAAGTTCAGATAGCTTATGCATCTAATGTCAAAGGGAAGGTGTAGAAAGACATTGTCCAAGTACTGGAAGAGAAGAAATTTGTATTTCCACTGCCTCCAGTTCCTGTCCAGGGACCATTTAGGTGCTGTCTACTTATAATGAGGGTGGATTTTCCCTACCAAAGCACTGATGTATGCCATCTCTCAAGGACAGACCCTCACCAACACACCAAGAATAATGTTTAACAGGTTTCTAAGCCTTCCTCGAGCTGATTAAATAGATACATAAATTTCATTACAAAGTCAACTCTTCTCCCAGCACTTCTGTGATATCCCTGTGGTATATAGTTACTACACAAAGTTAAGGAAACACTTCACAGATTAGCAAGCTTTTAATCCTCAAGAGCATAAATGTTCTGAAATTCGAACACAGCCTTTCTCCTCTAATAGAGTAAACAGGCATAAAACCTGAATTCAACAAGTTATTTCAAGCTTGGTCCTTTGCTCTTGAGGACACTAGTGCTAATGAACAATTAATAATGGATTTGAGGAGGAAATACACGTATTCTGACAGTTGTAATATAAGTATAAATAAGAATGTTTTTGTGCACATGATTGACAATTCTCAAATGGAAAAAAATGATTTTGCTATCTTAATCCAAAATAACAAGTTTTATATATTTGAAATGAATTATTGTGGTATTTCTAGATTTAAATAACAAAAAACTTAAAAGCTTCACTTGTGTATGAGTATATAGTTGTATATTTGTTCAAAGTAGAAATACAAGAATATAAGAACTTTTGCATATATCATTAACATTGTATTTATACATGCTAACTAATAGAAAAGATGAAAAACCTAATAGAAGAGATAGATGTTGCTAAATATTTTAGACTATCTCACTTATGCATGTGATGTAACATTTATTCCAAGAAAACAGCATTTTACTGACTATGAGCCTATAGAACATCATTTCATGAATGACTTCCTCAAAGAAAATAACCTTCTTGTTTTTCAAATTTCAAAGCTGACAGAGTAAACTACAATATCAAGAAGTAGCAAAATATGGTGAAAAAAATATTTTGTCACTGAGTCAATGAAACTGACCCTAATCACTGTCACAGAGAGAAGGTGAGGAAGTCAGACCCACAGTAGTGAAGTGGGTCTTTATTACTCCCTCTCCTTGTTCTGAACTATGAAATCATAGGTAAGTTGAGTAACCTATTTGAGCCTTGAATTTGGCAAAATAAGAAAAAAAAAATCAGTCATACAGCTGCTGTGAGACTAAGAGGGACTGCAAATATAAGTGGTGGGCACTGGAGTTTTATTTGATTTATTGCTTTTCTTTTTTAAACAGATATGAATTATTGATTAACTCTCATTGCTATAATCTATTTGACAAATAGACTGAACTTCTTCATGAATTGCTAGACTTTGGAACACCAGAAAGTCAAAAGTGTACACTGTGTAGTTCAGAGATAATTTGTGTTCCTTATTAGAAACAGGAGCTTCAGACACTGATCTCAGTTTTTATTCCCAGTCCTAAGGCAGGAAGGCCTTCTAGACAAAACAATGAAAGAACCAGCATGGTGCTATAAGAATCTTGTAGAGAACTCCTAGCACTAAGTTTCTTCTTAAGGAATATAAAATTAGCCCTCATTAGTCATGATTTTTATATTTACATATTCACTCATAACAATTGTTTTATATATAAATATATAATATATAGTATATAATATAATAAATATTAATATAATTATACACACACACACACTGATGAGACCTTGTGGTCATCCACAGTTCTGAGAAATTCATCAAAATTTTACCTATTCTTTCATATATATTCCCACATTTCTTCTTCTTTCAACTCTCATTCACACTTAAAAAACACTTGTTATGTATATTTTTGTTACTGCTTAGAGTTGCACCTAAGCATTTAGCTAATAGTTTTGTGGCACTCCTTTTTTAATGTAATTTATTTATTTTTATATCAATCACAGGCTAGGTACTTTGCATCCCAGGCGTAGCCCCCTCCCTCATTTCCTCCCACTCTCCCTATCCCTCCCTCATCTCCTCTCTGCCCCCTCCAAGTCCACCAGTGGGGGAGGATCTTAAATACAAAATTGTGTGAAGCACTTTTGAGAAAACATGTTTAGATGGCAAGGTATATTTAGACATGTGTTGTAATGCTATTGACTGTAGATTCAGTGCTAATTAATCAACACTGGATAATATTATTTATAACGGAAATGCATACAAAACAATGTTATATTTTTATGGATGTGTTATAATGACGAAAGATCACATTAACCCAACTCTGTATTCCTCTTAAAAGGGATCATCAACCATTAATTAATTCAGGCACAATGTATGCCTTCTAGAACATAACTAGTATGAACAGTGAAAACTTAGTACAAGAGTCACTCATTCAATTACTTTTTTTGGGAAAAAAAGTCTAAAGAGGACATTCCATTTACTGCAAATTTGGTGCATAGGGCACTTGAACAAAATACCCTTTACTGTACCTCTAATTAAGGAAGTAAGATATAACTCAAAACAAAATTATAAAATTATAATGAAAGAAATCAAATGAGTAAGGGAATTATCAAAACAAGCTTTTACCTTAATATCAAATGAAGGGAGTAAAATTGAGTTTAAATTTCAAGATAATAACAAATCTCTAAAAAAAAAAGTTAAAATATGATGTTACTTACTATAGGATGCCTAAACTCAAACATTACTCCTCTCTCAAACCTGGATCTTCTGAAGTCTACATTGTGTTAGTATAAATTAGACTAAATGGGATAAATATAAAACACTCAAAGCTGCATGAGGTTGCACCTAATATTGGCTCACCTGATGTACATAACACAACAACAACGATAATATAAAATTCCATCTAGAATTTGAGGCCCCATATTATTATTCTACATGGATGAAAATGATAAGTTCTAGGTTAGTTGTTGTATACATGATAAGAAAATATTGCAATGGTCATAGAATTTCTAATTTGTTTTGCTAGTTTTGTCTTGCCCGACTTATGACAGAGTCTACCTGCATAGTTCAGGATAGGCCCAAAGTCTTAATTTTTTTGACTTAACCTTCTGTGTGCTGAGATGACAAGTATGCCCCACTATGCACAGCACATGTAGTAAAGTTTAAATGGCCTTACATGCTAAGGTTGCCCAGACAGAGTACCAATGTAGACTTCATGCAATAAGCTAGCATCGAATTAAAGAAAGCAACTTTAAGAGGAAAGAGAATGAATGAAAAATTATGTATTTTCATATAATAATGTGATATTATATCACTTAGAAAAAATAAGTTTATAAATACATAAATGCATCCAGATAATCATAGGGATATCTTTATTTTAAGATCTTGAATATAAATTTAACCCTGAAAAATGTTACAAAACTTTAATCTCTACCATTTTGAGAAACTGGACCAAATTTTTGATGAATTATTCAACAGATTGCATTCCTCCCTCTGAACATCAACACTCAAGTCTATTATGTGCAAAATGCAATCTTCCTAAAGGCATATCTCCTCAGTAGCAATCCATCAGCTCTATCTTATCATGTTTTATTCTCAGACAATCTCTAAGCCTTGAGAACAGAACTCTGTTGAGTACTGTACTGGAAAAGTTTGTGCTTGCTAAAATTAGGGGCAAAATGGAAGAAATGAGATAAAGAAACCCATAAAGAGTTTCAGTAAAATCAATAATATAAATTTACCCCAATAGGCTAACTTTAAAATGGAGTAAATGTTCTTACCCAACTGCTATACGTACAAGCAACTTGCTTCAAAAACAATGATTCCAGTAAGCTAAAAGCAAGCGAATACCATTCCAGAAGTAGTGGCATAAATTCCATGAGATTTTAGTCAAAAAAGAAGACCACAGAGTGATACACACACATACACACACACATGTAGGAAACTGAAGAAACTGAAGTGCTCTCTCCTTGTCTGTCTTCTCCCCCCACCCCATAGACACACACACACACACACACACACACACACAGAGAGAGAGAGAGAGAGAGAGAGAGAGAGAGAGAGAGAGAGAGAGAGAGAGGAAGAAGAAGGAAGAAGAAGGGGAAGAATAAATGGAACTATGCATACCTGTGTATTAATATTAACTGGGATAAAGCAGACATAAGAGCTGAACAGCAAAAGGCTACAAGGGAAATATTCAGGTAAACAGATCTATTCAGCAATATAACATGTAAAGCCAAAACACATATAACTGATAAAACTTCAAGAACAAATAGACACATTCAAAATCCTAGATGAACTTTCAATCTCACTCTCTGGAACTCATAGAGCTCTTCCAAAAAGAAATCAGAATGCCAGTGCTATATATTCACTTTGGATGCCATATTTTAGCCTTGCACAAAGTTAGGAAAAATGAACTATTTTCACATGTGTGTGTGTGTATGTGTAAGTGTGTGTTTGACAAATGTTTCTATTGTGAGAGAAAAATAAAATAACAAAAATGAGAAAAGAAGAAAAAATTCAGGGGGAAAAGGTATCAACACTATCTAGAACATTTAATGGATGAGCATGTTCTATTTAATTACCTGTGTCTTAACAGTTATTCTGGTAAGTGGAACATTAAAAAATTATGTTTTGCTCAGTCTTTTTTGTCATTATACAAGCAAACCTGACATTGGTGCATTCATCTTCCTGGTCAATTCCTGACCCATATACACATAGGCGAACATCCTGTATGTTCTGAGGTGGGTGGTATGGATTATGTTTTACAGATAATTCTAATCAATTAACACTGTAAACACACACTGTTTATGGCTCAGAGCTTTCCCAGTACACTAGTTACTTTTCTGTTGCTGAGGTAAAACACCATGACAAAGACAACTTAGATCAGGAAGGTTTTATTTGGGCTTATGGTTCCAGAGTAAATCAAGTCTGTCAGTGTGGGGAAATAGCAAGTGTGGTATTTGTTTTAGCAAGCTAAGAAGTCACATCTTGAACTGCAAACAAAAATGAAAGAGAGAAAAAAAACTGAGAGAGAGAACTAGGAATAGCCCACAGTCTGAAACTTCAGTGCTCTCCCCCAATGACATTTCCTCCAGCAAGTCACAACTTACTGAAACAGAGCCAGCAAACTAGAAGTCAACTGTTCAAACATCCCAGCCTATGGAAGACATTCTCTTTCAAAGTACCACAGTGGATGGCCTTTGAGTCATCCTCTACTGTGCAATCAATAGACTATTAGAGTGGAGACACTCTTGTCTTCCAACACAGAGAAGGAAAAAAAGAAATGTTCTCAGGGAATACATTGTAGTGTAATGTAGCAACAATGCCACAATGCCACTGTGTTTCAGGATAATGGTGACAAGTTTACATCTTTGTATCTAGTCAGCATGTCTAAAAACCTTCTGAGAACTGATCATGAAAATGTATTTCTTTGAACTCTTGTGGTGAGTACAATAAATACATTTTCTTTAAAAATCTAATGCATCTACTTAGTTACCTAATGTTGCAGGACTTCCTAAGGCAATAGTTTCTAGCTGTAGGCTTTGCCTTCCCTTTGATTCCCCATAGGCATGATTGTAGAACACATGAAATTCAGAATATATACCCATTGCTCATGTATACAAAATGACTCATATGCATGTATAGTAAAGTATGCATAATAACTTGAAGTGAATATTTCAATCTTTGCTAGCTATTTAAGTGTTTCCGTATGATTTGATATATTTTACAATGTATTGAGAGGTACATTAAGAAACCAAATGAATGGAATACATAAAAATTGAAGATATAGATTTGAAATGTAGAAACTGAAATTTATTCTGTGTTTTGCCACATTGCACATTAGGCACTTTTTCCAGGCTGCATAACTTCCTTGAAACTCTCCTGCTGCTTTTGCAGCTATTACAATTGTCTTTGAGTATTGAATAATGACTCTGAAAATGCTTTATAGAACTTCAAAGCTCTATTGTTTTTCATCGATGCATTTATCAAACAATTTTTGAGTCCATTAAGCACTAAGCCCGGCTAGCTCCTAGGGTACAAATAATGCAAAATGGGCATTTTATAATGCAGTTGGTGAGAGATAGGTGAGCTTTGAAGTCTAGTGGGTATTGCATAGAATAAGCATTACATATACTGTACTGCCCATTTTACAACAGTATACCAGTGAAATAGAGAGTTTAGAGACAAATAGGCATGTTAATATCTCAACACCACAGTAAGTCCAAATGCTTATGTACAGGGAATATTATCAAAATCAACTATCAACAGCAAAAGTTTGGGTGCACTTGAAGAGCAATGCCCAAATAAACAAATGAAAGATGAAGAGCCAAAGGAAAGGCAAGCTAATATGCTTTATTACTAAATGTTAAAATTAATAGATCATGGCAAAAAAAGAATGTATAAATGGAGGTAACAAGTAAATTCTGGAAATCACTTAAGAAAGTCCTTTGTAACATAAGTCCCAGAGGGGAAATTTTGGTCTGGGGGAATGGCTTAGTGGTAATGCGATTTGATGCACAGGTATGAAGACATGTGTTCAATATGTTTCACACACATATAGTATTAGATCTAGTGTTGTGGATTTATAATTCCAGTACCAGGAAGGCACAGACCTGAGTAACCCTGGAGCAACCTAGCCAACATCAGGAGAACTCTGGTGTTACCTTGGCAACATAGCTTAATAAAGAACTCCCACTCCCAGGAAGGGATTGTATCTCAAAAGAAATATGGAAAACAACCTGAGGTTGGCCTCTGTCTTTCATTTGCATGTACAAACATGTGCATGAGACTCTATGTCAACAAAACAAAACAAAACAAAACACTCTTCCGGTGTTGGTGGGAAAGACATTATGAAAATATGTTGGGGGGACCCACAAATATTGTATTTTCTGGCTATGAAAAAAGTGTGGTGTTAATTGTTATTTGAAACCCACAAGAGTAAGGAATGTGGGGTTTTTTGCATAATAAAGAACTGGCAGCCAGAGCTGGGGCTGGAAGGAGGCTGGCCAAGTCAGGGGGACAGAAAAGGAGTTGAAAGGGAGAGTGAATGGAGCTGGGCACTAGGCAGTGAGAACCAAGTAGAGAAAGACAGCAGAAGAGAAGTTAAATTAAATTAAGCTAACAATAGACTGCCCCAGCAAAAGGCCAACAGCCTTAACCTATTTAGATATCTCCATCTTTATTATTAATAAACCTCAGTTGGAATGGATCCGTGAAAACCCCTACAATAATATTGTATATAGTTATTTCTAAAATTGTCAAAAATGTTTTGCTGAGAAAACCATGAGAAATAGAAATATGTTGGCCTTTTTTTTAAAAAAATAGAAATGTGGTCAAGAAGTTCAGAAATGCAATTGAAAACCTTAACTTCCTGTGATCTAGTAACTTCAGCTTCAGAAACTTGTATTAATCAGTTTTTACCTCTGACAAATAACTAAGAAAAACAACTTAAATGCAGTAATCATTGTGATTCACACTTTTAGCTTTGTAGTCAACTGGGTCCATTTTTTTTTTTAAGTCTGTAGCTATGTAAGAGAGTCATGGTAGAAGGGCATGGTACAGATCAAGTCTTCTCTTCATGGAAACCAGAAGGAAAAGAAATGGTGAAAGGGCTAAAAGGAGAGATCTGAAATAAACATTTCCAGTCAATATACATTTCCAGTATGCTGTAGAGTCCAAAATCACCATGCAAAGACCACCACTCATACATGCAATCACCAAAACTGTTTTTATTTCAAGAAAGCAAGAATCCTGCATGGGGGGCGAGGGGTCAACCACTTTACAAAATGGCAACCCTGGATGTCAGCTTGCAGGGCTTTTTAGAGGTAAAGAGGGGAATTCCACCAAGAATTAGGTAATCTAAAGCCAGATTGATGGGCACTAAGGTGAGAGAATAATGAATTAAAAATTAGATTTTTGAGCTATTGGTTTAAAGATTAAGGCACAAGCCTGAACAAAGGCCAGAGAGACATGTCCTGTCACCTGTGGGGAATAACCAGCCTTACTGCATTCCTTTCCTGACCATTAGAGATACAGTGCTAGAAAACCGGTCCAGACTGCCCCTCTTCCCTAAGACAGCCAAACAAGGGAAGCCAGACAGTTAATGGTTTGGGGGCCTTCCTATAACCAATCAGTTCAAAATGCAACATCACCCTTTCTGTTTCAACCAATAGAAACTTGCCAGGCAGGAATTCCCCTGCTTTGGGAGGGACTGGACTCTTTAAATCAACGACTTACCCTGAGCATGAGGCTCTCTGCTCTCTCCAACTTAAGTGATGAGAGTGTGAGCCCAAGCTATAGCTTGTAATAAAAAGATCCTCGGGTGTTTTTCAACGGACTTGACTCCCGGGCACAATAATGGTAGTTACACAGGTCCTTTTTTGATCGGCCAGTGCCCAGGTGGCCAGCAGATCCCATTCTTGTGTCACAAAATGTAACCATAAGAAGAGATACCTAAAACATATGAGGACATCACGCACAGATGGCCCCAGTCTTGAGATAAGATCTTTTTTTTTTTTTTTTTCAAATTCCTGGTGGCCCTCTCCTCTGACTGGCTCACCCTCAGGTTGGGGATTTTTATGGTGTATTCCTAGAACTGATGACTTCTGGGGTCAGGCCTAGGTCAGACCTACCTATACTGAAGAACAAGCACAAACTAGAGTTAGTGTCCTCCTTTCATGCAAAATGATAAGGGACAAGTCTTCTCAACCAAGCACGGCCAGACCAGCTCCTATAAGTGCAAGGTCCCCAGTTTACCTAGAAAAGTGGTAACACTGGGACCTGGGCTGGGGACGAGATAAGAGTAGGTCACATGGAAACTTAAGGTCACTGCAAATAGTCAGTTTTTCCAGGTGACCCAGAAAGCCGATGGAGCATTCTGGGAAGACCTGATTTGGTTTCTCGTTTACCATTCCATTTAACTTTTCAGAACATGTATTGAAGTAAAGATAGAATCATAAAAATGAGTTTGGAAGTTCTTTTTAATAATCTATATGTTATATAGTTTCCTCATTTTTCCTAATAGTTCTTTGCAATGTTGTAGTTTTTAAAGATTCATAGTTGAATGGACGCAGACACATATATACTGAAGTTATAATTTTCTAAAATGAAGAGCTAGTTTATTTTTGTATGTATGTATGTATGCACATTGTGTGTCTGTGTGTGCTAGTACACACAAATGCACATAGAGGCCAAAAGTTAATATTGTATGGTTTTTGTTTGTTTGTTTGTGTGTGTGGTTGGTTAGTTGGTTTTGATTGGTTGTTTGGTTGTTTGGTTTTCATTGTGTAGCCATGGCTCTCCTGGAACTCACTTTGTAGGCCAGGCTGGCCTTAAACTCACAGAGATCCACCAGCCTTTGCCTCTCAAGTGCTGGAATTAAAGGCCTGTACTACCACTGCCCATTTTTCAGGGAGGGGATGGGAGTACTGTGTCTTATACTATCACATCCCTCAATATTTTTAAATGATTTGTCATAAGCATAAGCTTATTGATTTTTAAAGAAATTTCTGAGCTCCAAGGATCCTCCTGTCTCTACCTAATCAGAACAAGGAGTACAACACATATCACCATGCCTCACTTGTTCATAAATGCTGGGAATCTAAGCTCAGGATCTTACTTGTTCAGTAATTACTTTGCTGGATGAGCATTATTCTAGTCCTCAGATCTTTTAGTTTATAATCTTCTTGTGGAACATCAAACATAATAAACTGCAGTTCACTTCATGACTGTGAATATTCAAACCAACTTCATAAAGCCTGAAAGTTTGAGTATATTAATATCTGTAATTACTATATTAAGTACCTTGAATGACCTAGTCTGAGCTGTCCCAGATATCAGTTTTCATAACTTTATATGCTTTGCTCAGTTACAACTAATTTGCTGATACTTTTTATGGTATTTCATTAAATATTTCAAACCTATGCACACAGCACTCATCAAGCACCATTTTTGCTAAATTTTCTCCATACCATATTATTAAAAACACTTTGTAATTTACAGTGTAGCTTTTAATGCACGACTTTACCCACTTCTATCTAAGCTCTGAGAGTCTATATTTTTTTAGATTAATATATTGATCATTATACCTTTAAGAAGTATGCATATTGCTTAGTAGGACCATAAATACTGGTTGAATAAGAAGATATAGAGAAGTTGAGGCTGGCTATACAAACTTGACTGATTAACATGGAATTATCTGTCAAATTTAGCGGTAAGGAGAGTCAGTTAGTAGCTGACTTTTTAATGCTAAATTTTAAATAACAATTAAATACATAAATGTACATGTTGACTAGCATTGATCATGAAGGTCTAAGGCTTGGGAACAGGTTAATGAAGAAGAGGAATGGACAGAAGAGAAGACTATGAGGAGAATTAGATATCAAGTCAGATATATAGTTTGATGCCCATTTTGCTATTGAAAAGCTATGGATATATATATACTATTCTATAAAGCAGAAGGTACACAGGGTCAGTGAGGTCAGAAGATACCTCAGGATAGGAGTGTCCTGGAATTAAAGAAAAAAAAGTTCAATGAAAAAGCTATGCCAACTCCAGATGAAAGAGCAAAGATTATATCTATGAAGTGCTAGAAAGCCAAGGTAGAGTTTAGTCAAACCTTTTACCAAATATTTCACCGGAAACCAGGAAAAAGAGAACTTGATGCTCATGTGTCATGAGACAAGAGATGATAACAGCCAAGGAATCTAGAAACCAGTTTCCAAGACTTCTGTTAAAAGGAATGGGACAATAAGTATGTCAAGTGGCAAGAAACACGATGTTCAGAGGATTTGCTTTCTTTGCTTGTCTGCATCATCATCAATGCCCTTTGTCTCCATCCATGTCTTCTTCATCAGCAGGTTTCTTCTGATTTTAAATGTTGTTGCCCATCATCACTAGCCCCCTCCTCACTGGTGTATTTTAAATAACTACCCCCAGAGAGTGTTTCTGCTGCCAATAATGAAGCTTTGCTAATACAGTTATCACCAAAATTCTATGCTTTATACTAAGGGTAATTGGTGAAATTATACAACCTATGCATTTATATAGTTTTAAAGCCAGGTTTTCTTGGGAAAAAATATGTTTTTATGATGAAAGGCCTTCCTCTACACTGGTAGCTCATGTTTGGCAACTTCTTATGCAATGACTTCCCAGAACCCCTCCAGTGAGGACTGAGGCTGGATTTCCCATTCATCCTCAAATTTAACTTCTGCTGAACCTTGTTTTCCTTGGAGGCAAAGGAATATTTTTTCTTACCTTTTGAATTTGATCTCAAGCAGTATAGTCTTGGAGCACCTCTTCTACCTAGTTTGTCCCTAGTGCATGATTTCTGAAACTGCATTTGGGAAATCTAATCAGTAAATGGAAAGATTCACAGATGGGATTGAGGAAGCCACTTCTGCAGTCATGCAGAGGTCTCTTCTGGGTGTGAAATGAGGATCAGGTATGCATCTGTGGGACCTAATCTCCACCTGTGTGGAATCTATCATCTGCTCATAACCCATCTCCAACACAAGCTCCCTCCATCATCCTCCTGGGAAAACAGATTTTGAATAAAAGCTTTCTAACACACCTTCAGTTTTTACAGAATGAAGCTTTTAACTCGAAAGAAAAAGAAATTATTTATTTTTGAACCAAATATGAGAATTCTCATAGCTGCGAGCACTGCGTTAAGCTGCTACTAATAGCATATTTTAACATAAAAGTGGTAGTAGGTAGTTTGCAGTGTGAAAAAAAGTCACAAATTATTTTTGGACAGATTCATGGGGGCCTCAGGTAGGTGGGTTATGTAGAATTGGGAAGTCTTTGCTGTAAATCCCAGGTGCTATCTGACAATGTTAATATCAGTATCATTGCCAGCATGGTGTACCTCGCAAGCTGGAAACTCAAAGGAAGGAATTCCACCATCACAAGCCCTGTGAGAGTATCTATTGAAAAAATTATTGATTACTAATCAATTACTAACTGATGTGGGTCAGCTGAGCCCACTATAGATAGTCCTAGCCCTAGGTAGCTGGGCCTGGCTATACAAGAAAGGTGGTTTCAAATAAGTCTGCATTCAACATTTAAACTCTCTTTCTTCATATTTCCTGCCTCCTACTTCCTGCCTTCAGTGTGTGTCCTGACTTCCTTCCAAAATGGACTATAACCTATAAGCTGAAATTCAGATGACTTTCACCCTCAAGTTGCTTTTGGTCACAGAAACAAAAAGCAAATGTGAAAAGATGGATTCTTAGCTCCTGGGTTGAAAGAAGATAAAAGGAAACATTTGAAACTAGAAGAGCAGGGAGCTGTTTCAAAGTGGTTGCCAGAAAGCAGAGGAAGAGGGGGCTCGGGAGAGGATCTATCCACCAAGATACACAGCCAAGTAACCCCCTTTCTCTAAGTAGACAGTACATCCAAACATTTCCAGAGCTTCCCCAGTAGAATTCAAGCTGCTCTGCCAATGTGTCCTAAGCATTATAACTTTATGTGTTTAAGAAAGAAGCAATTTCCTATTGTGAAGCTATCTGACAACGATATGTGTCTGGACTAAATTTGTCTAGAGGACAGAAACCACCTGAATTCTACTGGAATTCACCAAGCTTGATTTGAAAGTTGGTGAATGGATCACTTTGATAGAGAGCCTGAGGCTTCCAAGCACCACTGAGCCCACTGTAACATAGTGCATACCCCTTGCATCTCTATGTGCCTTGTTTAATATTTTTGTTCAATGAATACACTTATCTAAATATAAGTAAAGGATTCTGTCTCTTCTGCTAATGACACTTCACTTGAGATGATAATAAAAGGAAAAATACAATAAAACAGAAATATTTTAAAACTCAACCTTCTACGTGAACTACTTACAGAAAATCTTTAAATCCATCACTGCCATGTTTAGACATGATATGTCCCATTTCTCATGATTGAAGGTCTGGTACATGTTTGGCATGCCATTTTGCAGGCTCTGAAAACATGAAAAAGAGGCATGTCACTGGAGAATGTAGGCCACTAGAGGTGTATTTTTATCTTGCTCTGGACCCCATGAGTCTGTTTCTGTGCTTCCTGACAGCAGCCTCTGCCATGTGCTCCTATTGCCACCAGGCCCTGCCTTATTACAAGAATGGTGCCAAATGCTTGTGGTAGAGATGTCTGCAAACTAGAAGCCAAGGAGTCCCTCCTTCTCTTGTCAGATGTATCTCTTCAAACTGACAACAAACCTACATGGGAGCTTCAGATGTAACTCAGAGTCCACTGAATATTTATAGACTTCATGTCTATCTGTTAAGGTTCTGAAGAGGCAGCCATTCAAGGTCACTTACTGATGAATAAGTGAACAAATTAGTTAATTAGAAATTGCAAGTAAAATAAAACTCAAGACAGCTTCAAAAATTTTAGAATACATTTGCCTATTTTATTTGAAATTTGGCATTTTATTCAGCTGTCTTCATTGTTCAAGGCCTAAATAAAATATTTAAAATGAAAGACAGTACACATCCATTACTTCCAATATTTCAGTTACAGCAACCTGTATGGGTTTTTCTGTGACAAATAAGTAAATTGAATTGATGACTGTGTTTATTTGCTGCATCAGCTTTTATGAATAATCCAGGAAAACTGTAACCAATAAATAATGTAAAATTAAATGAGATTAATGTGTGTGTGTGTGTGTGTGTGTGTGTGTGCATTGCAGAGTTAAGGCATCTAAGGGAAATACAGTTATCAAATATAAATCTGGGTGCTATATGAGAGAACATATATATTTATATGTGTATAAATATACATGTATACATCTATTCATATCTGATAATAGATGAAATTTTGTAACTCATTTGTCTTACACATGGTAATCAGTTTATATGTGTAATTCTTTTTCAAATATTTTTGTTAATTGGCATTTTCTTTTTTATATTTTTACTATTAAAAGCTATTTTTAAATTTAAATGTATTTTCATCAATTCTTTCACTCCCCAAGTTCCTCCAGATCCTCTATTCTACCGCCTACCCAACTTTAAGTTCTTTCCCAAAAAACAAAAAACAAAAACCCAGTACAACAGCAAAATGTAGCATCACTACCCCTTCCAAATAAAGCAAGGAATTCCTCCAAACTGTAATCAAACACACAAACACACACACACACAAACACACATACCTATAGAACAAAAGTCTGTCCGGTAGTAATTGATGTACTCAGTGCCATTTAATTGGAGAAAACTGCTCTTCCCTATCAATGACAGCTCCATTGTTAACCTTTACTATAGACACTAGGTTAATATTCACTTTTTAAAAATATAACAAAATAAAATACATAAGATAAAACAACATTATAATATTGAAATAAAACAGGACAGACCAACAGAAAGAAAAGAGCCATAGAGAGGCACAAGAATCAGAGATCCACTCATTCACTCAGGAATGAAATAAAAATACTAAACTGGAAGTCATGATATAAACATGGAAGACCAGATGTAGAACAGTGCAGGCCCTACGCGGACTTCCTCAATCTTTATGATCTTTGCTCATGTTTATTTAGAGGGCCCTGTTTTCCTGGTATCCTCCATTCCCTTTGGCTCTTACATTCTTTCAGCTCTCACTTCTGCAGGGTTCCCTGAGATCCGAGAGGAGGGACTTTTGTTGTTGTTTTGATAAAGTTTTATTTTTCCAAATGCACAGCTGATTGAAAGCGCTCATGCATCTTCACAAGTAGCTGGGGGCAATTCCACCCTTTGTGTTTCTGGTATAAATTGCTTTGGCTCTGCTTTAAAACCAGCTTGATAAGTCCTTTTCTATGAAAGTCCTTTCTATGAAAGGGCCGCCATGGTGAAGGAACAGCAAATCTTCAGCCTGAGAGAGCACAGCTGGAGTAATAAGCTCATAGTTCGAAACTTCCTTACAGAGTTTGTAGTATGCGGCTTTGTCAAGCAAGACTAAATTTTTGAGCTTGACCCAGATTTTACCTTTGGACCGCTTCTTATTTTTGGCCTTGCCACCAGACTTATTTACTGGGTCTTTGTCCTTTTTGGACGACTTTCCACAATCCTTCTTCTTGCTGTCCTTGCGGAGGCATGGCAAATCTCAGAGAGCGGTGACTGACCCCTGCAGCCTTACTGCTAAGATGTTGGAAGAAAAGAGGAGGGACTTGATGGAGATATCTCGTTTAGGACTGAATTTTGCAAGGCCCCCCACTCTACATAATGTCTAGCTGTGAATCTCTGTATTTGTTCCCATCTATTGCAGGAGGAAGCTTCTCTGGTGATGGTTGAAAAGGCACTGTTTTTGAACATAGTAGAGTATCATTAGGAGTCATTTCATCACCATATCACTATGATTTCATTTTCCCCTTTCCTTTCTTTCCCTTTCTTTTCTTTCCTTTCCTTTTCTTTCTTTTTTATTTATTTGTTTGTTTGTTTATTATTTTTACCAGCATTGTTTGCTTTTGCTCAAGAACTCAAATTCTTAGTCACCCAAGTAGTGCCAGGAATGAAATGGGCCTTAAATCAGGTAAGTTATTGGTTGGTTATTCACATAATTTCTGTGCCCTAATTGCTCTAGCATATCATTTCAGGCAGGACACCATAGTAGACAAAGGGTTTGTGGCTGACTTGGTGTTTAGGTTTCTCTTTTAATGGCTTGCAGAGTACCTTCCTGTAACAAAGAATCTGAAACATAGGGTTGAAGGATCTGTGTAGACACCATGTTCAATGAGTTGAGTATGTGCTGTCTTCAGCAACGGAGCCTTGCTGTTAGTTTGTGGAGAGTATCCTACAGTCTTGAGAACAACTTATGTTTTTTTAAAATTATTTACTTAATTAATTAAATTTTTAGGGGTTCCTCTCAGGCCCCTTTGTCCAAGTACTCAAGTAGATGTAGCTTAATCCTGTTACTTGAAGCTTTATTTGATGCCCAGTTGGGTCTCTCTCTCCCCCATCATTTAGTGATTTCCTTCGGATTATATATATATATATATATAATAGAGTAGAGGTTTCTACTCTATTAGGTTTCCATACAACCTCACTCATGCCCCTTAATTTTAGCTGTATCCTCATGTATAATCCCCCACTAACCTTTATTCCTTTCCCATCCCCACTTGATCCTCCCATTCCAGACCAACTCCCTCCATACATAAATATTTATTCTATTTCCCTTTCCTGATGGTATCTATCTGTTCAGTCCAGTCCCTTACTCTATATTGACTCTATACTTACTCTAAACCTGTTAATCCATAGATTGTAGTTCGATTACCACTGACCTATCAGATAATAATCGAATATACACTGTACCACACCGTATTTAACTTTCTGTGTCAGGAAACCCTGATACTAAGGTAAAAGTCTGTCATTACTCTGAAGCCCTGACCTGGATGTAAAATGACAGACTACATTAGTCAGTGGGGCTCCCTCATCTTTCCCTGATCTGTGGATCCCAAATCCCAAAATCCTCTACCTGACGAATGTCATGTAGTCCTTGGAGAAATTACAGATCCAACTCCCTTTCTCCTAGTAGAAGCTATTCAGCAAGCACCTGAAATTCCTAGTATGCTTCTTTATGTAAATGAGATATCTCAGTAGTTTAGCTCTCCAGCCAATGTTTCCAGCCAATCCTGAAAATCCCTACCAAATCCCCAAAGTTCTATAAGTTTCCCTCACTCCTGGAATAAGGTTGATCTGCCCTGCTGCATATGGTCCTGGATAATTCCATCAAGATTTGGGCCCTCTGAGTCCCTGCCCCCCACTCTGCTCCCTTAGTCCTCAGGAACCAATGGCCACAAATGGTGGGTGGGAACAGTGAGACCCATATTTCTCAGTCTGCAATACTTTACTCAAGAAAATTTTTTTCCTAATTCCTTCCAGGTGCATTCACATTTCATGATGTCATTTTTTCAATGACTGAGTTTAATACTTCATTGTGTAAATGTACCATATGGTCTTTATCCATTCTTCTTTTGAGGTGCATCTAGGCTATTTCTAATTCCTAGCTATTGTGATTAAAGCAGCAATGAACATAGTTGATTATCTGTCTTTGTGATAGGATGAAGCATCCTTCAGGGATATGCCCAAGAGTGGTATAACTAGATCTCTAGACAGATAAATCTCTATCTTCCTGAAGAACACCCACACTGATTTCTATAGTAGCTGTATGAGTTTGCACTCCCATCAGCAATGGAGGAATATTCCTCATATTCTACAGCCTTGCCAGAATAGGCTGTCACTTGTTTAGCTGCCCTTAGCCATTCTGACAGACACAAAATAAGCTCGCAAAGTATTTTGATTTGCATTGACCCTCTCTTTAAGTGTTTCTCAGCATTTGAGTTTCCTCTATTGAGAATTCTGTTTATATTTGTTCCACATTGTTTAATTGAGTTATCTTTTTTTGTTGATGTCTACTTTCCTGAGTTCTTTATATATTTTGTATATTAGCCTTGCACAGAATATATAGTTAGCAAAAAATATTTTCTCAATCTGTAGATTCAGTTCCATGCAGTCTCATTTATTTATTTTTTGATCTTATTGTTGTCTGTGTTATCAGCGTTCTGTTCAAAAATCTTTATGTGTTGATGGATTCATAGCTGTTTACATTCTATTTCACTTTCTTCTACTAGGTTCAGTGTATATGGTTTTATGTTGAAGTCTTTGATCCATTTGTAGTTGAGTTTTGTGTAGGGTGATAGATAATGAATCTATTTGAATTCTTCTACATGTAGCCATCCAATTAGATCAGCATCATTTACTGAAGATTCTGTTTTGTTTTATTTTTTTCCAGTGTGTGCATCTGGCTTCTATGTCAAGGATCAGATGTCTATAGGTCTGTGGATTTATATCAGGTTCTCCATTTCATTTCCCTTGATCAAAGTGCCAATACCATGCTGTTTTTATTACGGTAGCTTTATAGTATATCTTGAAATGGGGAATGGTAATATGACCAGTTTTTTTATTGTCCAGGATCATTTTAGCTATCCTGGCTTTTTTTGTGTCTACTTATGAAACTAAAAATGGTACTGTCAAGATTTGTGAAGCAGAAAGCTTTGTGTTGGGATTTTTATGGAGACTGCATTGAATCTTTACATTGTTTTTGCTAGGCTGGTCATTTTTACTATATTATTCCTGCTGCTCCTGCAGGAGGGATTTGCAACTTCTGATATTTTTATCAATTTCTTTTTTCAAAGAGATCAAGATTTTATCTTACAAGTCTTTCACTTGCCTTATTAGAATTACCCCCAAGATATTCTATCTTATTTGAGGCTGTTGTGAAATGTGTTGTTTTGCTGATTTATTTTTCACACAATTTGTCATTTGTTTATAAGAGGGTTACTGATTTTCATGAGTTGATTTTGTACTGAGCTATATTGCTATATATGTTCATCAGGTGTAGCAGTTTCTTGGTGGAATTTGTGTGACTTATATATACTATCATATCTGCAAATAAAGATAATTGACTTTATTCTTTCCAATTTTTATCCCTTTGATCTGCTTTAGTTCTTTTATTCCTTTAACTAAGACTCCAATAACTAAACTCTAGTCCTAATTCTATATGTAGAGAATTAAAGGAGAAATTAAACTGTGTGTTGATTAAAAAGTATGAGCAAAATGTAAAATACCTTTTTGAAAAAGGCATTGGATAAAGACACAACTTAATGATAGGTCAGTGGCTTAGCATATGAGGCCTGGCATCAAGCCCCAAGCACTGCTGAAGAAAATACAAGTGATGAGTGAGCAGGTAAGACTACTCAGTATTCAAAGCTTGCTTCTAAGCCTGACAATATGTGTTCAATCCCTAAAATGGATTGTGGGAGGAGCAAACTGACTTTCACACACTCTCCTGTGTATTTATTCACGTTCTAAAACAGGAACACTCACATCTACAAAAATATTAGTAAATATGAAGTCAATTTTTAAAGTAAGTAGAATGAATCTCAGAAGCTTTGTAAGGATTACTGAGCAGCACAAATTTAATGAAGGAAACAAATGTTGCAGATGATCTGGTAAGTAGATTTTGGAGAGGTGAAGAAAATTGAGAATATAAAGATATTTTGGGTGAAGAAATTGAAATTAGAGATAGGGCTGAAGCAACAATTGGGTTTCACCTGCCTATAAATACTACTGTACACTAGAGGTTTCCTCCAGAGAAAGCTTTCTAATGGACTACAGAAGACAGCTTGTAGCTTGAATCCAAACTAAGGCACAGAGTATTTTGGAAATGCCCAATCTGTCCAAATATCCATGAAAGATAAACCCATGAAGTCTCTTTTATAGAACAGGGAGCCTAGGACACACACACACACACACACACACACACAAGCCTTTAAAGAAACCTTGTCTTTCTGCTGTGTTCACAAGAAAGTCAAGCTCCCTAGCACTCTTGTCTGGGTGGACATCAAAGGAGAGAATTTAAATGCACAAATTGATTTCTGTAGACTCCATAGTATTTTTTCATTAAACGTTTCATAAAACTCACTGGTGGGCAATAAGAATCTCTGATTTCTCTTTGAAATGGTACCTTTTGTGAATCCAATGTTAATACATATAAAACATTTCATACGCTTCTTCATGAGTTAATTCTGGTAACTTTAAAATTTAAGAAATTTGTGCATTTTAAAAAATGTTCTTTGTCATAGAATTGTTTATAATATTGGTTGGCATTGTAGAATCTTTAGATGCTTTGTCATTTTAATGTCAGTAATTTGTGACTCTTCAAACAGCTAACTTAAAGGCTTATCAGCTCTATTGATCTTTGAAAGAGTAGACTGCTTTCTGTTCCACTGATGCTCTCCATTTTTTTCTGTTTTCTGCTCCACTGATTTCCCGCTGATCTCTATTACTCAGTTTCTTCTACTTCTTTCAACTTAAATTTTTCCATTCGTCATTACAGAACCCCAGGTCATTGATTTGACACTCTTTATACACAGTCTATTTCTTGTAAACAACACAGAATTAGCTATATCTTGTTTGTAGCTGTATTTAATTGGTTTCTTTAAAACCGTGATTGATTTTTTAGATGATTAATAATAGAGTAAGACTCAGATCTATCTCCTATATTAACTGCTATTGTATATTTATGAAGTGTCCCCTTCTCTTATGTGCTCTTACTCTTTTTACATTTAGGAAACCTGACTGGGGAATTTTATGTGGCTATCTAATCTTCTACCATGTATCAATGAAATTTTCCTTTTATAAACCTCTAGTTATAATTGTCATGTTGTTATACACATTTATAATTAATTTGTCTTCAAATGCCAGCACACTGCTTCATGATTGGTGTGGTTCCTTTATAAAAACTGATTTTTTAAAATTTCGTCTTGCATCCATTTGGACAAGGCTCTCACTATGTCATTATGTTCAGTAACCACTTGGCATGCTGATACATCATTAAAATGAATTATTTTGATTACTTACAGTAAACTAGCATTGTTGTAAACAAATAACTCTCTTTTGGATCTGTTTCGTATGAGACAATAAGACAGTATGCTTGATCTTCATAGACTCTTCCTTTCCATCTTCTTTCTGAGACATGGCCTTTACTGTGAACACTTGAAGTATGATACTACAGTCTTCTTTTCATCTCTGCTTTCTGAAAAGAAGGCTTTTGAAACTCTTTCTATAGTTTTCAGACACTCAAAGCATTTCCCCGCTAACTATCCACTGACAGTTTCTTCCTTTGCCTTTAAAACTTCAGCATCCTTATGATAATGTTTGGATTGTTAGTTTATTGTGCTGTGAACTACCTGATATCCTGCACACAGGTAAATTCTCAGTTTAGTCTTTAATAACTTTGAAAACTATTTCTTCTAATTCAATGTCTGTCTTTTTCCCTTCAGTATTTTAATTGTGGTGAAATTGGTTCACTCACCAAAAATGCTCCATCTTTTTTTATTTCCCTCTGATGGCTCTTGAGCTTCCTCCTTTCTGGTGGTCCCTGATGCCCGCAGGCCTGTGGAAATGCAGGCAGGACTGTGATCAGGAAGATGGAGCACAGAAGTGACAGTAAGGAGCTCACTGCTGATGGGCTTGCCTAGGTGGACCCAGCAGGCAAGGGGCTGAGGTGTAGGGGGTCTCGCCTGTCTGTCCCAAGTTATGGGATGGGAATGGGGTGCAACATGCTCTATCTTTTTTCCCCCATTCTTTCCTTGTCTCTTTGCATTTCATTTGTAAAGTTTCCATCAAGCTCTGAGACTTTTTTCTTAAGCCGTGTATACAAAGCTGCTCACTCCACCAAAACTACAGTGTGTGTGTTGTATGGTGTTTTTCATTATAACAAAGATATTTGAAACTGGGGTTCCTATCCTTTCTATAGGAACCATTAGTTCTAGTTCCTGTCTCTCATTTTATATTAAATATCCCAATATTTATAACACTTTCAATTTACCAGGGTTTATTTGAATCAATACAGTGAGCAAAAGTAGAGTGCATATTTACATTATAAATTAAAGGTAGAAAATAAGAATCAAAGATTCCATCTCCAAAAGAGAAAGAAAGTAAATCAAACCAAACACAAGAAAACATATAAAGAGAAAAAGTAAAAAAAAAAAAAAGGAAGGCATAAAAACAATGATAAAAATCATTCAACTTGAGCTCACAAGTGGGCTAATAGCTGGCAAGGTGTACAGGGACATGGAGCCCACAAGCAGCAAACATGCTGGCAGGAGCTGGAGCTTGGAGCTTGCTTGGGACCAGGTGTTCACAGTGGCCAAGATTCAGATCTCAGAGCATACTGATTGCTTTATTCTTGTCAAGCTGCTCTTGCAATAGATCTGACTTTCTGGACTGCGGTGACTGAAAGGTGAGACTCCAACAGCGATAAACTGCATCCCATAACCTGTGCTTGAATTCCTTCCCCACAACTCTGCCTGCTTTCCCTGAGGCCTGCCAGACCCAGGAACACAAGAAAGTCCTTTCCACTTCTAAGCCCCTGACTGCCCATTCCTCTGTAATCACCCCCAATACCAGTAAATTGCTTCCCATACCTTGGGCTCCATTTCCTCTCCCACAACTCTGCCTAGACTCTTAGAGGCCTACTGTCACTAGGAACAAAATATAAGATCCTGCCCCACCATATTCCCCTAAAACACACCCATCAACCTTAAACTGTCCCTCATCCACCTGAACTTCATTTTCCAGCTCACCACACAAATTGCTTTTTTATAGACCTTCCAGAACCAGGTACCCCAGGTCATGCTGGTACTAGGGACCCCAGAGGAAAGGTAGCACCTAAAACCCCAGAGACCATACAGGCTACAATATAGACACAGGAGACATTCTACTGGACCTAAAGACTAGCTAGTTACCGGTATTTTAGGCCACTCAGGCAAGTAGAAACAGAGGAAACAAAACATGCAAAAAACACTTAAAAAATCAAAACACCCATCCAACAAAGATAAACTTAGAAATCAACCTCCGAATCTACAATAACTTCAAAGTCAACGTGGGTAAAAGCAAGCATAAAAACACAATCAACAATAGCCATGGCACCACCCATTTATCCTGCTTCAGCAGGCCCTGGATATCCTAATACAGCTGAAGCATGAGAAAGAGACTTCGAATCCAATTTTATGAAGACAATAAAGAGCTTTAAAGAGGGATTGAATAAATCCCTTAAAATGTACAAGAAAATACAATCAACAGGTGAAGGAAATGAGTAAAATTGTTCAAAAACTGAAAATGGAAATAGAAGCAATAAAGAAAAAAAACATGCTGAGGGAATGCTGGAGATGTAAAACCTAGGGAAAAGAACAGAAGCTACAGACACAAACATCACCAACAGAATATAAGAGCTAGAAGATAGAATCTCAGGCATACAAGATTCCATAGAAGAAACCAATGCATCTGTCAAAGACAGTGTTAAATCTAAAATGTTCCTGTCAAAAAAACATTCAGGAAATATGAGACATTATAAAAAGATCAAACCTAAGAATAATAACAGTAGATGAAGAAAAAGATTCTCAGGTCAAAGTTCCAGAAAATATTTTCAACAAAGTCATAGAATAAAATTTCCCTGACTTAAAGAAAGAGAAGCCAATAAACATATAAGAAGCTTACACAACATCAAAGAGAACAGTAAAGAAAATTCTAGCCCACATAATAATCAATACTATCTGCAGAGAACAAAGAAAGCATATTAAGAGCTACAAGTGTAAAAGGCCAAGTAACACACAAAGGTGGATCTATCAGAATTTTGCCTAACTTCTCCACAGAGACTCAAAAGAGATGGGGAAGGACATTTCATGCTCATCAAAGGAAAAATTCACCAAGATGATGTCTTAATTGTGAATATCTATGTTCCAAACGTAAGAACACCCATATTCATAAAAGAAAGATTACTAAAGCTTAAATCACACAATAAGCCCCATACACTAATAGTGGGAGACTTCAATACCCCTCTTTTACCAACAGACAGGTCATTGAGAAATGAACTAAACATTAGAGAAATTAGAAAACTAACAGTAGTTTTGAATCAAATGGACCTAACAGCTATCTACAGAACATTTCTTCCAAACAAATAGTATACTCCTCCTCAGTACATCATGTAACCTTCTCCAAAACTGACCATAGACACAGACACAAAGCAATTCTCCACATATACATAAAACTGAAATAAGTTTTGTATTTTATCAGACCACCTTGGTTTAAGCTGGACATTAACAACAAAAACAACAGAAAGCCTACAGACCCATGGAAACTGATTTATTAACAAAATCATAAATAAAAATGGG
This sequence comes from Pachyuromys duprasi, assembly GCA_028658305.1. NCBI lineage: Eukaryota > Metazoa > Chordata > Mammalia > Rodentia > Muridae > Pachyuromys > Pachyuromys duprasi. Next base: position 29,674,482 of record CM053766.1, on the reverse strand, counting down.
GACATAGCAACAGACACTGCCGACATCCAAAAAATCATTAGCTCTTTATTCAAAAACCTGTTGTCCTGTTTCCTGTTTTCTCCTCCTTCCAATGTCTGTGCTGTTTGACTTTCTGAGTGAGGATTGATCTTCTTACCCAGGAGCCTTCCATGGAGGACCTCTGAAAGACTCTAGAATTGTATAAAACCAGATAATGAGACTCATAAACAAACTTTGGGAGGAGTGCAGGGTATCTTAGGAAAGAAGGAGGAGATAGTAAGACCTGGAGAGGTCAAGAGCTCCAAAAGGAGAGCAACAGAACCAAAATATGTGGGCACAGGTGTCTTGTCTGAGACTGATACTCCAACCAAGGACCATTCACGGATATAACCTAGAACCCCTGCTCAGATGTAGCCCATGGGAGCTCAGTCTCCAAGCAGGTAGCCTAGTAAGGGGAACAGGGACTGTCTCTGACCTGAACTCAGTGGCTGGCTCTTTGACTGCCTCCCTTGGATGGGGGAGCAGCCTTGCCAAGCCACAGAGGAGGACAATGCAGCCAGTTCGGATGAGACCAAATTAACTAGGGTCAAATGGAAGGGGAGGAGGACCTCCCCTATCCATGGACTTGGAGAGGGACATAGGAGGAGATGATGGAGGGAAGGTGGAAATGGGAGGGGAGGAGGGAGGAGACTACTGCTGAGATACAAAGTGAATAAACTGTAATTAATATAAAAAGTAAAAATTTAAAAACCTGTTGTTCACTAAATTGTAAAATCTAAGTGAAATTGAGAATTTTTTTTGATAGATACCACTTACCAGGTAAATAATTATATAGGCCCATAACCCCTAAGAAAATTGAAGCAGTCATTAAAATTGCCCAACTAAAGGAAAGATAGTTTTAATGTTGAATTTTTCCAGAGACTCAAATAAAGCTAATACTAATACTCCTCAAAGTATTCCACAAAATAAAAACAGAAGGAATGCTCCTAAATTCATTCAATGAGGACACAGTCATCTTGATATTGATAACCGCTCAAAGAATCAAAAAATAAAGAAAATTTCAGACCATTCTCACTTATGAACAGTGATGTAAAAATACTCAATAAAATAGTCACAAACTAAATCAAAACACAGCATCAGCTATGATCAAGTAGGTTTTATCTCAGAGATGAAGAAGTAGTCCAACATAGAAAATTCATCAATGTAATCTACCATATAAACATACTGAAAGGGGGAAAAAAACTCACATGATTATCTCATTAGATCCCAAAAAAAGCCTTGGCAAAATAAAGCACCCCTTCATGATAAACCTCTTAGAAAGATCAGGGATACAAGGTGCACCTCTAAACATAATAAAGGCAATATACAGCAAACCAATAGCCAAGATCAAATTAAATGGGGAGAAACCTAAACAAATTCTCTAAAATCACAGACAAGACAAAGTTGTCCAGTATCTCCATCTCTATTCAATATAGTACTTAAAGTTCTAGCTAGAGCAATAAGACAACTAAAGAATATTAGGGGTACATATATTGGAAAGGAAAAAGTCAAAGGATTACTACTTGCAGATGGTATGATAATATTCATAAGTGACCCTCAAAAATCTTTCTGTGAACTACTATGCCTGCAGCTGATAAACACCTTCATCAAAGTGGCTGGAATCAAAGTTAATTTAAAAAAACAAAAAACAAAAAACAAAAACCACCACCACAACAAAGACCAGTAGTGTTCCTATATACAAATATAAAATGGGCCAAAAAAGAAATTAGGAAAGCAATACCCTTTACAATAGCCATAAATAATATAAATATCTTGGTGTAACTCTAACCAAGCAAGTGAAGGACCTTTATGACAAAACCTTCATGCTCCCGAAGAAAGTAACTAAAAAGATATCAGAAGATGGAATGACCTCCCATGCTCATGAATTGGTAAGATTAACAGTAAAAATAGTCATATTACCAAAAGCAATCTACAGATTCAATGCAATGCAAATCAAAATGCCAAAATAAATCTTTATAGACCTGGGAAGAGCAATTCTTAACTTCACATGGAAAAATAAAAAAACCCAGGATAGTCAAAACAATCCTGTATATTAAAGAACTTCTGGAGGTATCACCATCCTGTTTTTAAGTGGTATTTCAAAACCACAAGAATAAAACCAAGATAATACTGGCATATTGGGATACAAACTGGAAAGGAAGAAGTCAAAGTATCACTATTTACAGATGATATGACAGTAAATGTAAGCAACCACCAAAACTTTGCAAGAAAAATCTCACAGCTAATAAGAACCTTCAGCAAAGTGACTGGATAGAAAAATTAACTTTAAAAAAGTTGCTTTCCTATAAACAAATGATAAGTGGGCTGAGAAGGAAATTAGGGAAACAACATTCTTTACAACAGCCATAAATAACACAAAATATCTTGGTTTAACACTACCCAAGTGAAATATCTTCCTGTCTTTGACAAGAACTTCAGGTTTTTGAAGAAAGAATTTCGAAGGATCCAAGATGTTGGTCCCCGAAGACACTGCGTCTGAGGAGTAGGAAAGCAGTGTCAGCGCAGCGACCAGGAGACTGAAATCTGGGACCTAAAACACCAGCGTTTGTGGTTGCCAGGTGAGCAGAATTCCTACTGTGAGGAAATCAGGTGGGAAAGTCCTAGGGAAACCCAGTTAATCCCTGGAAAAACTCCTGGTGACCAGGTGTACACAGCCCTGATCTGAACATGAAGCTTCCCTTGGTGCTGCCAGCCTCCCGACCAAGACATACAATCTCCCTGCCAGGCAGAGGCACCACAGATACCATTTCAGTCTGCATGCATTGGCGGCATACATCTGCTAGCCCTGATCTGACCATGCAGCCTCCCACAACCCTGCTAGCCTCTCCACACCTTGACAGCCGCCATCTCTGACCAGGACACAGAGTTCCTGTTCCAGACTGAGGCATCTCAGATACCATTCCAGAACTGGGAGAAACGGCGGACACACATCTGCTAGCCTTGATCTGAACATGCGCATCCCATGGTGCCAGTGCCTCCTCGCTTGCTCCCAAACCCCATAGCTCAACCATATACACTGTCTTAGCACTACACACACACACACACACACACACACACTTACTCCCCCTCTTCAACAACGAAACTGTAGCAGCGGCCTTTCCTCCCACAGAACAACTGAGGCAAAAACACACACTCTCAAACCACTGGAACTCCCTGATCTTCTTGAAGAATACTCCAGACACCAGAGACTAACAGTTCCAGTCTGAAGTTCAGCTTCAAGGAACAAGCAGCATCTTGATTATATATAAACACATGGCCAGAGGTCGATGTAAGAACTCACCCAACAAAAATCAGGACACCATAGCACCACCAGAAACATCTAAAGGAATGGAGATTTTAATTCATCAGAGACACAGGAAATTATATTAAAGCTATGCTTATGCAGTGACTAGAGGAACAAAAAGAGGAAATGAACAAGGCTCTCAAGGAAATTCAGAAGAATATAACTGCCCACGTAGAGGAACAATTAAAGATATGCAGAGAGTAAACAAATAAAAAAAATTGGAGCCATATTCAATCAGATGAAGGACATGGTACAAAGCATGAAAACAGAAGTAGAATCTATAAAGAAAACACAAACAGAGAAAATCCTGGAACTGGAGAACTTAGAGAAAAGATCAAGAACCACAAAGGTAAGCATCATCAATAGAATACAAGAGAAGGAAGAGTGAATCTCAGGAGCTGAAGATACACTTGCTAAAATTGACTCCTCACTCAAAGAAAAAATAAAATCGGAATAGTCCCAAACACAAAACATCCAAGAAATCAAGGATGTCATGAAAAGACAAAACCTAAGGCTCCAAGGACCAGAAAATATTTTTAAGAAAATCAGAAGAAAATCTTCCCAACTTAAAGAAAGAAACATCCATAAACATACAAGAAACCTACAGAACACCAAATAGACTAGTCCAGAAAAAAAAATACCTCTAGTCACATCATAGTCAAAACACTGAACCTACAAAACAAAGAAAAAATATTAAAGGCAGCAAGGGAAAAGGGTCAAGTAACATATGAAGGTAGACCAATCAGACTCACAACAGAGTTATCATCAGAAACTATGAAAGCCAGAAGGGTCTGGGCAGAGGTCATGTATTCTTTAAGGGAACACAGATGCCAACCCAGACTACTATACGCAGCAAAGCTTTCAATCAACATAGATGGAGAAACGAAAATATTCCATGACAAAACAAAGTTTAAGCAATATCTACACAGCAACCCAGCCCTACGGAAGATACTAGAAAAAAAACTCCAATCCAATGAAAACAACTACACCACAGAAAATATATGATTCAGATAACTTCCCAACAAAAAGGAAAAAAAAGCAATGAATCATAATAAGACCACCAACTCCACAATAAAAGGTAGTAACAGTCTTTGGTCACTATTATCTATCAACATCAATGGACGCAGCTCTCCAATAAAAAGACACAGAATAACAGAATGGTTGCAGAAACAGGATCCAACATTCTGCTGCATTCCTAGAAACACACCTATGCAACAAAGATAAACAGTATCTCAGAGTAAAGGGCTGGAAAAAATGTATTTCAAGCAAATGTACCCAGAAAACAAGCTAGAGTAGCAATCCTAGTATCTAATAAAAAAGAATTTCAACCAAAACTAATCAAGAAAGATGAGGAGGGGCACTTCCTTCTCATCAAAGGAAAATTGAAACAGGAGGACATCACAATTTTGAATATCTATGCCCCAAATACGAGACGATCAACATTTGTAAAAGAAACATTATTAAAGCTGAAATCTCACATTGATCCCAACACCCTAATAGTAGAAGATTTCAACGCTCCACTCTCACTAAGGGACAGACCATCCCATCAGAAGCAAAACAGGGAAGCAAGGGCACTTATAGAGACCCTAAATCAAATGGACCTAATAGATGTCTATAGAGCTTTTCACCCCAGATCAAAAGAGTATACCTTCTTTTAGCACCTCATGGAACCTTCTCCAAAATAGACCATATAGTTGGTCACAAAGCAAGTCTTAGCAAATACAAGAAAACTGATAAAATCTCTTGTTACCTGACCATCATGGTCTAAAGCTGGACCTCAACAACAATAGAAACAGCAAAAAGACTAAATACTTGGAAAGTAAACAACATGCTACTCAAGGACAGCTTGGTTAGGGAAGAAATAAAGAAAGAAATTAAAGACTTCCTAGAATTCAATGAAAATGGAAGCACAACATACCCAAACCTATGGGACACAGTGAAGGCAGTGCTAAGAGGAAATCTCATAGCACTAAGTGCCTTCAAGAAGAAATTTGAAACATCCCAAACAAGCAACCTAACGGCCCAAGTGAAAGCCCTAGAAAAAAAAGTAGCAGATACACCCAAGAGGAGAGGATGGCAAGAAATAATCAAACTCAGGGCTGAAATCAATCAATTAGAAACGAATAAAACAATTCAAAGAATCAATGAAACCAAGAGCTGGTTCTTTGAAAAAATCAACAAGATAGACAAGCCCCTAGCCAAACTAACAAAAAGGCAGAGAGAAACAGTCCAAATCAGCAAAATCAGAAATGAAAAGGAGGACATAACTACAAACACTGAGGAAATCCAAACAATCATTAGGTCTTACTACAAAAGCCTATATGTCACAAAATTTGAAAATCTCAATGAAATGGACAATTTTCTTGATAGATTCCATCTACCTAAATCAATTCAAGATCAGGTAGAGAGATTGAATAGACCTATATCCCCCAAGGAAATAGAAACAGTCATCAACAGCCTCACTACCAAAAAAAAAAGCCCTGGGCCAGATGGTTTTAGTGCAGAATTTTACCAGACCTTCAAAGAAGTCCTAACACCAATTCTCTCTAAACTATTCCACAAAATAGAAATAGAAGGGAAATTACCAAACTCATTCTATGAAGCCACAGTCACCTTGACACCTAAACCACAGAAAGACCCCACAAAAAAGAGAACTTCAGACCCATTTCTCTTATGAACATTGACGCAATAATACTCAATAAAATATTTGCAAACCGAATCCAAGAACACATAAAATATATCACCATGACCAAGTAGGCTTCATCCCAGGCATGCAAGGGTGGTTCAAAATAAGGAAATCCATCAATGTGATCCACCATGTATACAAACTGAAGGAGAAAAAAAAAAAAAAACATGATCACCTCCCTAGATGCCGAAAAAGCATTTGACAAAATCCAACATCCATTCATGTTTAAAGTCTTGGAGATATCAGGGATACAAGGAACATACCTAAACATAATAAAGACAATATACAGTAAGCCTATAGCCAACATCAAACTCAATGAAGAGAAACTAAAATCAATCCCACTGAAATCAGGTACAAGGCAAGGTTGCCCATTTTCTCCATATCTCTTCAATATAGTACTTGAAGTCCTACCTAGAGCAATAAGACAACTAAAGAAGATCAAGGGGATACAAATTGGAAAGGAAGAAGTCAAACAAGTCAATATTTGTAGACGATATGATAATATATATGAGTGACCCCAAAAATTCAACCAGGGAACACCTTCTACTGATAAACACCTTCAACAAAGTGTCTGGATAAAAAATCAACTCAAAAAAAATCAGAAGCCCTCCTGTACACCAAAGACAAAACGGTCAAGAAAGAAATTAGGGAAACAACACTCTTCACAATAGCCACTAATAACATAAAGTACCTTGGGGTGACTCTAACCAAGCAAGTGAAAGACCTGTTTGAAAAAAAGAAAAATTTTAAATCTCTGAAGAAAGATATTGAAGAAAATATCAGAAGATGGAAAGACCTCCCATGCTCATGGATTGGTAGGATTAACATAGTGAAAATGGCCATTCTGCCAAAAGCATTCTACGGATTCACTGAAATTCCCATCAAAATACCAACACAATTCTTCACAGACCTTGAAAAAAAATTATCAACTTAATATGGAGAAATAAAAAACCCAGAAACTCCAAAACAATCCTCTACAACAACAGATCATCTGGAGGTACCTCCATCCCTGACCTCAATCTGTACTACAGAGCAATAGCAATAAAAACTGCATGGTATTGGCATAGAAACAGAATAGTGGATCAATTGAACCGAATAAAAGACCCAGAAATAAACCCACACACCTATGGAAACTTGATTTTTCACAAAGAAGCCAAAACCATTCAATCGAAAAAAGACAGCATCTTCAACAAATGGTGCTGGTCCAACTGGATATCTGTATGCAGAAAAATGAAAATAGATCCATATTTATCACCGTGCACAAAGCTAAAGTCCAAGTGTATCAATGACCTCAACATAAAACCAGACACACTAAACCTGTTAGAAGAAAAATTAGGGAAGACCCTAGAACTCATTGACACAGGAGACTACTTCCTGAACAGAGCACCAACAGCACAGGCTCTAAGATTAACAATAAATAAATGCGACTTCATGAAAGTGAAGAGCTTCTGGAAAGCAAGGCACTGTCATGAAAACAAAATGACAGCCTGCAGACTGGGAAAGGATCTTTTCCAATCCTACATCTGACAGAGGCCTAATATCCAGTATATATAAAGAACTCAAGAAGTTAAAAAGCAAGAAATCAAGTAATCAGATTAAAAAATGGGGTATGGAGCTAAAAAGAGAACTCAGTAGAGGATTGTAAAATGGCAGAAAAACACTTAAAGAAATGTTCAATGTCCTTAGCCATCGGGGAGTTTCAAATCAAAACGACCCTAAGATTTCAACTTACACCTGTCAGAATGGCTAAGATCAAAAACTCAAGTGACAAAACATGCTGGAGAGGTTGTGGAGAAAGGGGAACCCTCCTCCATTGCTGGTGGAAATGCAAAC
>CM053766.1:29643857-29666141 GCA_028658305.1 Pachyuromys duprasi | reverse complement strand
TTTCCAGTATGCATAACTCTCTGCATTTTCTTCATAAAATGACATAACTTATATCCCATGTAGTGAAAGAAAAAAGCTAGAAAGAACAAAGCTAGAAATTTCTAATTTTCTGATCTTAATGTATGTTACAAAGCTATGAAACATGTTGGTATAATGTTCTTTTAGAATATATACACCTTACCCTTGTTCATTCAAATGCTGATTTCTCTCCCCCACTATCTGGTTTCAATCCAGACATTGCATTGTGATACTTATTCTGAGCATCACCTGTCTCAAGTTTGTGTAAACATGCCTCCATCTGTTCTCCAAATTGTCAATTAAAACAACTAGCCACAATGTTGAGCAATGGAGAGGATAATGTGGGGCATCCTGGTTCGGAGTGGGAGGAGTGGAAGAAAGCAGGGGGAGAGGAAGGAGTGGGAGGGAGAGAGGGAAGAGCTAGAGAAGAAGGAGGAGGAGGAGGAACAGAGAGGCTGGGGAAGGAGAAGCTGGGGAGAGGTCTTGGAACAACGTGGAGAAATGAACCAGACCTAAGATATCTCTAAAAGCAAGTATAATAGGTGATTCTGAATGGTAAGACTTATGTGGGCTTGGAGGTTTAGGATGGAGTAACTATTGCCCAGGATTGTGTTCTAGGTTAACTAAATAAATCCTGGTCTCTGTATGGTGATTTGGTTATACAGCTGTTTAGGATTAACTGCAGCTTTACTAATAGTCAATATTAATAACCAAATACAACAGAAACTATAATGTTTGGCTATTGGAAAAAGTTACAAACAGACCAAAGAAAAAAATACGAAGCTCAAAAATTAAGCAGTAGATATACACTGACTGAAATTCTAATGAAGATTTTATGAGTATACACTAAGATAAGAATAGTCTCTTCCACAATGTTGGTTAAACTGGATGCATATGAATGACATGACCCATATATTGCATCAAATATAAAACTAGCCAACATGAGGTAAATATTGAAACAGAAGGCCTGGAACTGTGAAAATCCTGAGACACACAGGGAAAGTTTCTTCACATTGATTTGGATAATGTACTTTTAGTCATCACACCCACAATCCAGTGAACAAACAGACAGCGGTAATGACATTAAAACAGAGTCTCCGTACTGACAAGGAACCAGTATCATGAAAAAGAAATCACTGCAGTAAAAAAAAAAATGTGAGTTTGATCTCTAAAAGATATGAAATACAAAAACTTAATAGCAAAAACCAGTAACTTAATTGAAAATGCATAGAGATATTTCCAAGAAGACATGTAAATGAAAAATAAAGATGATTAGCAACATTAGTAAGCAAAAATATATATATATGTGTGTGTATATATATATATATATATATATATATATATATATACAATCCACTTCTTACTGCCACCTTATAGATGTCAGTATTGCTAGTAAAAAGCTAAGGGGGAACAGAACAATGAAAGATAAAACATGTTAGTAAAATTGGATAAATTTGAAGTATTGTACATTGTTGGTAGAATATATTAAATGCTACAGCTATAGTAGGCGACATTAATAGGAAGCTTCTCAATAAATTTAAAATAGAACTTTACTGTACTTGTTGGCATATCTACAGGAGACCTGAAATCAAAATCTGAAAGAGTTACTAGTCCTTGATAGTCTTTATTACTCACAAAAAACAATGTATGAAAATATGAGCGTCTGTTCAGAGAAAAATGGACTAAAATGTATATTAGCAAAGGAGAAAGGATTAAGGAGAATACTCAGTAGGCAGTGTCCTTGCTACACAAGTATGTGGACATGAGTGCAAATTCCAAGCATCCATGAAAAGGCATGGACAATTGAGGAACCCCAACTCTTCATCACAGTAAGCACTCACGTGCACACTAGTGGACACTATTATTCTTATGAAAAGTTACTGCTTATCCAAAGAGCTGCAGCAATTCGTCACCATCTGCTTCTCATCTACTATGTGCTCAGCATTATGTTGGATTTTTTTAGTTTTTACACATCATCTGATCAACTTTGAAATAGGAATATTTCTCTCTATTTATGAAAGCAGGAAAACTGTATGAGAGAAGTGACAGAATCTGACAAAGAATGTGAGCATCGGAATACAAGTTTTATTTTATGTGACATAAGGAACAATTTTCTTTCAAACCATCTAATCTTTGATCAGCTGAATAAGTTTTTTTAAGACTTATGACTACATTTAATTTATTTGTATCATAGCAAAAGTTATTGGCATAAATTATCCATTTGTTATGGTCATAGAATCATGAGATGAGAATTCAGTTAATGAACATTCCTAGGGCACAGATCACTGAACAATATAGGTTTTATGCTGGGGAATATAGATGCTGAGTTCTTGAGTTCCCAGACATCTCTCATTTGTGTCACGGCTGATGCTGGCTGTTGACTAAGAAATACGAGCTTCTTTATGGGCTCTTGCCAGGCTTGCATTAAGTGGCTGCTCTCCAGTGAATGTATACTAAGAAACTAGTAACATTTAACAGGAACCTGACATTCTAATAATCTAGATTCACATGCCATATTTATTTTTCCCTCTATTGATGGAAGTTGTCGTAAGGACACAGTTCAAGAGAAGAGGAAAGAGACTACACTTTTTACAAATGGCACTTAAAATGACATTTATTTACTTATTGTAGAGAGGGTAAGAGTGTGAAGATGCATGCCATGCTGGATCTGGTGGAGGTGAAAGTACATTTTGTGAGAGCAGCTTCTCTCCTTAATAGCACATGGGTCTCATAACTGGACCCAGGTCTACACTGAGACTTTCAAAGGAAAATGTCAACGTTCTGAAATAAGAAAGCTAACTCTGCAGGAAGGATTGAAATGAGACATAGATACTCTTCCATAAACAGTAGTTATTACAGGCAAATAAGTAAGATGAACATATTGGCTACAAAAGAAAACTTTGTGTGCTAAAATGTATGATGATTTCACAAATCAAAAAAAAATGCCCTAAAGCTTTTACAATATTTCAGATCAATTCTGCCCAGTAAACTTCTTATGAAAATATTCTACCTTATCTCCTCTAAAGGTGACCTATACATCCTTACCTTACTGAGGTCTTGAGTTTGTCCAGAATAAATGAAGGATCCACTTTTAAACTTGATCTAATTATAGTACATTTGTACTTAATGTCTAGTTATTACACAATATTTATTTTTCATATGTAAGATGGAAGTATTAAATAATGGCCCCCACACAAAGATTCAAATAACGTAGGCAAACATTATTTGTGAGGTGCACAGAAATATTACAAAGCTTTATTTTTCAGACGCTCCTCCATGCATGTATGTTTGCTTATATACGAGTAGCAGCAGGTTCCTTTCCATATCTCTCTCTACCTCATTTCTTGAGACAGAGTCTCTTCTTGCAGCTGGTGTTTGCCATTGTAGATGGGCCCACTGGCTACCAAGCATCCCAAATTCACCTGTCTACTCCCGTTTAGTGTAGGCACCGCAGAGATATGCACTCTTACATGTGTGTGCTGGGGAGCCAATCACAGGTCCTGGCCACCTCCCCAACTCTGTAAGCACAGTTCTTATTACCCTGAATTTTTTCTAATAGTTTGCTAAAAGCATGTCACTTGCTTTTATTTTGTACTGTAATTTTAAGAGAGACAGTTTCAATTTACATTTTAGAGACTTTTCAGTTAAACATTTTAATGTAATTTATTTATTTTTATATCAATCACAGGTTAGGTACTTTGCATCCCAGGCGTAGCCCCCTCCCTCATACCCTCCCACTTTCCCCATCCCTCCCTCATCTCCTCCCTGCCCCCTCCAAGTCCACCGTTGGGGGAGGATCTCCTCCCCTTCCATCAGACCACAGTTCATCATTTTTAAAAAAATTAAAATATAAAAATATAAGATCATGTCATTTCACTTCTTCCCTTTTCTTCCCTGTATCCCTCCCATGTACTCATCTTACTTCCTCTTGAAATCATACTGTCTCTTTGTGTGTGTGTGTGTACATACACAATAATATATGTACATATAATGTGCATATAAAATCTTTCTTTTACCTCAGTCCTAATTCAGCAAGAATATCTGTGAAGAGGCTGTCTTGCCTTAGGGAAACTTCTCATCATCTATCTCTAATTTGCTAACAAATTTAAGCCATTACAGCTTCTGTAGATTGAAAAAGATGGTGACTTAAAGTCATCTAATGTGGCTCATGTTACAATTGCTGTGAACTGTAAGTCGGTACATCTGTTAGAATAATTATCAGAGTTGCTGACTGAAAACAAAGAATGAACAAGAAAGTCCATTGCCTTATTGCTGAGAACACTGGCTTCAATTGGTCCTCGGCCCGAGGAAACAACTTTATCTCCATAGACTGCACTGTAGTCCTGTGTTATTCCTTAACCTATTCCTCCTTGTACCAGGTGGCATGCTGCCATCTCAGATATTGCCCACATGTAGAAAATACCCACAGAACACAAAGACCTAACCGTTTCTTCTTTGTACATTTCCAACAACATTTTCCTGTAATCCCTTAAAATGGTTTCTAGGGCTTGCATAGGGCTGACTCACATGCTTGTGTTTAAATAGATGGAGGTGAGGGAAATTAAATTATCATGCTTGGCTTAGTCTAATCAACCTTTGTCCCCAGGGGCTTGAAAAGGATCATAATTAACATGGCCACCCAAAATGTGAACAGAATGTGGATTTTGTTAGCAAATGAGTGGGAAGAAAGTCATCCCACAGAATAAAAATGGCCTCTCCAATTTCAGTGCTACCCAATTACCTGGGGACCTTCAAAACCCTGGGTTCATTATGCAGGGCATGCTGGTACTACTAATGTGTGGGACACATGAAAACAGAAAAGGAACAAACCACTAACTAAATTGTCTCAGATATTAATCTTATATTTGCAATTCATTATATTTAATTGGCGATATTTTCAAGATATAAAAAATAGTGATGTTGATGTAGGATATGGAAATGGTAATCTAGGGACAGAGGATATAGCTGGTCAGTAAAGTATTTCCTATAGTAACTGTTTATATTGGTATTGGAATCTCTTGGACAACCTTGACCAACAGCTCAAAAAAGGGCTCCTCATGCCTAGAGTTTTTGTTAGATGATCTTAGGCTCTGGAGGGAACATTGTGAGGTCAGAGAAGAAAATCTCACTTAAACTATGCAAACATTCGTACACAGACTTGTGTGTGTGTGAGTGTGTAACAACAAGTGATGTAAAAAGAGGACATAGATTTTAAAAAGAGCAAGGAGGGTTATACAGCAGGGTTCGAGGTAGGAAAGGTAAGGTGAAAGTAATGTTAATTATAAATTTTAAAATAAGAGAAATAATTTTCAAAAAGTCTGGGCACAGGGGTGTTTTCAGAGACTGATACTCCAGCCAAGGACCACTCATGGAGATGGCCTGGAACCCCTGCACAGAGGTAGCCCATGGCAATTCAGTGTCCAAGTGGTTTCATAGTAATGGGGACAAGGACTGTCTCTGACAGGAGCTGATTGGCCTGCTCTTTGATCACCTCCCCTGAGGGAGAAACAACCTTACACATAGGAGGACAGTTCAGCTACTCCTGATGAGACCTAATAGACTAGGATCTGAGGGAAGGGGAGGAGGACCTCCCTTATCAGTGGACTAGGGAAGGGGAACAGGCGGGGAAGAAGTGGGGAGGATGGGATTGGGAGGGGAGGAGGGAGCTAAAGGAGAGATACAAAGTGAATAAACTGTAATAAATAAATAAATAAATATAAAAATAAACAAGGTGGATCACATCTTTGCTTGAGATTTTCATCTGGCCTCCATATGCACACATGTTATGTATGTTCATCCCTAACACACAAATCCTAACTTAAACATGTGACCACAAAGAGAGAGGAAAATACGATTTTGAAGCCCTAATTAAAAAAGGTACACAATTCAAACTAAAGTATAAAACATCACTTTATGACTAAATATAACATGTTCTTTACATATATACAGGTACATAAACTTCTCTTTCCAATGGACAATGTAAAAGAATGTTTGAACAGTACTGTAATGTGTGAATGAAATTTATTTATGAACTTTAACTCAAAATACTTTTATTGCACATCTTTCTGATAACCCAATTTATTTTATTATTGTTTATCATGAGTTTTATAGAAATTACACATTTTAATAAAATAGTCTTAAATCTCAAATGCATGTTGAATTTTCCATCTTACTAACTTTAAAAAGTGACTCACACACAAATTGTTTTTTCTAAGGAACCACTTATTCTGCAATTGTCTAATGTTTTTGAACTCTGATTTATATGGATATAAACACAGATCTTAGATTGGGGGTGGGGAGAATTGGCACAAGATCCATTTACTTCTAAACATTCCACCCACTAGATAAAAAAAAAAAGATATTTCATTTTAGTTCCCACAACTCCAAGCCTTACATAGCTGTGACATTTTTTGGAAAACCCACAGTTAGTATTTCTCAATAGCCAATACTCACCAGATTTCTCAACAGAGACTATGAAATCCAGAAGGACCTAGGCAGATGTCATGCAGACACTAGGAGACCACAGATGCCAACCCAGTCTACTATACCCAGCTAAATGTTTAACCAATATAGATAGAGAAAACAAAATATTCTAGGACATAACAAAATTTAAACAATATATACACAACAATCCGGCCCTACAGAAGATACTAGAAGGAAAATTCCAACCCAGAGATTAACTACACCCAAGAAAACACAGGATAGATATAGTCTTTTCAAGGTGAGCCTGTTTCTCAGGCCTGCTTCATCTGACCCTTCTGTCCATATTCAGTATTGACAGGCCTGGATGCTCTTTTTTAATTTATTACAATTTATTAAAATTTATCCCTCCTCATCCCCTTCCAATTCCATCCTCCTTCCTTCTTTTCCCTTGCTCCTCCCCAAGTCCACTGATGCTGAAGATCGTCCTCCCTTTCCATCTGACTCTATCAAATCTCATCAGGACTGGCTGCATTTTCTTCCTCTGTGACCTGGTAAGGCTGCTCCCTCCTCAGGGGGAGATGATCAAAGAGTCAGCCAGTAATTTCATGTCAGAGACAGCCCCTGTTCCCCTTACTAGGGTACATACTGGGACACTCAGCTGCCAAGGGCTACATCTGTGCAGGGGTTCTACATGATCTCTATGCATGTAGAGTATGTAGACTGATACTCTTGGTTGGAGTATCAGTCTCAGAAAAGACCCCTGGGCCCAGACTTTTCGGTTCTGTTGCTCTTCTTGTGGAGTTCCTGTCCCCTCCAAGTCTTTCTATCTTCCTTTTCTCCCAGAAGATTCCTTGCACTCTGCCCAAAGTTTGGCTATGAGTCTCAGCATCTGTTTTGATACCCTGCTGGCTAGAGTCTTTCAGAGGCCCTTTGTGGTAGGCTCCTGTCCTGTGGATGCTCATAAAATTAATTTTCTCAGCCTGTGTTTTTACTCCACATTTTCTCAAAGTTCTTAAATTCAAAGTAAGAAATCTATGCAAAACTATTCTTCACAGGAGAATGCTTATCCCGTGTGTTGGGGTTCTTGCTTTGATTCTTAGTCGAGACTTCTGGATTTGTAATGTGGGCAAATTAAGACCTCTGGTATGTTCCTCCAATGTCCAAGTGCTGATGGAATATACATAGATCTGTTTATACAATGCATCAGCCATTCCTCATTGGCTTAATCAAGAATTAAAAACTGTTTAAGAACCTAAAAGAGTAATGAAATGGCAATAAGAGAAACTTCCACATAAGCATGTTGTTATGTTAGTGTCTACAGCCCTTAAATATTTTTCTGTTCTCTCTTTGAAAAGCTAAAGAGTATTATTTGCTACTTAGTGTAACTTTGCAACTGCCTCAGTGATGGAATGCAGAGAGAAAAGGCTGGGAACACATACCTAGACAGGTATTTGTGATGATTAATGCAGTTTTGTAACATATCTTAAAAATGCAACTTTGAAAATTTTGGCAGCCTTTATTTGGGTAGCATTCTTCATAGACACCCTGTGGTTCTTGCAGTATACACAGTTCTCATTTTCCAGTGCTCATTAAGCAGGAAGCATAAAGCAAAATAATGCTTTTTCATTATCATGATCTATGCTCCTGGGAGGCTAAATTTCTAAATGAAGACTCAAGACCGAAACCATAGATCTTCTTATTAATGCGACATTTTATGATATTCCTTTAATAATTATTTGAAGGAGGAAAATAAAACTGTCTTATAATTAAGTGTAAATATATTGGCGACAATAATATTTGGCTGCTACAACAATCTAACATGTTTTCCTTTCACACTCTTCACAATTTAATTCAAATTCTACCCATTGTGTTACAAAACAACATTAAATTAAAATAACAGTGGGTAACAATAAATATGTCTGTTGAACTGATGACTTCTAGGTCTAAAGCATCTTCATTTATAAAAGAGGAATACTGGGCTGCTAGGTCTGAAACAGCTATCATTTGAGCTACCGCTCAAAGTATAGCTTCTGTTGACTGGCGGATTCCTTGACATAGTTTTCTCTATCCCTTGTCACTCTTTGTAGCCATGGTAAGTATAAACAGAAATCATTCACACCACTTCCTTGTTCCATTATTAATGTAACTGGTGAGTAGATGCCTCTTTCTGCTATCTGCATGTAGAGGACGTCATAGTTCTTAAGATTCATAGACAGTAAGAACATGACTATATTAGTATTGTTACCAAAAAGGAAAGGCACATAAGGGATAGGAAAATTTGACTTAAGCTATGTCATAAAGAGGCTAACTTAGTCATTCAGCTCATTATGCCTTGTTCAACAATGACAGGTAAAGGATCCTGACTGACTGAGAAATTCCTATGGCCCAGTCACATCATAGCTGTCAGAAGATCATGTCACCATGCATCCATTGTGTGATTTTGGTGGCTCTCGGGTAAATTGCTGGCTGTGCCACTTTTCTCACAAAAGTACACAGGTCATTATGTACAAATCCCTATGGAAGTTTACAGTTTTGATAGTAGAAAACAGCGGATAATGACAACAAAATGAGTATCATATTTGCTTATATATTTAGGAGACTTTTTATGCACATATCACCTATTATGTACTATACATATATTTGCAATGCTTTCTATATTATTTCTATGCCATTTTATATATGATTTATATTTTTCTAGAACATGCTGTAGTTTCACTTTTGTTTTAGAGGGCACCCCTACCTACAAAAAGCTTTTCTGTAAAACTGTGTCATGTTGTTCTGGCAGAAGCATCACATATCTTGTGTGCTTGTCATGTGTCTTGATGTAGTCCAGTGGGGCTTACCCATATTATGTCAGTATATGTAAGCATGTTATTTAATGCTCACACCACAAAAATCCCCTTACGCTTGTCTCTGAGCATATAACCAATGGATAAGTGACACATGGCTACATGATATGCTATTCCTGATGTCTGAAGGCATTATTATCTCAAAAGTGAAACTATTCGTTGCAGTGACTCAGAATCAGAAGCCGAAATATGATATAAATATTTAAATCATAACAAGATCAAGCAACAAACACAGAACATATATGTATATACAAACATGTATATAAAAATAATTAGATAGAAGACCATAAAGTTTTATATCAAAATTATAGTGAAGTATTAAATAATAGCTGAATAGCACACATTTATATTACAGACCAGTGACCCAATATCCATTTTCGTATTACAAAGACCCATAGAATTGGTTCTTATAATTTTGTACTGTACAAATGCAGTCCACTGAAGGTAAAAGAAAGCAATATCTCCAAAGTAAATAAGTATCATCATGTAGAGTATAACAGAAGCATTTCTCTCATCAAAGCTTTCTTGTTTCCTTATATTTGCTGCTTCTGCAAATGACTCTTTGAGATAACTTATAGTTTTGCCTCCTGTTGTCATCAGTGTCAGCATACAAGATGCTTCCTATTGATGAAAATAATTCATTCTGAGATATTTTGCATAGACTCTAATTATTATTTGTTGAAATTGAATAACACAGCTCTTATTTTATATAGGTTTTAGATGAAAGGATCTGAGGCAATCATCCTAAAGATATATTGTTTAAATTTAAAAACAGAGCAGTGTATTGTGGCTCATGGATATCATTCTAGCACTAGGCAGTCTATACAGAAATACTGTCATGAATTTGAGTAGGAAAATGCATCTCAGTATGATAAAGATTATATATGATAAACCCGTGAACATCATAATAAATAAAGAAAAACTGAGCTTATTTAATTAAAATCTGAAATAAGGCAAGTAAATCACTCTTATCACTTATAATGAATTTAGAAACTGAAGCCTTAGTCTGAAAAACAAGACAGGAGAAAGTGGAAACAAAGAAGAATATTATCTCTATTTGTAGAAATCATATTATATTTAAATGATTGTTAGAATTCCACAAGAGAACTCTTATATTAGATGATTAAAAACATTGAAGTATAAATTAAAAAATAAATGTAAAATCATCAAGCGAAGGTGGTAGATCTTTCCTATATCAATAACAAACTATGTGAGAAAGTAGAATATATCCCATTCAAATAACAAAATACCTAGAAATACATCTGATCAAGGAAGTGAAACTTAGTCTATAATAAAAACATTAAGAAAAAGGCACTAGATACTAGCGGGACCTCCTTCAGTGATCATGACAGACAGAATCAATATTGTGAAAAATGATAGTTACTAAAAGCGTTCTTCAAATTCAACATAATCAAAACTCTAGAGCCATTCCTCATAGAGCCATAAAAAGCAATCCTAAGTGGTTACACAAAAGATCTGAAAAGAAAGTCGTTCCAAACAGTAAAAGTGATCCTGAAAATTTTAAATCTAATCCAAATTATACCTCAGAGCCATAGTGACAATGACAGCAATGACATTGTGGTATCAGAGGTAAATCAGCAATGTAGAGCAATGGAACAGGATACAGAGCCCAGAAAAAAAATCTATATAACTACTACCACAAAGATGTCTACATAGAAAATGTATTTTCTAAATATGTGCTTGGAAAACTGTATACTTCAAGAAGAAGGGTGAAATTTGATCATTGTAGCTCACAATGTAAAAATGTATTTGAGTCCTTAACAGAACACTTGCAACTTGGAAACTGAGAAATGAAAACACTTTAACTTGTAGGCATAATTAAGCACTTTCTGAAAAAGATTCTAATAGCTTTAAGAAATAAGCCCACCCACTGGCGAATGAAATTCCATGGCCTTGAAACAATAGATCCAAGTGTATCTTACTCAGAAAGATAATATTACTGAACTTCACAGAGATATTGCTCCATCAGATTTTATTATTATACTGTCCACATTGGTTAAAGAACTGAACAAGCCTAGAGGTCATGCAACACATAAATTGGTAAGAAAAATATTTTTTACATGGAAAATGAAACTTATTTTTAGTCAAGGACTGAAATGAGGACAATTGCAAGAACATATATGTAATGTGAAATTACTCCTGTATGAGAAAAGCCAGACTCAAAAAACAAAAACAAAAACAAAAAACAAAATAAACAAAATAAAACAGAAAAAAAGACCCAGAAAAACAAATACATTTTCTCTTATATGTAGTGCTTAAATTTTTAATTATATGTACAGGGGTTTATCATAATATTAGGAAGGAGAACAGGAAAGGAAACAAAAGAACTTCTAAAAATACATTTTCAGTTTTGAGTTAATTTTCACACCTTCAGTTCCAGCACTTAGGAGGAAAAACAAAAAACAAAAATAAAACAAACAAACAAAACAACAACAAAACCTCATCAGGTAGAGACAGCCAGATCTCTGACTTCAAGGCCAGCTTGTAACATATAGTAAGACTGTTCCTATACCTTTTAATTTTTTTTTCAAATTTCACACACAAATACAACATACCTTTATCATAATGGTAGCCTATACTCCTTCCAAATCCCCTTAAAGCTTGACATTGCTTTACCTTCCTCTTCCTTTCTTTTTTCCTTCCTTTTTTCTTTTCTTCCTTCCTTCTTCCTTTCTCTCTCTCTTTCTTTTTTCCTTTCTTTCTTCCTTGCTTTTTCTTCTTTAGAAATCTATAGCTCACTCAGGTCAATCAGTGTTTCCTATACATGTATGGCCATGGGCAAACTGCCAGTGGCCATATACTCAAAGAAAAGTGATTCTGCATATCCTGGCAAGCATCAGCTGCTGTTTGCTCCTTAGGTCACTTATCCATGCTGGAATCCTAAAGAGGCCTTGAAGTATAAGAGAGTAGTGGAACATTTCTGATGCAAGAGTGGAAAGCAGGAGACTAAAAGCCTATCAGCAGGATGTGGGCAGGTGGTTGGGAGGATCAATGGGAAAGACTGAGCAAAACTACAAAGTAATTAAGGAAATACACAATGGTTAAGCAACTGAAGAAGCCTAGAGGCCTGCAACACATGAATTGGTAACGGAAATATTTTTTACATGAATAATAAAAATTATTTTTAGTCATGGAGTCCAGTTCTAACTGGTTAGAGAAACACAACAAATTGCTGGCCCCAATCCTCAGGGTCATATGACACAATGATTTTCAACTTACCCAATGGCATGTAGACCTAACATTTATGCACATACTTGCCTTCCCTCCAAAATCATGCCTGATGCTCATTTCCCAAGACAAAGGCTTTATAAATATTCTCACAAATGGTTTACAATCATTAAAATTGTGGGAGAAAATTAATTAGTTGTCATCTTTCTGTGGTGTTAGCAAAAACATAAAAGAAAACATGAAATGTTTAGAATAATGATCCCTTCATTAAAATGATTTAACTGGTTTATGTAAAAATTGTGTTGTGTTTTAATGAAAAATTTAAAACATCACATCTATTCAAAATTATTGTAGTATTTTCCTCATCTTGCATTTCCTAATAAAGACTTTCAGAATGACAAGTTTTAACTATAGAGTTGGCAAAGGAAGAAAATTGAAGTACCTGTGAATCAGAGTCAAATCTGAAATGTATTTTCTTTTGAATGAACAGCAAGACTCCTACAGTGCGTAACTGTTCTGACTACCTTTAACATGGCCTGTGCCAATATTAGATTCTGTCATTAGTTGTGTGCGAAGGCCACTTGCGAGCAAATATATACATTTAACAAAGCTGTTTTGCTCCCGTTTGAAAATTTTGAAGTATATACAGTGTAAAGCACAAATTATTTCCTAATAGCAATTATAAAAATATTTTTAATTATTTATAGATAAAGCAAAACAAGTATTTTATTTAAATCATACATGCATTACAAGAATAAACAATGTAAATTTATTTGCCACTGATATAAAATATCTATCTTATAAAACATTGAACATATTGAAAAATGAAAGTGAATTATTTAGGACTGAAATTTGTCACATATACTTTTGTTATGACAAATTTACAAATAACATAAAATCTCTAAAAGCCAAATGAATGAAATAATAAATACCTAATAAAGATGATTCTGGTCAATGCTGAGGAATCTATTAATGCAAATGGATGATAAGTACTGATTAAAAGAACTTTGCTGACAGAACAACTAGGATGTGGCAAAGTTTGAGGGCAACAGAAAAAAAAAGGAGAACTGGAACAGTAAATCTCCCAGTGTCTTCCAGATAATTGTGTTGCCCAGTATAAGACTATGTATGGGCAGACTTGGATGCCTTCTTTCTGTATAGCTATTTCTTTAACTAATTTTTCTGGGGACCAAGAACACATCATTCATCTTCAGAGATTTTGTTCTGTTAATTATTCACAACACATATAAAGGAAAGTCGGTATCATTAGTCAACATTTTAAAAATAGCATGAATAGCATCAGCATGAATGGATGTGCAAAAAATCAGAAGAAAGCACTAGCATGTCTTACATTTTGTTGAAATTTATGCACAGCAAGTACAGACAGTAAAACAGTTCTAGATCATTTATGCAACTAAACTTTAATATTTTATTCTCTCATATGACTGCTGACATTAAGAAACAAACACACAACTGACGTGTGCATTGTTTGTGACACAGAGTCACTTCAAAGAGTTTTCCTGAGAGAACCAGATTCAGGCAGAGCTTTATGGTAACACGTACAGGAGCTGAAACGAAGTTTAAACTCAATGTACACACGATGGTTCACCATATGCTGTAATCTCTACACAAAGAAACCTGAGGCAGCAGCTTGATTAGGAGTCAGTCTGTGCAAAACAAACTGACAGACAGACAAATTAAAAAATACTATCATTTTTTACTGAATGTTTCTAATATTTACCACATTTAATATTTCTTTTAAATTGCAATTCAATATACATTCATTTATTTCCTTGCTTAACTGTAAATTGTTCTACGGCATCTTTCTTTGCGATAGATTTGGGTAGTGTAAATTTAATAACTAGAAAATTCTATTACTTTCTCATAATATCTTTGGAATACTGAAAGAGTAAATAGCACTCTAGAAACTGTTTCTAACATTTTCTGTCTGAAGATATTTAAAGCATTCATAGCTATCTTGTAAAATATACAATTTGAAAAAAAAGACAAAATCAACCAATCAACCAACAGACAGGCAAAGAAAAATATATGACTCAGACAAGTATTATAGGTGTGTATCTTTTTAAATTATTTATTTATTTGCAAAATGCCTAGAAAAACATGCTTTCTCGCAATCTGCATTATTGGAATCCTCCTTTCAAGTCCCTTCTTACAA
Organism: Pachyuromys duprasi; assembly: GCA_028658305.1. Lineage (NCBI taxonomy): Eukaryota > Metazoa > Chordata > Mammalia > Rodentia > Muridae > Pachyuromys > Pachyuromys duprasi. The sequence continues at coordinate 29,651,486 of CM053766.1, read as the reverse complement.
GAAAGACACAAAGAAATAAAGATTAATATTGTTGAATTTGCAATGAGGGGAGGATGCTTTTTACATGAACCATTTCATTGTATCTGTCTAATGAATCCACTAGCAAAATACATAAGCAAGGAAATCATTTCAAGCTCTGAACTAACAATACAATAGCCTTTAGTACAACAAAGCATTCTCTTGTTTGTTTGTTTGGTTAGTTTTTGTTTTATAGTTAAAACAAAACCCAAATCATAAGTGATTAATTTAGTTAATATCAATATAAAGACATAAAATAATATAGAATAAGAAATGAAATTTGCTCATTTTGTCAATATTTGATATTTATGAAATTACATTTCAAATACTACAAAAACAGGTGGCAAACAATTGCCCTACCCTCCACTCTGATCTAAAGGAAGTGTGAAACATTTTCATTGGTATATTTATTTTTCACAAGGCATGCCTAATACTGAGGGTAGCTGAAACACAACTTTTAGACAGCTACCCATTCTTATGTGCCCTGACTATACTCGAAGGTGGGACTGAAAACTTACTTTACTATCACAACTGATAAGTAAGTGTGTCATGCTCACCAGGGCTGCTCTCTGACTTGCTCATCTCCATTTCTGCCAGCATGTATCAGAATAGACCATATTCCTCTTGACAGCCACAGAATGACTGTACTTGGATTGGATATCTAGCATTGCTTAAAGCAGGACTGATGGTAAAAGCTGAGAGAGAATTTTTCTAGGTTCAATGCTCTTATGTAAAAGGATGAAATGATCCATTCTCTAACGCTCAAGATTAGCAAGAGTTTATGTTTGATGGATGAATGGACGTGTCCAATTTCAAATGCTTTAAATATTCAGTGTGAAGAGCTTGTTTTCTTTTAGAAATGAGAGTGATAACACGTTTTCCCCTTCCCTTTCCTTACTGTAAATCTTCTAAGATAAATGGAAATTTAAGGTTGAATTTTCCACTTACAAGAAAATATTTCATTTTTAATGCAAGGACATGGACTATCTATTGCATAATTCAATGTCTAAGAAAAGATTTGTTTTCTTCTCCACAGAACTAGAATTTAGATTTCTAAAATAACAGAGCAATATACAGAGCTTTTATGTAGGTTCTATTTTAACTGTGATGAAAGAGTGAGTAAATGTGTAGACATTTAATGTTCACGAGTTTTTTAAGTTATTCGTTGTAATTCTAAATCACTGGAAGCATCCCAGAACATTACAAGTTACCCAGGCTCTCACATTATTAAGTATGGAATCATTAGGAATATTCACTGACTGTGAGGTCTGTGCCCTTCATTAAAAATGCTATTGGCAAATGAACTAATAGCATTTACTTTATGTTGACTTTTATAAAACTCAGAAACAGATCTGCCATTAATCCTCCTTTTATCCAATTAATTACCTCTATATATTTTGTTTTTTTATATTTAGTACTTAATTATTATGTGTTTCTTTTACTTTTTTTAAAAAAGAAGAACTCAAATTATCTTTATTTGCAGACAAAATATTATTACATAAAAGATCCCCAAAATTCCACCAGAAAATATTTGCACATGCTCAACACTTTTACCAAATGTTGACTAAATCAAAAGTATACAATATCAACTTGCAGAAACCAGTAGCCTTTCTACAAACCAATAACAAAAATGCTGAGAAATGATAGTGGAAACATTACTATTCACAACAGCCTCAAAAATATATCCAAGAATGCACCTAGCCAAGAACCTGATCATAGAGTTCTACAATGAAAACTTTAGACATGAACAAAGAAACTTAGATATATACTAGGAGATGAAGAGAACTCCCATATTCCTGTTTTCTGTAGAATTAATATTGAAAAATTAACACCTTACGAAAAACAATTTATATGTTCAATAAAATCCTAATCAAATTATATGTGACATTACTCACAGAATAGGAAGAAAAACTAAAATTCTTACGTTAGAAAAAAATGCTAGCATAATTTCAGCAATTCTATGTGAAACAATATGGCTGAAAAAATTGGTGAATTTTCACAACATTATAATACTTATGTGAAATCTGGTCATTTTATTCAACAGGCTGACTATTTATTATTTAAATACATAATGCAATAATTAAGTAAATAGTCAGCCTGTTGAATATAATGACCAAATTTCACATAAGTATTATAATGATGTGAAAATTCAGTACGTGTCTTAGTTGAAGCCATGTATTTCATCTGTCCTGTTCTCATTTTGTCTTTTTTACTTAATCATAATTTCTGTTATATTTCTATTATTTTAAAACAATTCTAAATTTAAATAAAGTTTTATCTATTTTTCCCTCTCCTAAGTTTGCCCTGATCATTTCCTCCTCCCTTCCCACCCAACTTTAAGTAATTTCTCAAAAAAAACAAAAAACAAAAAACAAAAACAAAAACAAAACAAATCTCAGTACAACAAAACTCCCATAACCTGGGCAATAAAATTCTTCACACAAATAGAAATGAACAAAAAAATCAAGCATTAAACTGTAACCAAATAAAATCAGGAAATAATACATACACTGAGCTTATGCTAGAGAAAACTCCTGCTCCCCTTACTAGGGACCACACTTGGACACTGACTCTATGGGCTACATCTGAGCTGGGGTTTCAGGTCCTATCCATTCATTGTCCTTAGTGATAGGCTCCCTGATAACCATCCCGCTACGGGGTGCAACCTTGCCAGGCCACAGAGGAAGACAATGCAACAGTCCTGATGAGATCTGATAAACTAGGGTCAAATAGAAGGGGAGGAGGTACTCCCCTATCAGTGGTCTAGGGAAGGGGCATAGGGAGAGAAGAGGGAGTGAGGATGGGATTGGGAGGAGATGAGGGAGGGGCCACAATTGAGATACAAATAGAATAAATACAAAATACAAAAATACAAAAGAGAATACACGCTTACACACATGCACACACAAACAAGCAACTTTGGAGTCCATTATTTGTTGGTCAGTTACTTTTGAACATGAGACCTGTCCTGGAGTAGCTTATATACACAGTGTCATTCCATTGTAGAAAACAATTTTCCCTCTTCCAGGAGATTTACATGATATGTTAATCTTTACTGTAGTTGCTAAGGTTTCATTAATTAATTAATACATCCCATTTATTCATTTTTAAATATATTATATTTAAAAATGAATATAGATATATATTAAATATATATTAAAATAAAAATATGATAAGATAAAACAAAATCTGTAACAGCAAAGTTGTACAAGACAAACCAAAAGAAGGAAAGAAACCTATGAGAAAGCACAAGAGCCAGAGACCCACATGTTTACACATTCATGAATCCTATAAAAACACTAAACTGGAAATCATATATGAAATCATATATAAATGCAAAGGACATGGTGTAGAATGGTGCAGGTATTGTGCCTGCTTCCACAGTGTCTGAGAGTTCATATGAATAATGCTGATGTTGATTTATATGGCCTTGTTTTCTTCTGTTCTCCATCTTTTCTAGATCATACATTCTTTCTGCCTCTACTTCTACAGGGTAAGCCCTGAGTGGAGGAATTTTGAGGAGAAATCCCATTTAACGATGAGTGTTCCAAGGTCTCTCATTCTCTATGTAATGTCTGGCTATAAGTCACTATATTTGTTCCCATCTACTGTAGATGGAAGGTTCTCTGATGATGGTTGAACAAGGCACTGATCTATGAGTATAGCCAAATATTCATAGGTATAGGAGTTATTTTACCAGTACATCTATCTGTCTGTCTGTCTATTTGTCTGTCTATCTGTCTGCCTGCCTCCCTGCATAACACTCTGTCTATTTGTTTGTTTGCTTGTTTTCTTACTTGTTGCTTTTTGACTAGTGTTATTTTTTTCTGGACTATCTAGTTTCAGGTTCGTGGTCATCCAAGTAGTGACTGGTATAGCTTCTAGTCCATGGAATGGGTCGTAAATCAGATCAGTTATTGGTTGGTGTCTTAGGGTTTCTATTGTTGTGATGAAACATCACAAGTTGAGAAGGAAAGTGTTTATTTGTCTTACACTTCCATGTTTATAGTTGAAGAAAGTCAGACGGGAACTCAAACAGGGCAGGAACTTAGAGGCAGGATTTGATATAGAGAATATGGAACTGGGCTGCTTATTGGCTTGCACCACTTAGCTTGCTCTGCCTACTTTCCTATAGAACCTAGGACCCCCGGTCCAGGGATGGACCCACCTACAATGGTCTTGGATATACACCCAAGATTGCATAGCTGTTTCTCTAGGTAAATTGATTCATTCCCATCTTCCTGATGGACTGCCACACTCATGCCCATAGTGGTTGTACAAGCTTGTACTCCGACCAGCAGCACATGAGTATTTCTCTTACTCCTCATTCTGGCCAGCATATGTCACCTGTTTTTTGCTGTTGTTGTTTTTGTTTTCTTATCCATCATGACAGGTGTATGATGTCATATCAAAGTAATTTGTTTTCTATTTCCAAAGATGAAAAGAAAGGAACATTTCTTTAAGTGTTTGTCATCCAACTGAGTTTTATTTATTGAGAAATCTGTTTATATCTGTCCCCATTGTTTATTCCAGTCATCTGTTTCATTGATATTTGGAGTTCTTTATGTATTTTAGATGTTAGCACTTTATTAGATGTGTAGTGATAAAACTATTTTCTCATTCTGTAGACTGCTGTTTTCTCTTATTGACTTATCCTGTAGAAGAGACTCAATTTCAAAAGGTCCCATTTATTTATTTGTTAATTATTTATTGTGATTATTGTTAGTGCCTGTACTAACAGTGTTCTGTTCAGAAAGTTGTCTCCTTTGTCAGGGTATCCAAGGCTATTCCCCACTCTCTTATCTATCAGGTCAATTGTATATGGTTTTATATTTGGGTCCTTGACGCCTGTGTTTTTAAGTTTTGTAGAGCGTGATGGGTCCAGATCTCTTTGAATTCTTCTATATGTAGCCATCAGTTTGAGCTCCATCATTTGTTGAATTGTCCTTTTTCTAATGTGTATATCCGGCTTCTTTTTTGTATGTTTGTTTGTTTTTCTTTTTCTTTTTTTTCTTTTTTTTTTTGTTTTTTGAAACAAGATTTCTCTGTGTAGCCCTAGCTGTACTGGAACTTATTCTGTAGTTCAGGATGGTCTCAAATTCACAGAGATTCTCCTGCCTCTGCCTCCCAAGTGCTAGAATTAAAGGGGTGTGCCACTACTACCCTGAGAATTTAGCCATAGGTATGTGGGCTTATGTCTCTGTCTTCAATTTTTGATTTGGTTTATCATCGTGTCGGTTTGTGTGTAAAGGCATGATTTTTTTTTATTATTACAAGCTTTTAATACTACTTAAAATTAGGGGTTGTGATACCTCCAGAAGTTAGATATTTTACTTTTCTGGATTTCTATAATAATATAATGATCTCTCTCTCTCTCTCTCTCTCTCTGTGTGTGTGTGTGTGTGTGTGTGTGTCTATGTTTCCACATGATGCTGAAAATGATGTTTTTAAGGTTTGTGAAGAATTGTGTTACATTTGTGATGGGGATTGGATTGAATCTATAGTGTTTTAGTGTTTCTATCGCTGTGAAGAAACATCATTACCACAGCAATTCTTATAAAGAAGAACATTTCATTTGAATTGACATATAGTTTCAGAGGGTTAGGCAATTATCATCATGGCAGAAAGCATGTTAGCATGCAGGCAGACGTGCTGCTGGAGAAGGAGCTGAGAGTTCTACATCTTTATCTACAGGCAGTAGAAGACTATGAGCCACACTGTGCATAGCTTGGGCATATGAGACTCAAAGCTTGCCCCCTGACATACTTCCTCCAACCAGGCCACACCAACTCCAACAGGGACACACCTCCTAATAGTGCCACTTCCTATGAAACACATAAGTCTATAGTGGCCATACTTACTCAAACCACAGTAGGTTGGCCATTTTTTATTATGTTAACTCTACTGATTCATGAACATGGAAGATGGTTCCATCTTCTGATATCCTCTCAGATTTCTTTCTTCCATGACTTGAAGATTTTATCACATAGTCCTTTACTTGCTTGGGAGAGAATACCCCAAGATATTTTATATTATTATAGGCTGTGGTAAAAGGTGGGGTTTCTTTGATTTCTTTCTTAAGCCATTTGTCATTTGCAAATATATAGGAGGCCTACTGAATTTTGTGAGTCAATTTTGTATCCAGGCACTTTGTTGAATATGTTTATGGCTTAACAATTAAGAGCACTGATTGCTCTTCTGGAAGTCCTAGCACTAATATGGTAGCTCACAGTTATCTGATATATATCTATTATAAGTTATGCCAAGATATTTAAAATTTCATAAATGCTAATGAGTAGGATGAATAGAGCCCACATGATCACTTACAAAAACAGTTATTTTTTCTTGTCATTAGCTTTATATTTATTAATGATTTATTTGTTTTTATTTTTTGAAATTAATATTAGATGCAATATTAGACATTATTATAGCAGTGTTTTTAAAAAGTGTGTTTTAGTAGATTTTTCAACCTCTTCATTTCTTCCACCTCTGTAGAACCTGATCTCTGCTTGTGAACCTCCATTCTCTTTTTCTTTTATGTTACAAATATTTTTGCCTCTCTTTACCTTCCTTAGCACAGCATTTCATATTTACTTGCTCTATTTTCTACTTTTTAAGGCTCTGTACACATCTACATACATGTGTGCATACACTGTAAACTATGATTTGCATACAGGAAAACATGTTTCTTGTCTTTCTGGGTTTGGATCACATTACTTAACATTATTCTTTCATATTTCTGTAAACGTCTTTATATTTTATCAATCAGTGTTTAGTGCTGCAAGATTCATAATAGCAATGAATTGGAATGAGCTAGGTTTTCACCAACACATGGATAATGGATAGGTATAACACATAATTTCTAATTCATGAAACACTTGGGTATATCTACATACAAACACACAGAGAAACACACAGAAGCATACATAGAGAGCACACACAGAATGAGAGAGACAAAGAGTGAAAGCCTTTCATGTTCATACACTGCATAAGGCAATACTATCTTGTAAATTATTATTTTTTTAATGCATACTTGCTAACATCAAAAGAAGGACATAAAATAGAATGACATTCTAAGAGGCAGCAGCAATAAGATTGTTCCTGTGTATAGGAACAATCTGATGGAGACTGATAACTAGAAGAGATGATTAAGGAAAGCCAAAGATGGCCTGAGTCTACCTGTAGGAATGCTATGTAGGCTTAGTAATCCATAGTGACTTACAAGAAGAAAGATTGAGAGGCTCATTCATGAACAATGAAATTGAGAGAAGTAGTGATACAATGTCTTAATAGATTATATTTTTGTATGAACAAACATAAAATTATTTCACATCACACTCTATAAGCACATGATAACTTACAGAATCATTCCATTCCATGTGTAGACAAAAAATGAGTTTCAGAAATGACAGCCAACAGATTGGGAAAGGATCATTATCAATCCTCTTTCTGACAGAGGGCTAATATTCAGTATATATGAAGAACTCAAGAAGTTAAAAAGCAAGAAACCAAATAATCCAATTAAAAAATGGGGTATGGAGCTAAAAGAGAACTGACTGTAGAGGATTATAAAATGGCAGAAAAACACTTAAAGAAATGTTCAACGTCCTT
>CM053766.1:29620689-29643357 GCA_028658305.1 Pachyuromys duprasi | reverse complement strand
GAGATACATGATCCCCAACAGTAGAATTATCAGGTGATACAGCAGCCAAGAATTGGAGATACATAATGATGCCTGAAAACATCAGGAAAAATTTCAAATTTGAGGTGACATGGACGAAAATAGCAGAAGTGTGTTGTATATTATAAACAAGCAGAGGAAAAACATGCCACCTCCAAATGTCCTGTGCTTGTCAAAATCAATGACAGAGAAAATTGCAACCTTGCTGACCTCGTAGGCAAGAAAAGTATATACAACATATGAAAATAAAATGTTCTGACAGTAGGAAAAAAATGACGTCTTGTTATAAGGTTTAAACTGGCTTGAGAAGTAAATAGCTTTGGCGGAACTAGAACTATCTGGCATATATTCTGGATAATTCAAAGAGGCAAAGGTGCTGTGCCAATTGCCTTTACCCAATAGTATGAAATTGGCTTTGTAAGGCACAGTGATACTGCCAACATCTCTCCTTCAAGTAATATTGTGCTTATTTCCTGTGACCAAAAAAAAAAAAAAAAGAATGAAGTAGAACATTGTACAGGACGAAGAGAAGTCAGATCTTGAAAGTAATATTCAGGAAGGGCTTGCAGCTTCAACGCTTTATCTACAGATTATTGAAAAATAAGATGTAATGATTTACAGTGAGAATAAACACATTCCCAAAATCTTTTCCATTGTGTTCATTCTGTGGACTTTTCAATGTTACACTATTTTTTTAAATTGTGAAGCATATGGTATTCACACACACAAAATAATTGTTATCTGTAATCTGTGCAAAGGACCTTGTAAACAGTCACTGTAGTGATGCTGTGTTTGAAAAAAGAGGTAGGTGAGTTGGTGCACACCTGTCATCCAGTACCTGAGAGGTAAAGTCAAAAGGATCAGGAGTTCTAGCCCATCGGCAATTGAACAGAGAATCGACGTCAGCCTGGTATGCATTATACACCATCAGAAAAAAAATTACAAATAGTCATTGAAAGATACTTGGAGCTCAGAATGAGGCCTTTGAGTAGAGTTCTTGTATAACATGCTTGGATCCCTGCTTTGGACCCCAGGCACTGCCTAAGTCAGGTGTAGTTCCATCCTACCACAGTCTCAGCCCTCCAAGGTAATCAGGGTTATCAGAAGTTCAAGGTCATCTTCAACTGCACAGGAAGTTCCAGGCCAGCACAGGATGCCTGAGAACTTCTCTAGAAAACAATAACACAAAACAAAACAAAACAAAAAGGCCAGATTGATTTCCCAAGTGGCTGTACAAGTTTACATTCCCATCAGCAATGGAGGAGGGTTTCCCTTTCTCCACATCCTCTCCAGCATGTGTTGTCACTTGAAGTTTTTGTTTGTTTGTTTGTTTTAATCTTAACCATTCTGATGAGCTTAAGGTGAATTCTCAGGGTCTTTTTGATTTGCATTTCCCTGATGATTAAGGACATTAAGCATTTCTTTAAGTGTTTCTCTTCCATTCGCTATTCCTCTATTGAAAATTTTGTTTAGCTGTGTACCCCATTTTTGAAATTGGATTACTTGATTTGTTGCTGTTTACCTTCTTGAGTTCTTTATATATACTGGATATTAGTCCTCTGTCAGATATAGGGTTGGTGAAGATCTTTTCCCAGTCTGTAGGCTGTCATTTTGTTCTGATGACAGTGTCTTTTGCTTTACAGAAGCTTTTCAGTTTCCTGAGGTCCCATTTATGGTTTGTTGTTCTTAGAGCCTGTGCTGTTGGTTCTCTGTTCAGGAAGTAGTCTCCTGGGCCAGTGGGTTCATAGTTGTTTTCAGTGTGGTAGTTGGGCTAAATTCATAAATGCACCAGTGGCACTGTTAAAAGGTCAAAAGCCTTTGACCAGCTAGGTCATAGATTCCAGAGGAAAACCCAACGCCACTATTCTGCATAAGTACACTGAAATATAACAGCTCCTAGTGAAATATTGTGATACTCAAAGATCAGACCATTCTTTTCAATCCTTGAGAGACTTCTCCTTGCAGTAGATGAGAATTAATGCAGAGATTCTCAACTGGTCCATTGCACAAAATAAGGAACTATGGACTTCTCAGCCAAAAAGAGACATGCATATGACACCCCACTCCTAGGGCCTAGAGAAGAATAAAATTCGGTGGATATCATCAAGGTAGGAGTGTTTTCTGGATATCAGAGTGCAGATGCACAAATGAACTCACAGTAACTATGACTGTATACAGAAGACCTAGGCAAGCTCCAACCAGACCTAATCCCAGCAAAATGAGACAAGGTGGATATGGAATCAGAAAACAAGCTGATGTTCCATTTGCAGTTTGTAGCCGCAGGGAAAGGGAGAATCACTTTTCTTTAATGATGTGCCCAATCACATCTCAAAGCAGACTCCATTTCCAACAGCAGTTGAGTAACACAAATTAGACTCAATGGAGACAAAAAAATTAAGGAAGAAAGGTCAAAGTTAGGTGGGAAGGAATGAGAAGGTGGTTTAGGTCACAATAACATTTTAAAATAGATTTAACATCTTTAAATAAAATTTCCCAGACAATCAAAATCCTGTGCTTTCCTTTTTCATTTGTTCTCTTGCATCTCTTGAATTAGCATAGTAGACCCTCAGTAAAAGGTTTTTCTTCACATTTAACACTTCTGTTCTACATGATATGAGCTTATGCATTAAACACCTTTATTTTGAATATTTAAATATTTTTAATTATTCTGTGTTATTACAAATTCCATCCTCCAATTTAGGTATTTTAAAACTGTTGTTTCAAAGTGTGTTTTATCTTTGTTCATATAATAATTACACTTCAAATATTTTAACAAATATAGTAATTTGTAAAAAGTATAATGCAATAAATGCTGACCTTCTGGTGTATGTGTACATGATTTAAATATTTTTATTAGCACCAGCATTCTAATGAGTGCATTTATATTTTGCAAACATGCTTTCATGCAATAAATAACAATAATGCATTTTAGAGTATGCAAAATTCTATATTCAATAAGTTGTTTGAAACTACTTTCCAAAGTTATCCAGTTTATATTCTTACCTGCAATGTGTCTTAGACTATTTAGTTCCATATTTTTATATTTATAGTGCTCATTATTTTCAGTTTGATATTTTATTTTCAAGTTAACAGCTTGAGAAATATGATATTTGTATTGAACCTTTAACTACCATTCACACTTTAAAGTATTTCTTAGTTATTATAATGCCCTTTCTCACTGAGTAGTTATATATTTTAACTGTTCTATTAGTTGTTTTAGTTGTTTCCTTTTGGTTCATAGCATGTAGATACATAAGCAATTTGAATATTTTGTTTTTATATTTTGCTAATATATTATCAGTCTGTAGTCATTAATTGTTTTATTTTTTGTTTTATGTAAGTATGCTCATACTAGTTATTTTTTACTCATGGGTGGTTGATAAAAATTCGAGAATACACTTGAGTAGAGTAAGGCAATACAGCTAAGGTAAAAGGTAATCCTCAGTGACATAACATGACTGTATAATGTTACACATATCAGTCAAAAAGGGCAACTCAGCAGTCTTCCCGTGATGCTGAAGGTTTATGCCAGTTAAAAACAGTATTATCCTTCTGTTGCTGGCTCCTTAGCTGAGTTCACATAATATTATTTCAAACCGAACACTTCATGGTAACAGAAAAATAGAAAAGTCTCTACATCTGCCACTTTACTAGCACCTCACACCGAAATATTTTCCAAATATGTGTCCTTATATCCACAGACAAGGCAGTAGTCACCCCTCACCAAAGAAACTTCTCTCTTTAGCAGACCACTAAAGAAAAGAACAACAAATCCAAAAGCACAGTTGTGGAGCTGAGTCCCAGTGGCCACATCTACAAAACAATTCCTGCACCTCAGGCTCAGGGGATCATTGCAGAAAACCGGGCAGAAAATTGTAAGATACAGAGGTACATGGCATTTTCTGTGAGACTGTGTCTCCTAGGAATGCCAGAAGCAACACCAATAAAGCCCACAAATATGACTGCTTTAACCTGAACAAGGACAACAGCTATAGATACACCAAAGCAGACAAATGGAATATGTGTCGAGAGGCCTCAATCGTTCACAGGAAATACAAATAACTATGTAATGCTGAAATGGAAGCGCTCTACTGAAGCAGCTGTTACCTGGGCAAGAAGACAGCAATTGGTTACTAATTATTAGATGGTTAAGTGTAAAAATATACACACCGATGACACTACACACACTGAGGAATAACAACTTAGGGATAAATAGACATATGCATCTTCACATAAGCACATGACAACAAGTAACTGTAAAAGGCCATAATTTTGAGAGAGAGAGCAATAAGAGGAACCTGGGAGGATTTGCAGGAAAGAAATTAATTATTTTACAACCCCAAAATGAAATAAAAATGAATTGCTTTAAAAAAGTGCTTGTATATTATTACATCACTCATGTAGTTCTGTTCTAAAGAGACATACTTTCTGGATTTTTTTTAGAGCATAATCTTTTTTATTCAGTTTACATTATTGTTATAACCCTGTCCCTACTCCCCTTCCAGTTCAACCCTCCCTCCCTTTCTTTTTCCCCTCCTCTTTTCCTTACACAAGGGGGAGCTCCCTTTCCCATCTACCCCAGCTCATCAAGCTGCATCAAGACTGAACTTATCCTCTTCCCCTCTTGCCTGGCATGGCAGTCCCACCAGGGGAAAGTGATCAAAAAGCTGTCAAGTGAGTGCTATGTAGACCCCAGTACCCTTACTCGAGGACCCACATAAAGCCTAAGCTGCCCATCTGCTACATCTTTGTAGAAGGCCTAGGTCCATTTCATGCATGTGCATGGTCTTTAGTTGATACTTCAATCTCAGCAAGCCACTCTGGGCCCTGTTTGGTTGGCTCTGTTGGACTTCTTGTGGAGCTCTTGTAACCTCCAGGTCCTTTTCTCTGTCCCCTCACTTTTTCACAAGACTCCCATCCATCACCCCAAATCTCAAGCAACAGCACATGCTGGTGAGGGTGTATAGAAAGAACTCTCTTCCATTGTTTGTGGGAGGGCAAAACTGTACAAACACTTTGAAAATCTGTCTGGTCCTTTCTCAGATAATTGGGAATAGCTTTACCCCAAGACCCACTCCTGGGCATACACCCAAAAAATATTCCACCATACAACAACAACATTAGCTCAACCATGTTCATAGCAGCTTTATTTATGATAGCCAGGATCTAGAAAGAACCTAGATGTCCCTCACCTGAAGAGTGGATAAAGATACTGTGACATATTTTCACAATGAAATACTACTCAGCTATTAAAAACAAAGAAATCATGAAATTCGCAGGCAAATGGTAGGAACTAGGAAAGATCATGTGGAGTGAGTTAACTCAGACCCAAAAGAGAAACATATTATGTACTTACTTGTAAATAGATTTTATCCATACTGTGCAGGATAAGCATACTACAAGGCACAGACCCAAAGAAGATAAGTAAAAAGAAGGATCCAAAGGAGAATGCATAAATCTCACTTGGAAGGGGAGACAGAATAGACAGAGGTAGTGGCTAAAGAGAGGGAACAAGTTAGAAGAGGGGGCACAGATATAAAAGAGGGTGGAGTGAGGACAGGAAATTGTACAAAAAAGAGAAACAGAGTGTGGTGGTCTCTGTGACAAGCTGGAGACCTAAGTCAGGGTAGGCTCCTGGGAGAATATAAGAAGTACTCAAGCAGAAACTCCTAGTAGAAGAGGCCATAGAGACTGAAGAGGACACCTTCTAACTAGACTAGTCTCCTACCAGAGGGGGGTACACCAACTCTCCCACAAAAACTTCAGTCCCTAATTTACTCTGCCTACAAGATGTGCAGAGATAAAGAAAGAACAGATAGAGCAGAGATTGAGAGAATGCCCTGTCAATGGTTGGCTCAACCAATGACCCACCCTATTTAATTATGCCAAACCCTGAAATTATGAATGATACTCGACTTGCAGACAGGAGCCTGTCAGAGTTGTCCTCTGAAACACTCTACCCACCAGTATCTCAAGACAGATGCTGAGACTCATAGACACACTTTCAAAGAAAATATTCATTTAATCTTTTCAAGATTTTCAGGAAATTATTCTCCATGTAGATGGAGAAACTGAGGTTAAATGTAACCAACTTAATATACAGAGATCTGTTATTAATCAGAGAAACAATATCACAATTAAGTGTTTTCTAATGCCTGAGAATGCCTAACTGTTGGATTCCCTAGAGAAATTAGTCTCCGTCTTCATGTTTCATATGACAGAGTGACTTGTGTTAAGTAATGGATATGGACATAAGTCTTTCTCTCTTTTCTCTCAATTGTCAAAAAAGGTGGAAGTGGTAGAATTAGGGAAGAGGCCTGGGATGTCAGAGAGCACACCTCATGGTTCATGGAGCACCTGTGTTCTGAAAACTCACAAAGCTTTATGCTTCATTTCCTCAGAAAAATGGACAAGACTCTTAACTTAATCTTCAAATGTAATTTCTCATTGTAATCAATATATAATTTCAACAGAGGCCCTTTGAGAATCCTGAAGCTAAAAAATAATAAAGAAGAAAAGAAGAGCAAAGCCCATCTTATGCAAGGAGTGATACACAGGTATACTTATATCTTATCTAATAATACACATGTGCTTCAGAGGATCCTGTACTAAATGAGCCAAGGCAACGGAAAATCTGAAACTTAGTACTGAAGAAATCAAGATGCTTTATCAGCGCTATTTCACCAGCGCTTAGGTATCTGCAACCAGGAAGTGAGAATGCCTTTGGGTAATTAAGGATTCTATATACATATCTACATATATGTACATCTATGAATGTGTATGTTGGTATTTCTTAAGTATTTTATAAGTAAGACATAAGAAACAGGGAAAGGCAAAATCTTTTCAGTTTGCCTCACTACCAAAGCTAATTTTCAGTGCTGAATTCATGGAGACTTTATTCTTTAAACACATGTGAAGTTTGTGTTCTTTCTTCCCCAGGCTACTGTGCTCTCATGAGGAGAAAGCTTTCTGTGAGTAGAGATTCCAAAGTGCAATATCTAAACATTTCTTCTCTTGGAGTGTGAAATACAGCTTTTTAAAAGGAATCTGGAGATGGAAACGTCCTCTATCTGCTGCCAACCTGCGCTGTTAAGATACATCATGAAACTTTCACAGGCCTGATATAGACATTCTTCATACACAGAGCCTTCCAAAGGAGCAATGAAAAGATATGAGCTTCACTGTAGGTCAGAATCACTTTGGTACTTAAAAAAAACAAAAACATAGGCTGAGTATGAATGTGCAATGTGCAGAAGAAATAATGCTTTTATTATTTTTTGTCACTTTTATCACAGTGACAAAATTATACCTATATGCACTGAATTCCATTTACCACAACAGTTTGCTTTCCTGCCTTGTGCCATTTATCCTTCTGTGCCTGCTCTAATGTAACCAGGCCACTTCTTTGTGGGATGCAGTAGTGGATAGGATTCCCATCTTACTGATGC
Organism: Pachyuromys duprasi; assembly: GCA_028658305.1. Lineage (NCBI taxonomy): Eukaryota > Metazoa > Chordata > Mammalia > Rodentia > Muridae > Pachyuromys > Pachyuromys duprasi. Next base: position 29,635,891 of record CM053766.1, on the reverse strand, counting down.
CAGAGCAATGACCTCTATTAGCCTGCCATTATTATTAAACTTGTTGTAACTCAGAAACAAAAGTCAGATTTAAGTGTTAAAACCATTAAAAAAATCATCTCTGTGTATACCAGCTTGTCCCACTGTGAGTCATCTCTGAATTTTTATCTCTTTTCAAATTTCTCACTTCTCCTCTCAAAGAATCAATAAGATTCCCACAGAATTCCTGAGGAATTACCAAAAAAAAAAATCACATGATCTTCACATCTCTCCTCACTCTAAGATGGGTGAGATGAATAATCTGCACACAGCGTGTGGATCACAAGAGCAGAAAGGAGTTGATTCTTGATACCTAGTCACCTAGACATGAGGCCCTTAATTGCTCAGCAAAGGACTGCACCTAACATTTTTAAGTTTGTGCATTTATTTGTTTGTTTGTGAACATTCATGAGAGTGTGTGCACTTGTGTGTCTATGTGTGCATCCATGTCCCTATGTGCACGTGTGTGCACCTATTTGTATGTCTGTATGTGTGCTTGTGTGTGTGTGGAAGGGGTATCTGTGTGTACATACACATGGCACATCCTGCATGTGGAGGTCAAAAAGAGCCTCACTCTCATCACGTATGTCCCAGAGATGAGCAGAACTCTGGTCATTAAACTCAGGCCTTCATATTTGGTGGCAAATGCCTTTCCTGGCTGAGTCTTTACACACAATTGTACTTTTGACTGTACTTAACTCTTTCCTTAATCCCCTCTCTTTCTCTTTCTTCTGTTAATGGGCTTACAGAGGTTTAGATCATTAGTCTCGACAATGCGGTATAATACAAACACATTCATACTGTGTCTCACAGGAAAACTTACTGCCTGAGCTGTGAAATGTGAGGAGGAAAAGTTTGGAATCTTTCATCTTTGGGCTGTGTTTCTTAATTATCATTTTATTTAATTGCTTTGTCCGATAAGGTTGCATATTCCTCATTTAAATGATGAATAATCTTATACAAGACTGGAAATTTTTTGAGAAATACCACTGTTCACATAAGATTCAGGGAACTGAATAAAATATGCAATTTATATCTACTAAAAGCTAAAATGACCTTGAACAAGTTATTAAAATGTATTGTTCTATTGTCCCTGCATCTGAAAATGAGGGAATTTCACTCTGACCTCTAATGTCCTTTCAAAATGTTATAACACTTAAATTATATCATTAAGTTTCAGTGCCTTGAAGAGCAGCTTGCCAGAATATTTTCTCTTTTGGTTTAGCATTCAGACCGGACTAGAATTTTATCACAGATACTAACGAGCGTTAGTCTCCAGTCCGAGGAAAATCATGACATATAATACTACAATTTAATGACAAATCAAATGATAAATAAAGCTTCAAGTGAATATCTGTTCTCATAAAAAGGTACTATTTTTTTTAAATAGACAAAGCTGCTCAGTGAGCTGTCATTCAGTTCCACAATGATTCAGGGCCGCCACATTTGCTACTGTCCCGGGGGTGGGGGCTGTATATAAAAAGATAGCAGAAGAGCAAAGCAAAATTGGGATGTGCACCCTTATTCAAAGGCCAGGAAGCTGATGTCTCCCAAACCCACACTATTTCTCAGCATTTCTGTATTTTGATTCTTACGAATTAATAATTGAGAGCTATATTCTACCATTTATTTCCAAATGGTGGTACTTGTGGGTTAACTTGAACTGTTGACAAATAAGTATTTATTTGAAGAGAAGCATGAGTAAAAGTACACCTAGTTAAGGAACCACACAGTAGTTACAGAAGGTAGTGCAGGTGACTGTGTAAATTTGTTGACAAAAGACTCTGTGTCAAATGAGTATATGTGAGGATTTTTCCTTTGTATATTTTAACATGAGAATGCACTATAGTAAAATAATTTATCTTTGTAAATGAAATAATTGGTTATTTAGTGATAAAATATAACATGAGCTACATATTATGAAATTTTATGCATGCGCTTAATACCAAATTTTTATGTCATTAGATTTGGGCAGTAAAATGTGCTCTCATTGGACCCTAAGATGGAAAAAGCACTTGTGATTCAGAAAAAAACAAACAAACAAAACAAAACAAAACAAACCAAGCTTGGGAAAATAAGACAGTTTGAATTATTTTATGTTTGAGGGTTGGTGTTTATGCTTCTATGCCTATGTCATATGTGCATGGTGCTTGTGGAAGACAGAAAAGATCTCAGGTCCTTGGAGCTGAAGTTAAAGGTGAAGTTAAAGGAATTTCTGCGTGCTGAGTACCAAATTCCTATCTCTGCAAAAGCAACACATGCTCTTGAACTTTTAGCCCTGACAATCCAACTTCTTAAGTGTGACTTTATTGATATTTATACTTAAATAAAAATATATTTCTCAACAATTCAAATCATACCACAGCTCCCTTCTTTTGGAAATAACTCTCCTCATTCATATACACATGTGAGCTCAATGTGAACTTATTGAAATTTCTATACAGGATTGCTCAAATTAACCATAAAATTAAAAATGCCACTTTGAACTTAATTACACCAAGATGAAAATTTATGCATTCTTAAATATTGTAACACTCTCTAAGATTTTAACAGTGCACAGATCACATTTAAACATGGTAATCCAGGTGTAACTTAACTTTGTGTTTATAAACTATATAGGACAAAGAAATGGCTTTTGGAGTTATGCTCATATTTCCATCTTTATATATTCCTATATATAATTGCTACATTTTTCTTTCCTTTGTTTTTGAAAATATTTCTCCATTTAGATGGCAGATGGTAAGTAATTTCATGATGATCTGTATCCATTAAAAAGTGCTACATGTTTTTCATTTAACTCCATTTCTTTAGAAACAGGAAGATTCTTTGTGTATCATCTTTCAGTTTCTTGAAGAAAAATAACTTTCACTATTTTAACAGAAGACATACAGAGAATGTTCCATGTCAAGAATGATTAGAATTTCTCTCCAGCTTCTGGCGTGTAGTATGCTGGCTTTACGTGAACCCACCTGTCTGGTGTTTGATAAGTATGTTGGTGGTGGTACAAGCTGAAGCAAATCTGAAATAAACCAGTTGGTGCTGTCTGAATGGCAGTGTAGATATAGATGACATGCACATGTTAATCATTCATGAATGTATTCCATGACTAGACCATTTATTCAGGAGAAGTATTAAGGTAGCATACTGCCTCAAATATTTTATCTGTAAGATTAAGAAAATATATTCAGGGCTGTAGAGATAGCTCAGCCAAAAAGGTGCTTGTGTGTAAAAGCAAGGGCCTGAATTCAATGTCCAGAACTCTGGTAAGAACACAAGAAATTTGAAAGCTTATGTTTCCAGCCCAGGAGAAGGTGGAGATATGTGAGTTCCTTGGATTTACCAGCTAATATTTTTAGTAAAGAGTGAGCGTCAAATCAATGGGAGATCTGATCTTAAGAAAAGCAAAGTTGATATCTTGACTCCATTGTCAGACACACACACACAAGAAATAACATATGCATACATGTCTGTACAGTCACACATCACATTTACACATGAACAGCGATACATGTACAAAAGGAAGATATATTAAATTACATAGTTGCCATGATCTCCCTAGGTTGAGTTTTAATAGTTGCTTCAATTTCATAAAAGCAGATTCTAAAGACTTTTAATGGATTTTTGTAAACAATACTAGTGATAAAAAGTTCATAATAAATAATGGAAGAACAAGAAGAGGTAAAATCATTTATTTTATATAAAGTCAACATATTATAGCTGTGGCTGACTATCACAAACTAATTTCCTTGTCCGGAAAGCTTGGGCTTCTCTCCTCTCTCTCCAGATATTATACAATCCTTTCTGTCCCCCTTTGTAACTACTAAAGGCTTCAGAAGGTTTTTTCTTTCATTCTATCTATGTCATACCTTCATCATAATGGTCATGCATAAGTGTACATATGCATACATTTGTAGATACAGTCACATAACACTTCAATATTGTATTTCCTTGTTAATTACACATGAATATTGTAAACACAGTCATATCTTTCTATATATTGGCATATATTCAAGAGCTTTTCCACAGATGTGATGTTTCTCAAATTTTAAATGCATGAGTATATGAAAGTATGAAGAAAATGATGAATGAATCATTAAAGGATCAGACAGATGAAATGGCTTAGGGATAAAGGTGCTTGCTGCCAAGCCAGAGTCAGTGACACACATGTGTACACACACACACACACACACACACACCAAATAAATACATACATACATAAATACATAAATATGTAAATAAATAAAATTTTAAAAATTAAAAACATGCCCAACCACTTCTTCATTATATCATGAATAACTTAGACCTTAGATTATTCTTTAGGGTTGGTAGAATTGGAGAGTATTTGTGAATAAATATGTTCCCTAATCAATTGTAATATTTATTTTTTAACAATTGAACTACCTTAAAGCCAGAAATATAGAAAGGATGCAAGATTTGTCTGGGTAATCTAACATATTTTGGCAGGGCATAGAAGAAAATTAATAATTCAAGCAGAGGAGACCTGAGTGGGGAAAAGCGTCTAAAAGAAATCTCTAACCATGTATTGAAAAGTTTAGAGGTTTAAAGTTGAGTAAGAAATTCATATAGCAGAAGGGAGGGAAAATCCATAGACAAGAAGAGAATCCATGATTTGGTTATATTACATTCACAGAAACTATTGTGTTCCATTTCTCCAATGCGTACTGAAAGGTTTTCATGAACAGAATATCCTTTTGCAAAGAAAGTAAACAAGAAACTGCAGTATTTATTTTAAAAGCAATGCTTACATCTTTGCACTGATAGGAATACGTGAATTGACTGTGAAACTGAGTCAAAATATCTCTAAGGATGTTTGAGCCCTGCAGCTGGAAGTTAGTAGTGAGAGGTGATGGCCCATCCCTTCTTTTAAAAAAGTTTTAGTTAGACTAAACAAAAAATCAAGATAGGCTTGATAATATTCATGAAAGAAGAATTTACATATACAATTGAAGACATTATGATATAATTGATCCCTCGGGGTAATAACAAAATATAGGACAAGACAAAGTTAATTGCTTAAAGTTCACTTCAGTGGTACAAAGGAGAGAAATAGTAGAGGGTAAAACAAACACAGACTTCAGAAATTAATATTGTGACAGCCAGAAAGCAAAGAACATTGAAAGCAGGAGAAAAATTACTCAAAAATCATGAGAGTGTGAACAACATATGACCAAGGACACTTGGAGTTTTGATAGACATCTCTGTCCAAGGTGTGGAGGGCTAGTGGTGGAAAGGAATTGAGCATGGAGTTACTTAATAACAAACTCCTGAAGAACAAACCCTGGGAGAGTAACAAAACCAAACATGGAGTAAAAAAGTGAAAACACAATCTCGTCATCTTCAAAGAGGCTGAGACAGCACATGAGGCAACTCTCACAACTTTTCAAAGTAAAAGGGATTCAGCTAAGGAGCAGAGTGAGAGCCACGGTATCACCCACATGAGTAGATCCTCTGATGTTTTGAGCATACAGAGATTAACTGGAGTGCTGGGACTGCTCCCAAGAGAGTATGTTGAAATATGAACAATTTAAAATATGGTGTCCTCACATGAAGATTTTCTTTTCAAAGTTATTGGGATAGTGGAATGCCAAAAGTAGAATTCCTCTGAACTGAAGCAGACACTTGGTAAAATACTTTGGGAACATGGAGGAATGGTAATGCTTTATTCTCTCACAGAAGCAGATCTTGAAAACCTATAGTTATAGTTTAGAAAACGACAACAACTTTGAAAAGACCAAAATGAAAAGCATTGTAATTTAGGTGTACAGGAAAAAAAAAGAAAACCTTTCATTTCAGACATTCAAAATGTTGTCTCAGAGCTAAACATGGACATGTCAGATTGCTGAAGCAGGTAAGAAAGTCTGCTCTATCAGCATTCTATTTTCATTTAGAAAAGAAAAGAAACAGAAAAACAACCTAAAAATTAATACCCCCCCCCCGTCTCTGGTGATAAAGTATGATCCTGAAACTGCTCAGAACAGCGTCTGCTGAGGTGAGTGGGGGAGTGGGCTTGCAGGAAAGCAGGCAGCTTGGAAGCCAGCCAAGGCTGTGGAGGTGTTGTTGAATACTTCAACAAATAGTGTTGTGGGTATACTTCAAACAAATAGTTTAATTTATTAATGACTGAGGCAATGCGAACCAAGGAAACATTATATGCAGCTGTCGAATGGATCATTTTAAAACTAGAAAGGTATAAGCAATTTCAAAATGTTGTTACTATTATCTTAATATAAACTTGTAAATTGGCTGTTCATCGGGTAAAAAAAGTAATTGCATCTACATTAATTTGATATTTGCTGGAAAATAAGTATGTGGATTTTTTATTTTTATTTTTTGGTGTTCCACTAGGCACAAAATTAATAAATAGTTCAGGGATAAAGATGTCAATGACCACATTATGAGTCCTGGCTGCAGCATCCTCATAATGTTTTGTGATTCACTATATCCATTCACAATTATTGTTTGAGTTTGCCTGCCTTACATTCATACCATACTTACAATGAACATTTATCACTGATCACAGAATAGTATGTTATTTTTAGGTTAGCTTATTTTCTAGCTACAGAAAGAGCTCTAAGTGTCAGTGAGATGGCTCAATAGGTAAAGACAATTGTTGCCTAGGCTGGAAGTTTAGTTTAATGCAAAGAACACACAGGGTGAAAGGGACAACTTCCCAAACTTCTGTTCTGATCCTCATTTATGAACTGTGGCAAGCACATGCACGCACACACAGCCACACACACCTGTAAACAAATAAGTAAACAAATACTTTGAAAAGGTTTTAATCCTGGATATCTTCTTGTTTGCTCTTTTGCATATTAAGTGGCCACAATATTAAGAAATTCACAGAGAATGCATCCTTGCCTCTGCATGGAAGTTTTCACACAGACCCTCAGACTCTGCAGTTATACACAACATTGACTTAATATCCAGATGATGATAAATTTGAGAAATGGTCTCTACAAGATTCTTTCAGCAATTTGTACACATTTGAGAAAATATCTTTCTTTCAGAGGACCCCAGAATTGTCCAGGTTAACTTTGTTGGCATGGTCTTACTTCTTTGACATATTAAAGTCAGAGAAAACGCAAGAACACCCACATTCTCTGGTAGAGTTCCTTTCGCATTGGTACTGAGAGCATGAATAGCCTGATATTGTTCTATAAAGGTATCAGAACACATCCAATGCTTTGACCATTATTCTCCAGTAAGACTCCATGGAAGGTTGGAGTTGCACAATTTACCAAATATGTGGAGTTAAAGGAGGACAGATATTATAAAACATCTGCTTACGAGTATGTTTTCTGACCTGAAAAATAAAATAACTTAAATTATTTTATGAATTTTCAAAAAATTTTTAAACTGCATTTGAAAAAACTCACTGAGTGGTTGAGGGGCAGCTTTCTAGTTACGAGAGAGTTTGATGCTCTTTGAGAGACCTCGAGATGCAGGGGGGCTCACAACCTCTCAGCTCCATGGTATTGACACCCTTTTTTGTCCTCTGTAAGGACATGCAGGACTGTCTCACACATAGTAATACACAGACATAGAAAATGTAAAGGAAAAAATAGAAAGAAAGATCCAAAAATTACTGCCAAATATCTGATTATCTGCTTACATCAATTGACATGTTTGTCTGAGAAACATCCATTGTTATGCATTTAATTAAGGTAGCACATTTTAAAGAAACATAGATGCAACTCAACCTATAAAGATGATGCTTACATTAACTAAAAACTTGGTCTTTTCTCTGTCCTTAAGCAAGAAAGGATACTAGTTAGCCAACACTAGGCATAAAAATAAATTAATCTGGATGGAACACAAACTTAATCGAGCAGGTGGATTCAGTGAAGAGGTGGGTAACCCTTCCTGTGGCTTTAAAGGGTCGCAATAGAAACCAAGGCAGCAAGCCTATACCAACTGAGCAAACACTGTTAAATTTAAACATATTTCAGAGAGTTTGTTTAGAAAACAGGTATTATAAATCAGGGCAGTTAAAACTCCCCTTCCAAATGCCATTCTATATTATGCTCACTCAATTTGTCAAACCAGCTAGTACTTTACTTCAGTCCTGTCATATTCTTGGAGGTCCATGAATCAAACAGTCCTCACAATAACTTAAAATGTTATCCAAGCTAAAATTCAAAGCTTTCATATTGCTGTCTTTAAATAAATCCATAAATCAGTGTATAAAATGCCAGGTTCCATTTCATATACCACAGACAGGAATAGCGACTTTACATAACTAAAAATTCTTTGGGGTTTTCAAGGGACAGAATGTCCCAAGTGCTAAATCTATACATTGAAGAACAGATTATGAAATTGTTCTGGATGATAAATAAAAACAAAGAGAAAGGACTGAGGAGAATTGAAAAAAACCCCTACACTTCTTCCTTGATATATAAAAAATATTCATACATTGTATTTTACTGGCATGGGTTCATACACTCCTCAAAACTTTTGACCATAGCATTTAACTTCCAATTTACAGGAGAAACAGTGAACAGTATAAATAGAAATTACAAGTCTTATCATATGAACACATACAACACAACTGTCTAATATAGGGATATTTAAATTTAGAACATGGCTGCCCTGGCAAGAGATCATATCCAAAGACCTTCTAGCTCTGTGTGATCCAGGTGGAATATAGACACAAATTTAATCCAGGGACACATAGGCGAACAGATCCCTGAGTTCAAGGCCAGATGGTATAGATCAAGTTTCAGGTAAAGAAAAGCTTAGGTCCAGATGTAGTGGTACACACCTTTGATCCCAGCCTTCTGAAGACAGGGGCGTGCAGGTCTGGGTACAAGTCAGTTCTGTCCAGGCAGTTTGGTGAGGCAGAGAATTGAGAGGCAGTGCGTCTGAGCTGAGTTTGTGGCAGTTGAGTGTGTGGAATTTAGAGGCAATTTTACCAGGAGAGTTTCACAGAAACATGTTTAAGAAAGAAAGAAAAAAAAAAAACTAGGCTCAGGTAAAGACAGAAAGAGCCAGAGGAGATAAGAACAAATTGTTACAGTTAGTATGATGGCAAGCAGTCTTATTCAGCCAGAAGCTGAAGGAAGTTAGTTTGAATCAGACAGCTAGAAGAGCCGGAACAGCTGAGTTGAACCAGCCAGCCAGAGTTCAGAAAGAGATAGAAAATATGAATTTATTCATCAGTAATTCTCATAGACTGAAAACATTCTAGGCCTAGATTCGGTTGTATGGAGGCTAGAAGCTTCCAGGACTAAGCCTACGTTAGCAGAAGGAGACATTAAGCCTCTGAGACTACAATTACTTCTGGCAAATAAAAAATACTCTTACAGTCTACGGCCATGGACATTTCATTCCCTTATTTAAGAAAGAAAGTCAAAGCCCTTATTTAGAAGCCAAAATTTAAATAAGATGATACTTAATAGTCATGTGCTGGAATTATGTAACTTTGAAGTTAGGCACAACCTATGGTGTAATACAAGAATGACATTTTACATTAATTGAAAATAATAAAAATTATTTTCAAGTAAACACATTAAAGGTTGGAGAGACCAGAATTCAGGTACCAACACCCATGTGGGGCAGCTCACAACCACCTGTAACTCCAGCTTTGGAGGGATTCTGATGCCTCTCTCATTCTGCACAAGCAGATACATAAGCACTACACACACTTTCAGAGAACCACGAGATTAAAGAAATCTTTAACAAAACAAACAAACAAACCACAACAAAAATATGACCAAACATGATCACCATAGATCATGTAAAGATAAAATTCTGATCTAAACTATTATATCATGTTTATATTTTTCTTAACCTTAAACAATACAAACAAAACTTTGCTCCAATTATCAGTAAACTTTAGCATGTTTGGGAAATACATCCAATTAGAATAAGGTAAACGATTCATTATATTTAGCACTAATAAGACACCTTTAACATTTATAAAACATCACTCAATAAGGTTTGTCTGTCAAACGTTTTGCTAATTATATTAATTTAATTACTGAAATGTTTATGAGCTATTTTCTGTAAAGCTTTTTGATAACTGGGATATCAAAAGTATTAGTATTTTTTCCTGGAATCTAGAAATATGCAACTTGCATAATATCTATTTTATGAAATCTACCTAAGGCGATCATAATAGAACTTCTGTAACTTATGATGCTTTGTAATACAGAACATTGATGCTCTCAAAACAGTAAAATGCTTCAGCTTCTCAGTATGAGAGATGAACACTTCTCTAGATTACAGACAGACAAAAACATTACATTGAATGCTGGTAACCCTGATGAATACAGCTTAAGCCACAGGTCAAGAGTAAACAGAGACATAGATGCTAGCAAGCTCCTTTCCCTTATGAATAAATGCTTCATAATTTATTTGACTTCAGTTCTTCCCAACTATCATCATAAAAGGAATAGCAAGCTTTCTTAGCTCTAACCTCTCATGCAACAGAGGGCAGATTCTTTGATTCATACACACTAATCAGCAAGTGGATTGAGACTTAAATGTCAGTTCCTGTTGTCATGTGGTTAGAATATCTTTCACAAAATAAAAAAAACAAAACAAACAAACAAACAAAAAACAGGCACCAAAAACAAGGCTCGTAATCAGCAGATTAGGAAAATAAATAAATAAATGAATGAATGAATAAACAAATAAACAAACAAACACAGTGAAATTCCTGAGCTGCTTAAGTGTCTCTGGAACCAGCAGTGTGTGAGCAGACCAGAGGAGTGAAAAACTTCTCTTAGCATGTGTTGTTCTGTGGGACTTAATGATCATCTCACCAGAAAGTTGAAGACTTTGAAGATAACAGAATACATATAAGGTTTACACTTATCACAACTTTTACCTAACTAACGAATACCAAGCTGTCCCAGGACACTGAGAGGGGAATGGAGAAAGGTCTGGGTACCAATTGGGAATATTAAAATAGGCTTGATTATTTGAAGCAGAATACTAACGTTCTCATAGAGAAGAGAAACGTTTATAGTATCTCCAGCAGAAAATGAAATGCATTTCACATTCCCTCTGTGGAAAATCCCTGTCCTTGAGTATCAGTTCTCCACAACTTAAAATTGTTACGTTGCTCAAAGATGAAGAAGGAAGTGGTAGAGGGAGTGCCCATTGCAAAACCACTCACATTTATTCATGATGACATTGTTGAGGTTCATTTGCTAAATTGTTCTTACTGAACAAACTGATCTCTAATTTTAGAAAAATAAAAAGAAATTAATATAATCAACGATGTTCCCAATAGAATAAACTACATTCCAATTAAGATCTTAATGCAATTTATAAAATTGTCTACTGAATAATTGGATGTGGTAGAGTGCAGTCAGGGAAATCTAATTGCTCATAACTGTTTCCTCTTTTGGTGACTCATGGGAACTTTTTTCCCCTTCCGACTTAATTCTCAGGAAGATCTTGAGGATTTCAGGTTCCATTAGATACCACGAATTCCTATCTACTATAGTATACTTTACCCCTCCTTAAGGTCTTTGGCTTCTCTACCCATATGGATCTGAAAGAAGGAAGAGGACTTATCTCCCTTTCTCCACGTTTTAAATAGTGCAGCAGCACTAGGAATTCCATTGATAATAATTTAACATAGGCTTAAGCCTGAGAATTAAGGAAAGAGTGTGGGTGAGAAGACTGTAATACATACCTGAGTGAAGTGCCTGTTTCCAGAGGGAGAGAAGGTGAAAGTGGGAGGGATCCATGTGTGGGTGTGGATTCCTCAAGGAAGAGAAAGCCTATTTTCACTTTCCTTTTTTTTTTCTTGCTTGCTTTTGAATTTTTAAAATTAATTTATTTATTTTACATTCAGATGGTAGCCCCTTCCTCGTCTTTTCCCTGTTCCACCCACTCTCCATCTTCCCCCAGTCCTCAGAAAGGAAGAGACCTTCTCCCTTACAAACTGACCCTAAACTATCAAGTCTCTTCAGGACTGCCTGCATATTCTTCCTCTGTAGCCAGAAAAGGCAGCCTAAACCGGGGAAGTGATCACAGAGGAGGCAACAGAGTCCATGGACAGTATATGGTCCCCTAACTAGGTGACCTACATGAAGACTGAGCTGTCTATAGGTTACATCTGAGGAGGGGTCCTGAGTCCTCTCCATGCGTGGTCCTTGATTGATCCATCAGTCTCTGCAGGCCACCATGCACCCACATTTTTTGGCTCTGTTGTCTTCTTGTAGAGTTCCTGTCCTCTCTGGGTCCTTCTATCCTACCACTCTTCCATAAGACTCTCTGTGCTCTGCCCAAAGTTTGGCTGTGAATCTCAGCATCTGCTTTGATCCCTTGCTGAGTGGACTCTTTTAGAAGACATCCATGGCAAGCTCCTGTCCTGTTCCCCTTCTTCAACTGCTTCAGGTGTATACTCTATTTGCCCTTCTAAATGAGAATTAAGCATGCTTCCTCTGGTCCTTATTTTTTTATTAAAAAAATTTATTATTACAATGTATTTACTTTGTATCCCAACTGTACTCCCCTCTCTCATTCCCTCCCAATCCCAGCCTCCCTCCCTCTTTTCTGCCCATGCCCCTCACCTGGTCCACTGATAGATGAGGTCCTCCTCCCCTTCCCTCTGACCCTATTCTATCAGGTCTCAGCAGGTTGGCTGCATTGTCTTCCTCTGTGGCCTGATACAGCTGTACTCCCCTATGGGGGAGCTGATCAAAGAGCCAGCCATCTTGTTATTTAGCTTGTTTAGGTCTGTGGATTGTACTATGGTTGTCCTGTATTGTGTGGCTAATATGCTTATAAATGATAATATACCATACTTGTCTTTCTGGGTCTGGGTTACCTGACTTGGGATTATTCTTTCCAGATCCATTCATTTGCCTGCAAATTTCATGATGTCCAAATGAAACAGAGAGAAACTTAAATCAGTTCCCCTAAAATCAAGGACATGAAAAGGCTGCCCACTCTCTCTGTATCACTTCAACATAGTAATTAAAATGCTAGCTAGAGCAATAAGACAATTAAGGAAGATCAAGGGATACAAATTAGAAAGGAAAAAGTCTAAGTATCACTAGTCACAGATGATATGATAGCATACATAAGTGATGCCAAAAATTCTACCAGGGAATTCCTAAGGCTGGTACAATATCAACTCAAAAACGTTAACTCACTGTCTTGATTGTTTGCATATATTGTGGATTGGAAGGAGTTTCCTTATTTGGAACTAAAGAACAAGGAATAAAGGTAGCACAGAAAATTTCTCTCCTTCCTGGAAAGGCAGCAACCACATTACTGATACTTTAATGTAATTGAGAATATGGAAAAGTCTGTTTCACTTTTATGATGCTCAGATGTCAGAGTCAGGTAGCTCAAGGAGCTACTCATGTAGCTCATGGTTCTTGATATCCCACATGGTTGTTTATGTCGCCACCGTGCCCTAATTTTAAGGGGCATTCTAAACTTCCCCCCAGCCAGTGGAAGATGCATCACTCCTGGCTCTTGTGATGTCCTTTTAGTCTTCTTTACTATTGGCATCCTTCCTCCATCTAGCAAATGAAAATCAGTGTCTGTGCCTAAAATCAAGTATAAATCAAACTCTCTCTTGCCAAACACTCCATCCGTTCCTGCTCTGCAAGTGCACCAACTTTGACTTTAGACTTGAATAGAGTCTTGGTTCACTTGCAGACCACTAATATAAGCTTAATTTGGGAAGAGATTCTTTCTCACCACAAGGACAAAGCAGGGAAACAACATTACACCACTAATTCCTAATGAATGAAGAAGACTTCCATTACAATATTCAGGTTCACATTGAGGTTATCCCTCATCTCATACATAATTTTGGGTCACAGATGGTATAAGGTTTTCATTGTATTTTAGGATTTGCTTGCTATTTTACAACATTTCAGCTGGAACATAAGGACCACTGTCCTACATGTTTCTATTGCTATGGTGAAACACCAAGGCCAAAGTTCATCACCAAAGGAAGGCAAATCAGGAACTTAAATAGGGCAGGAACCTGGAAGCAGTAGCTGATGCAGAGACAGGGGTGGGGTTATTAGCTTGTACCTCATGGTTTCCTCAGATGATGATGGGTAAAATAAATAAATAAATAAGTAAATAAATAATTAAATAAATAAATAGGTAGAAACTTATATCTACTATGTAGTCCCAATTTATAAAGTTGCCTCACTTTCTCAGTTATTCAAAGGACTAACATTAGGAAACAATACACATTATTATAATTCACAGTTGAAGAATCTGGAGCTTCAGAATTACAGCAAATGTCCCACAAAGAACTAATAAAACCTAGACACTAGGTTCAGAGTTATGTCTTTAACTGCAAAACACACAGTCTGGCCCTTAAAATATATCTGTAAGGATGAGATAGAAGTGTTTCCTTTCTATAACAAATTCTAGGTGATAATGGTAGTTGACTTATGTAGAAAAAATGAGAGATTATGAAGTTTTATTTTCTCACATAACTATATTAGAAAGCTAAGACTCACTTGGTGGTCATAATTACCATAATTCATATAATTTCTGCAACTTTATGAAAATGTATGCCTTTCATTTGGTAACGATTACTCTTCCCCAGTGGTTCTCTTGCTTCAGTAATGGTATTGAATTTCCAAAAAAAATTACATTTATTAAGATATTATGCATGTACACAAAACAAACACACACAGAGTACACTTTACCTATTGTTTTTGGTCATGTATCAGAATATCATAGAATGACAATCACCTAGTAAACTTTCACAGTTTCCTAGTTTAATAAAAAACAAGCTATGAAATGTATCCCTCCCAACATCCACCATTAAATTGCATATCACTGAAACAGTGTCTGAAGGCCATTCCACAAGCAACACAAATTACCATGCACACATATTAATATGCATGAGATTGATAAAGTGAGCCAGATTTGCATTCCATACATAAAACTGTCAACCCAGATTTTCATGATAAATCATGAAGAGAATAAAGGGGGTACTCAGGAATAGACACGCTGCATATATTTTCTGAGCTAACAAACACACAGCCTCTCTGTCTTATTCATTTGCTGTACTAATTTCTAAGGTACCTAACTTTTTACCAAAAGGCTACTATCATAATTGTAATTTAAAAGTATTATGCTGAAAAAAAGGCACATTTTTATAATTTCCATAGGCTGTGGAAATTATATGAAATGTGGCTTTAATATTTTATTTTATTTT
>CM053766.1:29588844-29620189 GCA_028658305.1 Pachyuromys duprasi | reverse complement strand
CTCCTCAGACACAGTGTTCTCTCGTGGCAGCCATCTTGGATCCGTCCAGGTTTTATCACCGGCTTTAATATTTTAAATGATTATTTTCTAATGTATTCCATTTTTATAATACCCTTACTAAAGAATAAAATAAAATATATGGGAAGTCATTTAACTCTCATCTTCTAAGAGTAAACTGCCTGCCATACTATAGATTACAAATATTTCTTATTATCTAACAATATACCATATTGTGGTGGTTTGAATAGAAATGGCCTCCACAGGATCATATATTTGAATGCTTGAAATGTTTGGCTTTTATGGAGTGGTCCTACTCTAGAGGCATTAGAAGTTATGACATTGTTGGAGTAGGTGTGGCCTAGTTGGAGGAAGTGTAGCTGAGTGAGCTTTCAGATGCTCAAGCCAAGTTCAAGCTCTCTCTCTCTTCTGTATGTCTCTTTTTCTCACTCTCTCTTTCTCCCTCTCACTGCTACCTTCCAATCCAGTTACAATGTTTGCCTGCATGCCATGTTCCCTATTATTAGTATAATAGAATAAACTCCTGAAACTGTGAGGAAGCCCCAATTAAATGCTTTCTTTTAGTCAGAGTTGTCATGGTTAAGGTGTCCCTTCACAGCAATAGAACATTGACTAAGACAACTATATTTTTAAAATAATAATGTACTGGGGCTTACTTGTGTTGTGTAGACAGCTCGTGAATTACATAAACCATACCTGTAAAAAAGAAATCATTTTCTATTCAGTGTGTACCAAGGAACCCTCATTATTACCATATCAGAATGTCCTAAAGTGATGCCATGTTCTCTTGCAAGCCCACTACCAAACCTCACGTCAGTTCTCAGCACCTATATAGTCTCTTTTTGACCTGACATCACATTACTTCTCTTCATAACAGCCCCCCCACACACACCGTGGTCATCTCTTCTACCGCTTATTTCTCCTCTCAGGAGCCCCCCTCCACACCCAGAGGCACCACTTCTACCTCTGACATTGTTAGTTCTTGGTAGAGCAAGATTCAGAAGCATTAAAAAAGCAAAACTTCATTCGGTACAATCTTTTCTAGGTACATCCCCTTGCATGAAAATTTCATTATGTCCTTCTTTTTAATAGCTGAGTAATAGTCCATTGTATAAATATACGATATTTTCTTTATCCATTCTCTTGGGGGGGTGGATCTAGGCTGTTTTCAGTTTCTGGCTATTATGAATAAAGCTGCTATGAACATAGTTGATCGAATGTCCTTGTGGTATGCTGGAACATGTTTTGTATATATGCCCAGGAGTAGTAGAGCTGGGTCTTGGGATAGAACTATTCTCCACTTTCTGAGGAACAAACAGATTGATTTCAAACGTGGTAGTACAAGTTTGCGTTCCTAACAGAAATGGAAGAATATTCTCCTTGATCAGCATTCTTGCCAGCACGAGCTGTGGTTTGAGTTTTTGGTCTTAGTATTCTGACAGGTGTTATGATGGAATAAAAGAGTCATTTTGATTTGCATGTCTCTGACGACAAAGGATAAATATTTATTTAAGTGCTGCTGGGCCATTAAAATTTCCTCTGTACAAGTTTGTACTCCCACCAGCAATGGAGGAATGTTCCCCTTTCTCCCCATTCTCGTCAGCATGTGCTGTCACTGGAGTTTTTGATCTTAGCCATTCTGACAGGTCTAAGATGGAATCTCAGAGTCGTTTTGATTTACATCTCCCTGATGAACAAGGATGTTGAGCATTTCTTTAAGTACTCCTCTACCATTCAAGATTCAAGATTCTTCTGTTGAGAATTCTCTGTTTAGCTCTGTATACCATTTTTTTGGGTTGTTTGGTTTGTTAGTGTCTAATTTCTTGAGTTCTTAATATATTTTGGGTATTAGCCCTCTGTCAGATGTAGAATTGGTGAAGATATTTCCCCATTCTGTAGCTTGTCATGTTATTCTACTGATGATATCCTTTGCCTTAGAGAGGCTTTTCAGTTTTATGAGGTCCATTGATCCTGGTGCCTGAGCTATTGGTGTCCTGTTCAGGAAGTTGTCTCCTGTGTCAATGCGTTAAGGGCTATTTCCTATTTTTTCTTCTATCAGATTTAGTGTATCATGTTTATGTTGAGGTCTTTGATCCACTTGGATTAACTTTTTGTGCAGGGTGATAGATATGGATCTATTTGCATTCATCTACATGCAGATATCCAGTTAGACGACCACCATTTGTTGAAGATGCTTTCTTTGCCCATTGTATAGTTTTAGATTCTTTTTAAAAATTAAAGTGTTCATAGATATGCAGGTTTACTTTTGAGTCTTCAATAGTATTGCATTAACAAATCTGTCTGATTGTTTGCAATTCCATGCTATTTGTATTCCTATTGTTCTGCAGTATACCTTAAAATAAGGAATGGTGATACCTCCAGAAGTTCTTATATTGTACAGGTTTGTTTTACCTATTCAGGTTTTTTGTTTTGTCTTGTTTTGTTTTCAAATGAAATTAAGAATTGGTCTTTCAAGACCTGTAATAACTTGTGTTGGAATATTGATGGGAATTGCATTGAATATGTAAATTTCTTTTGGTAAGATGGACATTTTTGCTACGTTGATCCTATGTATTTAAGATCATGGGAGATCTTTCCATCTTCTGATATGTTCTCCAATTTATTTCTTCAAAGACTTGAAGTTCTTGTCATAGGGTCTTTCACTTGCTTGGTTAGTGTTACACCCAGGAATTTATATTATTTGTCGCTATTGTGAAGGGTGTTGTTTCCCTAATTTTTTTCTTCACCCTGTTTATCATTTGTATAAAGGTGGCTAATGATTTTTTTTTTAGTTAATTTTGTATCCAACTACTTTGCTGAAGGGGTTGATCAGCTATCTGAGTTCCCTGATAGAATTTTTGGGATCACTTATGCATACTTTTATGTCATCTCCAAATAGTGATATTCAGATCTTTCGAATTTGTAATCCCCCAATCTCCTTTTGCTGTCTTATTGCTCGAGCTTGTCCTTCAAGTACTATATTGAAGAGATGCAGAGAGAATGGTCAGCCTTGTCTTGTCCCTGATTTTAGTGTAATTGTTTTAAGTTTCTCTCCATTTGATCTGATGTTGGTTATTGGCTTGCTGCATATTCCCATTACCATATTTAGGTTGAGCCTTGTATCCCTGATCTCTCCAAAACTTTTATCATGAAGAGGTGTTGGATTTTGTCAAAACCTTTTTCAGCATCTAATGAGATGATCATTTGGTTTTCTTGTTTCAGTTATTTTATATGATAATTTAAATTAATGGATTCTCATATATTGAAGCAGCCTAGCATCCCTGGAATGAAGCTTACTTGATTATAGAGGATTGTGTTTTTGATGTGTTCATGGATCCATTTGTAAGAAATTTACTGCATATTTTCATATCAATGTTCATAAGGGAAATTGGTCTGAAATTCTCTTTGTTTTATTCACTTATAAATGGATTTTAGCCATTAAGTACAGAGTAACCATGCTACAATCCAGAAACTCAAATAACCTAAGTAATAAGTAGGACCTAAGGAAAAATGCTTGAATATCACCAAGAAAAGGAAATAAAATAGACATCTGGAGTGGATAGATGGAACTGGGTGAGAAAGGGTGGGAGAGAGGAATGGAATCAGTGTGGGGAGTATCTCTGGAATAAGCTAGAATCTAGGAAAATAGAAACTCCCAGGAATCTATGAGGGTTACCCTTGGTGACTGACCCTAAGACTACTAGCTATAGTGGATAGGAGCATGAAACATCCTGCACTGTAACCAGTTAAGACTTCTAATGGAGGGCTTGAGCATACCAACTCAACCACAAAACCTTTGACCTACAATTTCTACCACCGATAAGAAGTATAAAAGGGATAAAAAGGGAACAGAAAATGAGGGAATAACCAACCAATGACTCACCCAACTTAAGTCCCATGCCACAAGAGAGAGAGAGCCTGTCCCTGACACTATTAACAATGTTCTGCTATATTTGCAGATAGGAGGCTAACATAACTGTCATCTAGGTGTATTCACCCAGTAGCTGATGAAAACAGATCCAGTGATCAACAGCAAACATAACGCAGAATTTTAGGAATCTTATGGATAATGGGGAGGAAGAACCTAAAGATCCAGAGAGGTCAAAGACACCACAAGAAGACCTACAGAAAAAAAAAAAAAAAACTAACCTGGGCCAGTGAGGGTTCACAAAAAAAAAAAAAAAAAAAACAAAAAAAACTGAACCACCAACCAGAGAGCATCCATAGGCTTTACCCCCCTACACATATGTAACAGATGTACAGCTTGGTCCTCATGTGGGGCCCCTTATAGCAGGAGCAGGGCTTGTCTCTGACTCTGTTGCCTGACTTTGGTCTCTTTCCCCTAACAGGGCTACCTTGTCTAGCCTCAATAGGAGAAGATGGACCCAGTACTACTACAACTTGGTATGCCAAAGTGGGTTGATATCCATGGGAGGTCTCTCCTTCTCTGAGGAGAAAGGGAGGGAAGGGAATATAGGGGGAGGTAAGGTGAGAGGGAGCAACTAGGAGCAGAAGAAGGAGCAGAAGTAAAAAGTGAAGTAATTAATTAATGGAAAATAATAAATATAGCTATGGAAAAAAAGAGCAAAACCATCTACTCACCAACACACTTACTATCCTGGCATTATCTATTCACAGGGTTTTCTAAACTTCTCCAACTATGAGCCTTTTTGCCAGAGAAATTGTTAAAGAACCTTAGGAATATAGATATTAAAATAAGTATGTAAGTCAAACAATTATTGGCTATGAATAATATAGAAATTTAAATGATTCTTTGATATACACTGAGGTTAACTCTTAGAGATGAAGGCAAATATACATGTCAATATATTTAAAAGGGTTATTTTCTCTTGAAGAATTAAATATCGGCTAAATAATTGATGCTGCAGAATGTATTCTCTTCACTTTCAATGTTGAATATTTTGTTTTTATATTTGTCAATATTGAGAATTCACTGTCACATAAATGATTGGTACAGAATAGCAAAAGGGCATTTAAGGGCCATTCCAGAATGTGCTTGAAGTTCTGTCCTCATCTAAATCACAGATCACTTAAGAATTCCCTGTTGAGACAAGATGATCTGGGGTCGGATGGAAGGGGAGGAGGTCCTCCCCTGTTGGTGGACTTGGAGGGGGCGGCGGGGAGGAGATGAGGGAGGGATGAGGAGAGTGGGAGGGAATGAGGGAGGGGGCTATGCCTGGGATGCAAAGTACCTAGTCTGTGATTGATATAAAAATAAATAAATTACATTAAAAAAAAGAATTCCCTGTTGACTGTCTCTGACATGAACTCAGTTGTCTGCTCTTTGATTACTTCCCCCTCAGGGGGATGCAGCCTTACCAGGCCACACAGGAAGACAATGTAGCCAGTCCTGATGAGACCTGATAGACTAGGGTCAGATGGAAGGGGAGGAAGACCTCCCCTATCAGCAGGAGTGGCATGGGAAGAAAAGAGGGAAGGAGGGTGGGATTGGGAGGGGACGTGGAAGGGAGCTACATCTGGGGAAAAAGGTGAATAAACTGTGATTAATAAAAAATAAATTAATAAAAATTTTAAAAATAAAATAAAAAAGAATTCCCTGTTTAATTTAAATAAGTAACTAGAACAGGAATATTTAAAATCAAATATTCTATTATAATACAACCCATTTACATGTACCAATTTCATTCTCTTATACAAAAAATGTCAAGAAGAAAATATTAGTTTTTTTCATAATCAACTTTCTATAAAAGTAGCAAACTGTACGCACAGTGAAATTGCAGTTTATTGCCACACAAATGACTCAGCTCTCATTGGGAGTGTTTCAGGTAATTTTCAGTGGTGTCATTTCCACAGTGTGAAGTGTGCATGCTACGTGTTCAGAATGAGGCCTGCAGGAAACATGTGATGCAACAAACGTGAGCATTGCCAGAAACACCTCAATTCATTCTGAATTATATCTTGAATTAGTCTAAGATCATTGTGTTTTCAGAAACCTTATACTGTTGCCTAACGATTCACAGCAAACCATGCTCAATTATATGACCCATATAGGGTCTCACCTACAGGATAAGAATCAGGTTCACAGGCTTGTATTTCAGATCTGGCTACCCTGGAAGCATTCATTCCCACTGCACTGGTTGCCTGTTTAAGTATTCAAGGGACTGTTACACTAGCCGTTATTTTTATCTGGAAGATTAAACCTAATACCAAGCCCACCACAAAATTTTATTTTTTTTATAATACTAAAAAGATTGATGAAACAGAGAAGAGATAGTTTCCTTCATTTTTAAGAATTTGCTTTACCTAATCGGTCTCCATTTTTATCACCTATGTGCCAAGTTTTACCAATCTGAAAATTCTCAACCCATTTGTGTATTTTACATATCATCTATGTTTTGCCTCTCATCCATTGAAGCCAATAGTGTCAGTTAAGCTTCTTGCCTGGCATACATTCTTCTTAGAATTTAATGGTGTATACATGCATGTTTTATCAGCAGCAATAAATCCAGGTGATTTATTCTTTTCAACACATTTGCTGACTGTCTACCAGGGATTTGTTTTAGACTTTTGAGACGCACCTTAAAACACAATTTAAAAAAATGTGTTTCTTTGTGGAGCTTATGCTGTCATTGAGATAAACAAACACTGTGAAAGAATAGCGTGTCAGAAGACAGTAAGTACTATTGAAATTAGTTAAACAGTGTAAGGAAAAATGGCAGCATGGGAGCTGGACTTGTAGGGTGATTCAAGGCAGGTGAGATTACTACCGTGGTTGATAAATGAGCTGATTTGGTGGAAAAAACACAGCCACAGGGGAGAACTGACTCCCACAAGTTGTCCCCTGACCTCGTGTTTGCTATGGCAAGTGCATGCCCACGCACCTGCACAATACATAAGTAACTTTAATTAAATATAATTTGATGCTGATTTCAAGTTGTTTGGTGTTAGTGAAATGTGTTTGTTCTGTTTTAGACAACCAATATGAAAACAGAGCAGTAAGGTTAAAAAAAACAAAAACAGCAAGATGACCCCCAGAGAAAGTTGAAAACAGCAAAAGTCAAACAAATGATTTTGATTCAAGCAGTCCTCAGCCAGAAGTGTACGATAGAAACTTGACTTGCCTGTCAATAAGTATCAAGGCAGTGTCTGGATAGGCATATTCTTGTTCCTACTGCTGTTAGACTGCATCCAGATTTAGGAGGACTAGTTACTACTGTTTCAATTTAAACACAATGTTGAAGAAGCAAAGGATACTTGAAACAAATCTATTGCATTTACTGCTAAACAGAAAAGTTTTTGTATGGATATTCTATTTGTTTTGTTCTAGAAGAGTGATTGGTTTAGGAGAGAAATAAAATCTGTCATCATTACTCATAGCTCTGTGTTTCCTATTCTACACAACCCCCTCTCCATTTCTTCTCATATTTACAAACAATAATTATTACCCAAAAAAAGTATTTCCACAGATGAGTGAAAAATAATAGAGAAAGGAAAACAAGATTCTAAGAAGTTCTAGGAGACCACCACAGAAACCACACTCCATCACAAAATTACAAACAAATATAATACATAAACAAGTTTTAAAAAAGGAAGATTGACAAGTGATTGTTTCTGCTTATGGCAGTGATAAGATTCGTTTTCTTTCATTTGTCCTGTCTACCACAGGTAGACCTTTATATTCTGATTCCTACCCCTAAGAAGATGATATGAAAAGAAAACAACCCAGCTGCATTCCTCTCTTATTCTCTCACTCTTTTTTAATTTTTATTTTTTATATTAAATACAATTTAATCACTTTCTATCCCAGCTGTAGCCCATTCCCTCATTCCCTCCCAATCCCACCTTCCCTTGAGTATCTACTCCCACATCCCTCTCCAAGTCTACTGATAGGGGAGGTCCTTCTTCCCTTCCATCTGACACTAGCCTATCAAGCCTCATCAGGACTGGCTGCGTTGTCTTCCTCTGTCGCCTGGTAAGGCTGATTCCCCCTCAGGGGAAGGTGATCAAAGAGCAGGCCAATCAGTTCGTGTCAGAGACAATCCCTGTTCCCTTTATTTGAGAACCCACTTGGATACTGAACTGCCATGGGCTACATCTGTGCAGGAGTTCTAAGTTGTCTCCATGCATGGTCCATGGTTGGAGTATCAGTCTCAGAAAAGACCCCTGTGCCCAGATTTCTGTTGCTCTCCATACCACCCTGAATGTGCCCAATCCCGTCTGATCTCTCTCATTCTTGAATGGCTCTGATTTCTGTACCCTACTCTGGCTAAAATTAACAGCATAAATAAGAGCAGTTTGTTTGAAGTTAAATATTTATAAGCAATGCACATTAATTAGTGTGATGTTTATAATTGTTGAAACACAAGGAACAGAATGCAATAACCCGGACAGATATAAGACATGACTTCTCTCTCAAAACTTGACATATATGCATGTGTATGTATAAATAATGATCATGATTTGCATTATTTAGATAACATTGCTACATAGCAGAGGTACCTTTCCTTGTCCATTGGTCATTTGTAAATAATTTATGTATCAATTGCTTGATGATTTCCCACAGTGTCCAATGGGCATAATGAAGAGCATGCATTTTCACATTTATTTAAAGATCTAAAGGAATGTTTATGAGTAACATCTCCAGATATGACATGGTCCTTTAATATGCCAAAGCTACCTCAAGGAAGAGGTTTCCTTTTAAATCCTTTATTTATCCATTATTAGGTGCAGTAATAATAGTGTTTTAAGAACTGCAGATTGAACCTTATCCTTCTTGCATGAGAGGCAGATCCTGGACCACAAGCCAGCCTCCTTTAATCCATTTCAATTATTTTCTTGTACAACAACTCTGTTGCTTTTATTTTGGTCTATAGCATTTATACTATAGGACATTTTGAGATAAAATTTCAAAGTATTTCCGTGTAGATTTCACCAAGTGTTTCTGTGACACTCTGGCTTTATTTATGAGCTTTGAATTTGTGGTGATATCTAGGAAAGGGTTGTAAGATGATTCATGTTATCAATTTACATTTCTGCAGGTCTCACTAAAGTTTTGCTAAAATATTTCTTTGTGAACTTAATCAATTTTTAAGCCTACAAATTCTCACCACCTATGTAAGGTATCTGCTAGTATTTTATAACAAATAAGTAATTCATTGTTTGACTCATAATTGTCTTGAAATTGCTCAAAGCTTTCACTCTATAAGAATATGCAAAACATTCACAGAGGTCAAAATTTAAAAGTCATAGATGAAAAACACAGGGAAATCTTAAGGACACTCTATCACTCTCCAGTTACTTTGCCCAAATTTATTTCTTGGCACTTAACATTGTTAGTACATTTACATGGTTGGTTCTTGGTTTGATTTGTACAAATATAAATACTTTTCCATTTCTTCTAAAACTCTTATCTTTCTGAGCACAATATTCTGCCCAGTTGTTTTTATTTCATCAGATAATATACCTTATGCTCATAAAAATCTCTTTATGGGAAATTCTCTTTCTTTCTTTTTGTTCTTTTCAATGACAATATTATAACTTATTTTACTATCTCTAATGATGGACATTTGCTGTTTTTATTTTTTACTGACATGACAGTTACTTTTACTGAATCTATCAAATCCAGTCTATGCAGAAAGATATGAGGCTCTTAAAGGAAAGATTTTTCCACCATGTATTAAAGACACTTGTTTTAAGATATTGCTGCTATTCTTTGGGGGACTCAAACCATAGCCCTGTGGCTAAAGGTACAAGCTGCTCTTCTAGAAGACCCAGGTTTGATTCTCTA
The DNA here is from genome assembly GCA_028658305.1 of Pachyuromys duprasi. NCBI lineage: Eukaryota > Metazoa > Chordata > Mammalia > Rodentia > Muridae > Pachyuromys > Pachyuromys duprasi. The sequence continues at coordinate 29,610,402 of CM053766.1, read as the reverse complement.
ATTTCCAGTACTCATCTGTGGCAGCTTTCAGGAGGCTTTAACTCCTGTTCCACCAAACATGAGGCCCTCTCATGGCTTTTCTCAAACAGTGCAAACAAACATACACACACATACATTCATGACCATACATGTGTATATACACATACAAACACACATACATGAATAAATACATGTATATATATATATATATTGAATCCTTTCCAGCAATAAAGGGATGGCTAAGCAGCCAGCAACTCTGGCTTGTCTTCTGTGGTTCCCAGGTTAAAGTCTCAGAAGTCACATGGTATTATACAACCATCTGCAGCTCCAGTTCCATGGAATTTGATTCCCTCTTCTGGTCTAGACTCCAGGTTGGCACAGAGTGTAAAGGCAGGCAAATCACCCATACATATAATAATTTAAAAGGTTTTCTTCAATCTTGAGCTAGTTTGTAAAAGTGATGTGTTGCGTGTTATCTCCTGAAATCATGGTGCATATACTGCTGCAAGTTGTATTTAAGGAAATATTCAAGCTTCACATTCATCTCTATGATCGTGCTTGTCTTATGTTTTAATTCCATGTCTTTAGTATAAGACATTACATCTGCTATACATCTGTTTAATATCTGCATGGCCTTTTAGTTCATCTCTTTATACCTTCTTTATTATGGATTAAGAAAATGCTATGTTACAACTGATCCTATGTAACTCATTTTAATAGCTGATGGAGACGTTTCTTTTCCACCTATGTTATTCTGCTCTTGGCACTACTTATCAGGCAGCAATCCTGATGACGTCACAACTCTTAACATTTGAACACTTATTTAGCTACCTTGACTGTTTTTTTCCTCCAACATATGTAGTTTTTTTTCTTTTATTGTGTATTGTTCAATAGAGTGCAACTTTTACTAAACCTTTGATAAAAAAAAATCAATGGGAAAAAAATAGAAGTTGTTCCCCAAAGGACTTTAAAATTGGAAAACCTGGGCAAATACCCAGCCTCTCTTCTACTCATCATTTTTGGCTCTGATGCAGTAGAATATCTTCCATTAAGCACAACCATGTCTGTAAGAGAGTTTTAACACTTGACAATCACATTTAAATGAAGTCTTTGAAAGGGAAAAAATTGAAAACACTCAAACATTTTGACATAGTGGTCAGATTTTCACTCTCAGAATCATGCTAATTGTCCCAGAATCATGCATTCACACACAGTACTTAAAGAGATATTTGAGTAAGTATACATACATGTAATGAAGTCCTGTGTGTCACTCAGGACATTTTTCCTCTGTAGTAGAATATGCTTCAAATATGAAATCAATTCTAAGAGCCTGTGTAAACTAGTATTATGTCACTCAGATACATGTTCACACCTTATTTAAAAAGAGATTAGTAGCCCATATATATTTAATGAAGTTAACATGAATTTCATACCACTCATCCTCATTCTTCATTCTATATTCTGCTCCATTGTTCCATTTTTTTCAATGAGAGCTTTATATCTTCCAGAGAGATTCTAAACCTCTGGGCTCTGATCAATGCAGTATTCCTTTTCAGAAGGAGCCACGGTTGAAGGGGTTCTCTGACCCATGGATGTTTCTCATACTAATACCTTAAATAAGTGTGAACAAAATATGAGATCCAAAATTTTAGTTTCTATTTTGCATTTACTAATCTCTTGAATAAGGTTAGTTTGATTTCCACCTTCATTAAAACGTTAACATATCTGCCAATGAGCAAAGAGTTGAAAAGAAAGCCATACTTCATTACTTCAGACCACGATTCTTATTTAGTCAAGTATCTTAAATCAAGTCATGGGAAGTAGCACCACTGTGATGGTTTTACATCCCCCATAAGCTTATTTATTTGAACAATCAGTCCACTATTTGGGTAGGTCGTGAAACATTTAAGACGCAGAACCTCGCTGGAGAAAGAAAGTCTCTCAGCCTCCTGTCATGGCATTCTGATCCCATATGCAGCTCCACCCTTGTGGATGCTCCTTCTGGAAGCAGAAGCTAAAATAAAGTATCCTTCCATAAGTCACTTATGGCCATGGTGTTTTAAGTTAAACTTGGATGATAACAATTCTTCAGAAACAAAGCTTCATCTGTGGGCAACTTTCAGAGGCTTGATACTCGGAAGGAATGTGTAATCCTATGTTCTAATATCATTCTTTCCTGAGCCTCAAAGTTGTCTTATCATCTTCCCAGCAGAAACAGAGACAGGAAGACATGCTTCTTTCTATCCAGCTGTGTATACAAACTCTATAATTACTGAAAAATATAAGTTAATTATAAATTAACCATATGAATTGTATATGAGCAGCTTTCCAATGTGTGATGAAAACTAAAGAAAAGCAGGCACTTTAAAAGAGAGCTAACTCTGTCAATACTCCAACAGGACCAAATTAAGAATAAAGAGTCTGTATAGACATCTATTTAGAAATGTAGGAACCTGATATGAATTATGAGTTAGGCTATAAAATTTTCTTTTCTATTTCTGTTGTGTTGTTTCTTGTGTTATGTTGTATAAAGATTATATATTGAAGGGGAGGCAGTTAGAGAGATAACCTTTAAGAGTTGGTTCTGTTATGGCACAAGGCTGAGGTTTGATTCTGAGCAACTACCTCAGGTGGATCACAATCTACTGTAACTCCAACTCTAAGGGGAGCCAATGTCTCTGACCTCCTTGGATACCTGCACTCATGTATATGTACATAGGCACATTCACATGCACATAATTAAAAATGGCAAAGCAAGTCCTTAAACATATATAATCATGCTCTATTACTCCTTATGAATAACCAATGTCAAAGTTAATTGAATATCAATTCATCATTAGTATAATTAATCTGAAGAGTATTCTATATCTATTTTAAAGGACTTTATCAAGAATAATGACCCTGTGGACTTTTGCATTATTATTATTCTTTGCTCTCTGTAGGTAAATCAATGCTATTTAGTAATGTTTAGTTATGTTGAATGTGATTTATCATATTATGCTACTAGACACATTCAAGAACAATAGATTTTAATTCATTGCTTGTCCTGGATCATGTCTCAAAATTTAATTTGTATTGATCTAGCTACCATTTTGAAGATAAATTTGTTTCATGAAATTGTTTTCAATAAATATATTGAGCTTAATTTATATTGATCTCAGTGTTTGAGTGGTTATGAAATAAAAGGATAGGCCAATAACAATGAAATTCAGAATCGTTGTGTTTTAGTTGATTCTATTTTGATATTATCTTAAATAAAGAAATATTCATAGGGAAATAGAATATTTACTTCTTATATATCTAGTCTTAACTTCTAAATAAACATCATGATAGAAAGAATCATGAAATCCTTCCAATGATACCTAAAGTATAGTGTATCCTGAGAAGAGAGATTGAATGAATTAAGTCATCTGAGAATGTTTTGTCATGGAGGATGAAAACAAAGATAGTTATTTTTTGTAAAAGAAAAAGGCTTAACTATGTATTTATTACTATAGTTATACAATGTATGTTGCTGACAACTTTGAAAATTTGTCTCTTTAAATGTATTGAGTTTGACTTAAAAATACCTCCTCTTTGTAGCTGTGATATTCACAGCTCCTACAAGTCAAAATCTAGAGTCACAGAATTGATCTGAATCATTTTTAAAATAAACTTTATAAATTTAAATTTTTTAAAGAAAATATTTCTTTCAAAAATGATATAGAAAGACTTGGAGGAGGACAGGAACTCTACAATGAGACCAAAATAACCAAGATATCTGGGCACAGGGGTCTTTGCAAAGACTGATATTCCAACCAAGAACCGTGCATGGAGATAAGCTAGACCCCTTGATCAGATGTAGCCCATGGCAGCTCAGTCTCCAAGTGGGTTCCCTAGTAATGGGAACAGGGTCTGTTTCTGAGATGAACTCAGTGGCTGGCTCTTTGATCACCTCCCCCAGGAGGGAGTTCAGCCTTACCAGGCCACAGAGGAAGATGATGCAGCCACTCCTGATGAAACCTGATAGGCTAGGGTGTCCAGATGGAAAGGGAGAAAGACCTCCCCTATCAGTGGACTGAGGGAGAGGTGTGGGAAAAGAAGATGGAGTGAGGAGGGATTTGGAGGGGATGAGGGAAAGGGCTACAGCTGGGATAAAAAGTGAATAAATTACAATAATCAAAGAAAGAAATATAATATAAAAAAAGAAAAATGTGTTAATTCATAACAGATTCACATAATAATTTTAAAACATTTATTGAACATTTATATGTCAGAACTAGGAAAGGTTATTGGATTAAATAAATAAATAAATAAATAAATAAATAAATAAATAAATAAATTCTCTGTTATGGAGTTTTAGGCAAACTAATGATGAGTGATGTTTACCAGCTAAATACACACTAATATTATTGCAAAGTGTTTGTTAGATATCTGGGGACATGCACAGGGAACTGGTGAAACCTGACAGTAGGTGACTTAATGAGCCAGTGTGATCATACAAATCTGTAATTATGTACTGAGATAAAAGGAGGAGGAGAGGAGGAAGAAGACAAAGAAGAAGAGAAGAGAGGTTAAACAATAGTTGATTCTAGTGTGTATTTTTTCTGTAGGATGGGGGGATAGGGAGGGAATGCGGGAGAGGACTATGGCTGGGATACAAAGTACATAACCTGTGATTAATATAAAATAAAAATGTTAAAAAAGCAAAAAATATAATGTACATACAGAGTGAAATATGCATAGTAATGAAATATAACAACTTATTAAAACAGCAATTTGACTGGAACTCAAGAGATTTACTTGAATTAAAACCAAAATAATTTGTTGCTATTGACAGTAATATTCCTAGCTTTCAGATTTTAGCTTGTACATTCTTCAATATGAGAATTCAGGTCCTTGGATAAATGGTTGAACCAATAGCTGAGAAAATAGATATATATTCTCATTTGCTTTTCTGTTGCTATGATATAATAGGGACCCAAAACAACTTGAGGAAGGAAAGGTTTTCACTTACACTTCCAGGTAACAGTCTATCTATATGGGATTCAAGGACAGGAACTACAAAAAGTAAATGAAGAAGAAACTGTGGTTGAACTCTGCTTATTGGCTTGCTCTAAAGCTCACACTAAACAACCTTCATATAGTGCCCAAGATCCCCTGCCCAAGAATACAATTGTGCACAGAGAGCTAAGCCCTTGCACATCAATTAACAATTAAGTACATGCCACTCAGACATGCTCACAGGCCAATCTAGTCCAGGCAATTTTTTAATTGAAGTTCTCTGTCCCTCGATGTGCCAAGCTGAAAACCAACATTAGCTTTTGCAGTATATACATGGAGTCGGGAATATATTGTTTTACCAACTGATTAGCTATCTCGTCAACATTAAGATGCGCAATCTTGTAAACAGGGAAGGTGATAACTAAAGAGTCACCAGTGAACAAAACTGCACCCTTTGAAGACACAGAAAAAAAATAGTTCTGGATTATAATGTTCTGCTGTGCCGTACTTATTTTAGTTGAAGGAAATATCCCCAAAAGTTAATGTTTGGTTCCATATAAGAACCTCAATGAGACTGGTGATTGGATCATAAGGGCTCTAATTTCATTTCATTAATCCAACAGTAATATATGGTTCGATTACATTAATGACATATAATAAAACTAGGAGAGAGGGTCTAGTTGTATAAGCTAGCCCACTTTAGACATGCCCTGGGAAAGACTCACTAGCCCAGAGTTCATGAGTGTCCTCTCTATCTCTCCTTCTTTCCCTTCTTTTCCCTCTGTGTCTTACTCTTCCTTTTCCCTCTTCCTCTACATCTCCCTCTCTCCTGGCAACCAAAATAGGAATATTTTTGTCCCATAATGTGTTTTCTGCCATAATGATTGGCCTTGCTTGAGGCCCCAAGCAGTAGAGTCAATAGGCCATGATCTGATATGGTGAACTAAAATACATTTCTCCGCATTAACTTCTTCTTCACAGCTCTTTTATCACGTCCATGGAAATCTGCCAAGTACTGTGGTGCTGTATGCATGGAAAATTTTGTCATTGGAAGGAACTAAGTCAAAGGTTTTCATGATATTTTGGGGTTATATCTTATAAATGCATAATAGTTTACAGATAAATGTTAATTAATACTTGTTAAATTATTGTTGAATTTTCAGTCATGAGACTAGATTTAGTAGGTAGAGACACATGGTTGTCAAGATTTTCCTATAAGAACGGGAGAGACTATTACAAGCAGAAGCCTGGATATAGAAGAGACCATTTTCGTTGAGCTTGCATACGTGGAGTTCAACAGTCTGTGCATGAGTTCTTTTCCATCCATATCCTAACCAGAATTTTTTTATAGTAGCTATTCTAGATAGAGTGAGAAGATATCTTGTCCTTTCAGCTTTCATTTTCTGACAAAGATGGCAACTATTCTTTCAAAAAAATCTTTTTATATATTTAACTAAAATATAATTATATCACTGTACTGGCAAGTTTTTCATCAACTTGACACAAGTTATAGTCATTAGAGACGAGGGATTCTCAGAACAGAAAATGCCTCCACACGATCTGCTGGAAGACATTTCCTAAATTACTGCTTGATGGGGGAGGGGCCGGCTGACTGTGGATCGTGGTATCCCTGGTCTGGTACTCTTTGGATCTATAAGAAAGCAGGCTGAACCAGTCATTTGGGAGCAATCCAGTAATCAACATCCATCCATGGCCTCTGCATCAGCTCCTAAGTCAAGGTTCCTGCCCCGCTTGAGTTTCTGTCTTCCCTGCTTTGGATGATGAACTGACACAGGAAACTGAGTGAAATAAAATGTTTCCTCCCCCAAGCAGTTTTAGTCATGGTGTTTCATCATAACAATAGAAAGTAACTCAATTACTTTTCCCATTCTATTCCTTCCCCCCAGTGCATCTCATGTTCCTTCCCATTAATTCCTTCCATTCTCTCCACTCTCAAATTGATAGCCTCCTTGTCTTTATTATTGTACACACACACACACACTGTTTCAGAGTTGACCACTTTGTGTTGGATAACCAATAATCAGGGCTCTGTGGATTGCAAGCAGCCTAGCCCCAATAATAATCCTTTTCTTTTTTTCACATGTGATAACCATTTCCACCATTTGCATTTCTTCATTTGAGAAGTGGCTGTTCAAATTATTTGCCCACTTTTAACTGGCTTGATTGTCTTTTTAGTCTTTAAAAAAATATTTTGTGCATTAGCACTCTTTCAAACGAATGATGATAAATATTTTCTCACATCCTGTAAACCATCTCTTTATTATTGATTGTTTCCTTAGCACTGTATATGCTTTCTAATTGAATTTAATCCAACTTCTCAATATTTTCTTTGTTCTTTCTGCTTGGGGTCCTCTCTGGAGATCAGTTTTCTTCACTAATATCTTATATTTTCTTTCCTGAGTTTCAGAATTTCAAGGCTTACATTTAGGCCTTAGATGCATTTTACTCTGGCTTTTGTAAAAGGTAAGAGATATGGGTCAAGTATGAATTTTCTGCAAGTGAATATCTAGTTCTCAATCTACGAGTTATTGGACAGGTAGTCTTCTTACAGTGTGTGTGCTTGACATTTTGTCAGTAAACTGTTGGCTACAGTTGTGTAGGTTCATTGTTGCGTTCTCAATTGTGTTTTGTTTGTTTATGTCTTAGCTTTTATGCCAAAATTTTGCTTTGTTAACCATTATGTCCTATTTGGTTTTCTGAAGACCCCAGCACTGATGCATTTACTTAGGATTGAATTTGCCTGGCATCTGCTCTCTTATCCAGAAAACAAATGTTTGCTCAAAATTGTGAACTATTTCTTCTGTGCTTCCCGTTGTAGCTCTGAAGATCTCTGTGTTGCTGGTGCCTTGATGGACATGTCATTAACTCCCAGGTAGCTTTGTATAGTGTTAGGATGTTGACAAGGTTAATTCTTCCTATGTGGATCTGGGCAGCTGTCTCATAGTTTAGTGTTTCTTCTTTTTTATTTTTATACAGAGATTTTACCTCCGTGGTTATTTTTTTCCAGGGTATTTAATATTTTGTACCTGCTATGAATAAAGTTGCCTTCACTATTGTGAGCATATTCAGGGGTTATGGAAATGTTACTAATCAGTATTGCTGACACTGTATATTTCTATTTTAACAAATTACTTAGCAGCTCTACTAGTGTTTCCATGGAATCTTCAGCTATTTTATGTACAAAATCATATCATCTATGCACAAAGGCTGAAGTTATAGTTCAGTGTTGAAGAACTAGCATACACTCTGAGATCCTGGTTTCATTCTTCTGAAAATTTAAAGATTTAGAATTTTTTAAATTTTTTATAGAATTTTGAACCTAATGGAATAATTATGATTGAAGAGAAAGAGAATGCAATTAAGTTTTAATCAAGCATTAAGCTTTACTAACAACAAAGATTAAGCACAGTAAACACACAAATGGTACAATGCTGAAGTTTTAATGGAGTCTGAAGAACAGTATAATATATTAAAAGTAATCGTTTCTCCAGTTATCCTTGGGGACTAAAATTAGAGAAATGGGTTGCTAAATTGATCTAGTAGCAGCACCAGGGAGAGCGAGGTTGAAAGTAGGAATAGGACAGCTTCCAGACCCTACACAGAAGACAGAGGCACAGAGTGAAATAAATATAGACATACTAGAAATGTGTAGCGTAAGATTCTTAAGCATTGGCTATGCTGTCAGGAAGGCTTCATGTTATTGTATGAGAATGAAAAGTCATATGTCAACAGGAAGTAATTAGACAACAATAACCTGATTCATGTTAGAGAAAAATGAATTATAGATAAAGGTTAGTTATTAGAAATTGACAATAATATTAAATTAAATTTTACATATTTATACTATGGTGACTGGTGCTATTAAAATGTATAGAAAGTTTTAGGCAGAAGCAGCAGCAACAACAAAAGAATGAACAGTATATTAAGCAAACAAATAAAATTAATACAAAGTAAAATATAAAGTCTTAAATCATATTTTTTTTCAGAATCCAAGTCACATAGATTGATTAAATGGTTAGTATGTATTTATACTTAGAAATGGTAATTTGAAAAACAAATCTTACTTAGGGAATGGAGAGTTGCCTCAGTGGTTAAGATATCTGTCTGCTCTTTCAGATGTCCTGAGTTTGATTCCCAGCACCCACAGGGTGGCTCACAGCGATCTGGACTGGAATCTGGTGCCCTCTTCTGGCCTGCAAGTGTCCATGCAGATACAGCACTCGTCCGCACAAAATAAATAAATCTTGGAAAGAAGAAAAAACTCGCACTTAAATAACATGAAATAAAAAATATATATTTAAAATAGGCTCAATTTTAGTGAAAGGAAACAGAAGGAAAGAAAATATTAAAAGTAAATAGATGGGATAATATCTCAGTTTACTGGGTTCATTTCTTTAAGCTTGAGGTTATTTTGTGAGTAACTGTCCACACACATAGAAAAATCTTGTTACTGAAACATGAGGCAAGAAAAGTGAGTGGTTGGTCCCTTGTGAGCAAAGCTAAAGATCCCTGAGCCATATGACTCAAGCTGATATGATTATATGAACGTGGACAGTTTGAGGACACACAGTCTCTGCTCTCAGACTCAAGAAATGCAGTTATTGAAAACAAAATAAAAGTCACCAGTATTGCAACTTATCTCCAAAGGGAAAAAAAAGACAGAAAAACAAAACAAAACAAACAAACAAAAAAAGCAATTGTGTCAACAGCAGAGAGTCTTCGATAGAATGGTCAGATAAGCCAGTTGCTTGAACCAAAAACAGCTGCTGCAACAGCCTGAGTCTAGTCTTTCATCTTTTATGCCCTTGAGTGAAAGAATCAACCGCTCCTAAAAATGTGATCACTATTTTTATAAGTCATGGAAAAAATAATTTTCAAGTGCTTAAAATCACTTCCAACCTCCTGTACTGATATTAGTTTTATACTTAATGATTTTTAACTTCATATTTTTTTATAAATTGAGTTTGTATTTTCTGCATATTTGTATTTTTCAACACTACGAATCTGTAGCAATGTGGGAAAAATGGAAGGTAAAAATAAATTATATTTTCTTCCTGATATTTTTGGAAACAGTGATTATCACAAAATGGTTTGTGTAAAGATGATAATGGCCACTGTTACATGATTGATATAAATATATGAACTGAATGTTGTTAAAAATGATATGCAAAGAGGGAGTGGGATACAAAGTGGATAAATTATAATAAATAAAATTAAAAAGGTCTACAATAAAAAGTACCCCCAGACCCTTGTCTGGTAAAAAAAAAAATGTTAAGCAAGAGTGTTAGTGTAAAAACCTTTATTGTTAATATTTAAAAATAATACTTTATATTTCTGTTACTTGGCATTCTTTCATATTTTGACTTTTGATAAATAACATTTAGAACTATATCCATTTATGCCAATTTTTAACATTGTTTTAGAACTATATATGCCTTTAGTCTCCAATTATTAGCATGTAAAAGGGAAGCATTAATAAGAAAGATTATGAAGCATTTTATTTCAGTATTTTAATTAACTTTTTATTGTTTATATTAATTACAGTTTATTCCCTTTGTATCCCAGCTGTAGCCCCCTCCTTCATTCCCTTCCAATCCCACCCTCCTTCCCTCATCTTCTCCCATTCCCCTCTCCAAGTCCACTGATAGGGAGGGTCCTTCTCCCCTTTCATCTGACCCTAGCTTATTAAGACTGGCTACTTTGTCCTTCTCTGTGGCATGGTAAGTCTGCTCCCCTCTGGGGGGGGGGGGTCAAAGAGCCCTCCACTGAATTCATGGCAGAGACAGTCCCTGTTCCTCTTACTAGGGAACACATTTGGATACTGAGCTGCCAGGAACTACTTCTGACCAGAGATTCTAGGTTGTCTCCATGCATGGTCCTTGGTTGGAGTATCAGTCTCAGAAAAGACCCCTGTGCCCAGATATTTCTAAAGCATTTGAAAATGCATGTCTTATCATCTCTCTTTGAACCTAGTGATAATAATCTAATTGTCAAGATTATTTTATTGAGTTAATTCTGGACATAGTCTCTGATATGTAAACTTTTCTGATATGGAAGTCTTTTTCTCTCCTAATAGCACACCCCAAATGTAGAGAAATTTCCTAAGTAGATATTCAAAGCAGCCAGTAGAGGTCTCTCTTAGACTCATTAGATCACTACTCCCTGCTGCTGTATCAACCCTAGGTGGGAATCAAGTCCTCCTTCAAATGCTATCAGTATAAGAGCACACATATCTATGCCACCATAACTTGTAGTTCTCTCTCGATCACATTCTTCTTAATCAGAATAGATGTGTTCAAGCACCAGTGGTACAAGGGAAAAAGACACATAGGGATGACGATTCAAAGATAATGACAGTGAAACTTGAAGTATCTCTCTAGATTTGGAGTTTTTGTTTGTTGTTGTGGTTCGTTGTTTGGTTGTTTGGTTGATTTCGTTTCTGCTTTTTATTATTTTGGGTTTTTTTCATTGTTGTTGATGGTGGTGGTTTCTTTTGTGTTGTTGTTTTGTTTTTTAAGACAGGGTCTCACTACGTGACTCTAGATGTCCTGAAACTCCTTAAGTAGGCCAGGCTGGCCTTGAACTCAAAAAAGTCTATATGAAAATGGTGGGATTAATGGTGTGCCACCACACACAAACACACACTACTGGTATGGTTCAAATTTCTCAGTCTGGTTAACCAAACATAGCAAATTTCAGGACTTGAAGAGTTTGAACAATCCTGTGTGTATGCAAAGCCTATGCAAACTATAATTTAAAGGAAGAAAACTAATATGTGATGCTTACAGGTTTTTTTCCCTATGGATGTTTTTATTTCACTGCAAAATGATTTAGCCCATATGTGCTCCTCCTAACGGAGAGTATTAAACTTAATATTTGAAGATCATAGTTCTTCAGTGTTGAAATATTTTCAGCTTCATAATTTTCCTTTAAGATTGTTAATTTTCACTTTTAAGCAGTATCTTTTCATCCAATTAGTTTTTAACACACCTTTAAAATCTGCTGCTGAGCATAAAAAGGGCATTCTAGAAGCAGGACTAATTATTCACATAAAACACCATAGTTCCATCAAAACTTGATGCTGAAATTTAGATTTGAATTTGATAATTCAGCCTTTTGGTTCAGGTAGTTATTTTTAATCATTTTCACAAACTAAAACATTGTATCCTGTATTTTACATTTTTAGTGGCTAATATTTTCAGTATAATATTTGTGTTTATATTTTAACATATACAGACTGTAATGATTAGCTTGAATATTTTTGACAAGTTTCTATTTTCAATTACTATTACTTGGGAAGTTACCATGTTTCTTGTTGTTGTTTTTGTTTTTTCATCATTTATTTATTGTTATATTAATCACAGGTTATGTACTTTGTATCCCAGCCATTGCCCCCTCTCTCATTCCCTCTCCTCTCCTCATCACTCCCTCATCTCCTCCCTGCCCCTTTCCAAGTCCACTGGTAGGAGAGGACCTCCTCCCCTTCAATCTGACCCTAGCTTATCATGACTCTTCAGGGCTGGCTGCAATGTCCTCTTCAAGGGTCTATCAAGGCTACTCCTCCCTCGGGGGCAGGGGGAGGGTTGAAGAGCCAGCCATTGAGTTCATGATAGAAATAGTCCCTTTTCCCCTTACTAGGGTACCCAGTTGGATACTGAGCTACCATTGGCTATATCCGAGCAAGGGTTCTAGGTTATACCATACATGGTTGGTCCTTGGTTGGAGAAACAGTCTCATAAAAGTCCCCTGTGCCCTGATCTATTTGGTCTTTATGGAGCTCTTGTCCTCTCCAAGTCTTACTAACTCCCCCTTCTTTCATATGATTCCCTGCACTCTGCCGAAGGTTTGGTTGTGGGTCTTAATATCTGCTTTGATGCATTGCTAATTAGTCTTTCAGAGGCCCTCTGAGGAAGGCTCCTGTCCTATTGCTTGTTTTCTTCTACATTCAATGTCCATCCCATTTGTCTATCTAAGTGAGGATTGATCATCTTACCCCAGGTCCTCTTTCTTGCTTATCTTCTTTGGGTATATAGATTTCAGTACGTTTATCCTATCTTATAGATGTGTTTAAACACATCTATTTTTCTACGAATTTTGTTTTCATTTTAGAAATAAATCTGTTGAACTAAGACCTCTCAACTCATATTCAAATTGTTTATGAGCATATATATATACACACAGAACATAGTCTATAAATTGAGTAGATAATATAATGTGCGTTTTAAAACTCTTCTTAGCATATATATATTGGATGTTGAATATACACACTGTATGTTCGTGCAGGAGGGCAAAAGTTCAGAAAGAACTGGTATTCCACCTGAGACACCAGTGGATCTCTCAGTTCAGTAGGTAAGCATCATCTTTCCTCCGTCCCATCTTGTTCTACTCAAGACCCCGGTGGATTTGATGGCACCTTCTATATTCATTAAGTAACTTTCATTACCAATTCATTTTGAAAACATCCTCTAAGACACTCTAGACAGAATGTTTGACATTATTACAGGGAAGCCACTGGTTGAGTAAACTTAGAAAATTAAACATCCTGTCATGTGAACTACTTTAAGAATAGGCCACAGAGGAGGACATTGCAGCCAGTCCTGAAGAGACCTGATAAGCTAGGGTCAGGTGGGGAAGGGGAGGAGCACCTTCCCTATCAATGGACTTAGACAGGGGCAGGGAGGAGATGAGGGAGAGGGGGTGGGATTGGGACAGAATGAGGGAGGGGACTACAGCTGGGATACAAAGTTAATAAACTGTAACTAATATAAAAAATACAAAATTTAATTTAAATAAAAGAATGCCATTACTACATCCCACGATTACCTCAGAATGTATTGCTCGGTTTTATGTCTGTTGCACTTTGTTATTATAGCATTCACTTTATACAATCAAGCATTATAGTTGAGCATATCCATGATATGTAATTCGCTTGTATATAAAAGACCTAGGACTAATATGATAGGCCCAGGTGGGTCTAGCATCCATGTCTTTCAGTTATGTCATTTCATCTGTATCATCACATGATAGCAACCATGTGTTATCATGATTTTCTGCCTCCGAAAGTCCTTTGTTATCAGGCTGGTAGTTTTGTTGCTGTTGTTCTTGTTTTTCCTAACCGTACAGCTCTTGGAATCTTCATTCAACATTAGACCCCATCATGTCTTAAGAAAAATCTCAGAACCAGTTCTCAGAGAAATCTTGAAGGAAACTTATCAAACCCTTTGCCATACTGTCTTTATGCATTCACCCATGAATATCAGAAAGCATCAAATGATTAACTGTGCTTCAAAGTTTTGTACATAAGAACCTCATAGATTTATGCAAAGTCAATGAGGATCTATGAAAGAATCTTTCCTCTATAGATCCTTGAGCAAGATTTTAGAAAACTCCAGAAAATGCTTAACATGTTTCTTTTCATGTTGATTTCTACATGAATATCTCACCTGCTGAAAGGGAAATCAGAATAATACCATGTATTATTGTTGTCATGTTGCTATCATGTGTCTTGTAGATACTGAAATATTACTCTTAGTTCATCTTATCCCATCTCATTGGCTACAGACCCAGACATGCCCCTTTGTTCAGACAACTGGTTTCCTGTAGTGTGTCTGAATATTGAACTCCTGTCCTAGCATCACACAACCAATCACTCTTGATTTCTCACAGGAATTCTCTGCCCATTTGTTACTGATATTCACATTACACTTCCTGAAATAAAATTTCTAAAAAAAAAACATCTAGAGAAATTCCAGTTAGCTATTTTCTCCCTGTAATGTTCTGAACTAGACTTCTTAGCAAGCATTTGGTTTTCTGCCTCCTTTTAGAGAAGCAAGCAGCTTTGCACTGTTTATAATAGTATTTATAATTGATTACTTGTCATGGATTTTCATGCCTGATCATCTGGTAATTACTGTTATAGTTTTGAAAAACTTAAAAAACTAAATTAAAACATGAACTACACAATTACGAAGAAGTCACAGTGTAAGGACCACAAATGGACTCTATCATTTACGACTAACAGCTGTTTCTCTTTAGAAATACTTTTCATGTGTTCCATCCACACTGTCAACCAAAATAAAAGCAGGAAGTTAGAGGCCATCAGTGAAGCAGTATAAACCTCTTCTTCTGCTTATTAAATCTGAATCACTTCATAATGAACAAATATAACCAACCAATGAATACTTGTATATTTGAAAGAACTGTGTGCAATGGTTTTAGAAAAAAATAGATAAAGAAAGAGAGAATAAGCAATGAAGGATGAGGAGGAAAATATCCCTCTGAGAAGAAGAGGAAAGATGGGTGGGGAGAATCTAAGGAAAGGATGACTAGTAAGTACAAGTAAGAGAGAGCAACAAGAGCCTGAAAAGGAAAGAATAAGAAATAGAAGATGAAGAAAAAAATTAACAAACTTTAGGAAAATTATTCAAACACAGAATGTACACATTATATGTGTTTAATGATAGAATACTATTAATAAAGCCAATTTTAAATGGAAGTGAAATTATTTGGATGTATTTATAATCACAATTATTTTTGCTTCAGTAAAGTTAACATTGTTCTTAGAACATGTGGTATCAATGTTCTTATTTGAACACAGTTCTTTCATCCATAAGGTTTTATTTCTAATTATTGCCAGAATTATACAAATGTTAACATTTTAATGCATATTAATAAGCTTTCTTTAATTTTCTTCTCTTACAATTTTTGGCTTTCCTGGACTTTGGAAATTGTTGAATATGGTATGAAATGTAGTATTTTAATAGCTTTTCTGGGCCAGAATTATTCATTTTATAATACTCTTTCATTATCCACAAGTATTCAACAATTTAACATTTTTCTGTTTCCTTCAACAGTTATACAAGTCTTTTTTTCTGTTGTATATTATGTTCCTTTCATTAGATTTATCTATATGTTATTTGCACTGACCTTATAATTATTGATAACTTTGTTGCTTTCTCACTTGTTTTTTGCCTTATTTTAATAAACTAAATTTTAATAAATTTTTATTTAAATAAAGCAAGAATTCAGCATTTTTAAGTTGTAATGAAACAAAAGTTTTAAAAAAACAAGCAAATCAATATGGCATAAAAAAGAATATGCTGGTTACAGTTTTATTGTTGTTCTTATTTTAATGAGAAATCAATCCTAATGGGTCTCAGAATAAGAGTGTGTTTGAACAGACCACTGAAGGCCAAACAGGAAAGCAATGATGTTCCATAATCAACAATGTAAAGAGGAAGACAATGCAGACAGCCCTGATGAGACCTGATAGGTCTCATGGAAGGGAAGGAGGACCTCCACTCGCAGTAGACTAGGCGAGGAGCATAGGGAGAGAAGAGGGAGGGAGGGCGGGATTAGGAGGGGATGAGGGAAGGGGCTACAGCTGGGATACACTGTGAATAAATTGTAATAAATAAAAATGAATTAAGAATATTTTAATTAACATGTATTTTTAAAATAAAATTTTAAAATGGAGAAAAAAACTAAATTTTATTTCTCTAAAAGGCAGAAATTCCCCAATTAACATACTGGATGTTACTAAGGAAAATCCAAAGATATATGGTTGAGAATGATGAGTGACTGGAGAATTTCTTTGCATCAGCTCAATTAATAACAATACGGCCAACTTTGAGCAGAATCTCTCCACAAAGAATTACGATTTGAGAAAATATCAGAATACCAAAGATATTATTTTATAGAAGAAAATGTTTCATCAATGAGAACAAATCTTAATTACTGAAATAATACTGAATAAGCACAATGAATAGCTTTATTTGGCATAAAACACTTTAAAATACCAGGAAGTTTGAACATTCTCATGAAATATCTTTTAAAATATGGAGCATGCCATAGGGAAGAAGAAAATATAAATATCACTGACAACTCTATTCCAAGTAAAAAACCAACAGAATCCAGATGTTTGAATAAATATAAGTAAAATACCATAAACACATAACATCCAAAAAGAAAGATTTTTATCTGATTAGTGAACACAAACCAGGAAACACAAGGTTTAGAAGAAGGTGAATGATAGGCTCAATTTAGAAAGAAAGATACTCAGAAAGATATATGTACCGTGGACACTGCAACACATAAATCAAGACTTTTCTGTTATCGGAAATTGTTACCAGATGTGCTAGTACCTGGAGGCAGGGTGTACAGAGGATAATAGCAGACACTATAGAAAAAAACACAGAAAAATAAAAAGAAGAAAAGTGTGTGTATGTGTGTAAGAGATGCACAGTCTAATAAAAGCCCTTATGAATGTAATATTAGAAAAGAGGTGTACAAATTCACTAGAAATAGCCTAACAGCACAGACAAAGTAAATAAGTGAAATAAATAGCTTCTTTCCCATGCTGAAAATGAGACAACAAAGCTAGTGGCACTCATAAGAACAGATGAAATGGTGAGGAGCTTCAAGAAACTCAGGGTCAGCTTCTGCCTTGATTAAATATCTCAGACTTTGGCATAAAGCTCTGAGATCTCACCAAGTGGAGGAAGTTAAGTAGATGCTCTAGAGAGAACTAAGGGCTGATTTACAGGCTCATGTCCTAAAGTACAGAATTCTGCAGAAAAAAAAAAAATGTACTGCTGTTGTGGATATAAACATGGCTTTGTTTCAATCCCAGGTGTGGGTTGTAGGACTGATTCAGATTGTCCACAGCAGCAAACTATTTACCTCATGCCAGACCTGAGAGTGGTTCTTTGCCAGATGCAGATAGTTTAAATCTAAGGACTCATGAGAGTAAATAAATGCCACAGGCCAGAGAATGTTGGGGAGCTCTAAGGAGGAAGAAAACTGTTGCTCCTAGTTGCTGTTGATGCAATGAGACAAGCATTTGGATATCTTCTTTAGGACTATAGATTATAGTATGTTTATCCTATATTATATGTCTAATATCCACTTATAAGTGAGTATATACTGTGTGTGTCTTTTGTTTCTGGGTGACCTCACTCAGGATGATCTTTTCTAGTCCCATCCATTTGTTTGCAAAGTTCATGATTTCCTTGGATTGATTTCCAAAGTGGTTGTACAAGTTTACATTCCCACCAGCAATGGAGGAGGGTTCCCCTTTCTCCACAACCTCTCCAACATGTGTTGTCCCTTGAAATTTTGATCTTAGCCATTCTGATTGGTATCAGATAGAATATTAGAGTCATTTTTGCCTGTCCCAGATGAATAAAGACATTGAACATTTCTTAAAGTGTTTGCCATTCGATATTCCTCTGTCGAGAATTCTCTGTTTAGCTCTGTACCCTAAAAAAGGTAAATGACAAGGAGGTCTCTAGAGAAGATGCTTAATTCTCATTCAGTTGGGCAGACAGGATAGACAACAGAAATTGAAGACAGGGAACAGGGCAGTAGCCTTCAACAGAAGTCCTCTGAAAGACTCTACCCAGCAGGGTCATAGTAGAGTGTAGAGAATCTTATAGAATCTTATGGAAGAAGGGGGAGATAGAAAGACTTGGAGGGGACAGAAGCTCCACAAGGAGACCAACAGAGACAAAAATCTGGGCCCATGGGGGTCTTCAGAGACTGATGAATCAACCAAGGACCATGCATGGAGAGGACCTAGACTCCTGCTCAGATGTAGTCTATGAGCAGCTCAGTATCCATGGGGGTTCCCTCCTAAGGGGAGCAGGGGCAGTCGCTGGTGTGAACTCGGTTATCTGCTCTTTGATACCCTCCTCGGATGAGTGGCCTTACTAGGCAACAGAAAAAGAAGATCCAGAGAGTGATGAGACCTGATAGGCTAGGGCCAGATAGTAGGGGAAGAGGATCTCCCCGATGAGGGGACTAGGGGAAAGAGACGGGATGGGAAAGGGAGAAAGGGTGCGATGAGGAGAAGATGAGGGAGGGGCTACAGCCAGGATACAATATGAATAAACTGTAAATAACAACAACAATAATAAAATAATTTGAATATTTCCTGTAATGAGGATTGGACTGGCAACAAGGAACCTGATGACCATAACCAGCAGGAAGCAGATAAGAGAACTGTGCCCGATCTTCCACTAACCTTTTCTCTTTCGTATCTGAAGTTGGGGTATTGATAGGGATTTGGGTGGAGTGGGGAGAAAGAGAAATAAGAGATGTAAATGAAAGAGATTTTTTAAAAATATGCCAACATAGCTCCCTATGAATAGCCGCATCTTAGTGTCCTGGGAAATACAGAGCAGTCCATTCTTGTCAAGGAATGACTTGAGAAGAAGGTGAAGACTTGGCAGAAACATCATCAGAGGCTGAAACAGAACTCATTTATATGGAAGATGAACTATTAGGAAGTGTTGTTCCAGCAGTGTGTAGAATAATTAACACTGCACAATGTGTTACCTTGAGACAGTTTCTCAAGTCTCCAGTTCTTGATACTCTTGAGTGGTTATCTTCCATTGAATTCTGCACTTTTGCTAACTGTATATACAATTACATTCTCATAAGATGGAGTTTTATTCTTTTCCTTCGTAACTCCCGTCAGACAATGTTGTCTTTTTATCTTTTTTATTAAAACTTGTTTTTTTCATGCAATGTATTCCGATTATGTTTTTTTCCCTTCTTTTTTCCTTCTTTAACTTCTCCGAGACCTTCCTCACTTCCCCATCCATTCAGATCCATACTCTCTCTTTCTCTCTCTCATTAAGATACAAACAGGCATCTAAAATGATGATGGTGATGATGATGAAAATTACATAATGAAATAAACCGGGATAAGACAAAACAAACAAACAAGCAAAAAGAGCCAAAGAAAAAGCACAGGAAACACGTATGAGTGCTGAGACTTACACACATAGAAAACTGATTAAGAAAAAACTTGGAATCCATACTACATACACAAATGTGTGTGGACAGGGACGCTGTGTGAGAAAACAAACAGACAAACAAACAAAAAACAAACAAACAAAAACCCAAAAAAACAAAAACCAAAACAAGCAAACAAAAAAACCCTCTAAGAACACTGCTAAGTTTGCTTTTTATTTGGCTACCTACTGTTTGGCATGAGACCTTTCCCTTGAGTGTAGACTTGGTGAGAACAAGTTGGAAGAAACCAAGTTTTCCTTTGAAAGCAGTTATCTTTAATAACTATTTCTTTTTCAAGCTAGGAGTTTTTCTTTTGATCCAGAGACACTAAACAGATATTAAAATTTCCCTTCATCACATCATTTCCATAGTTCTGTGATTTTTTTGTTGTAAGTTTCAAGCTTTGATTTAAATCTTTTCCATTCAGTTATTTATATTTTGTAACTGAGTTCTACCTTCACCTTCATTTTAACTTACCACTTAGCGAACACTGCATAAATATTTCATTATATAATTTGCTTAGCTTCTTATATCTGTTTCCCCTGTATTTTGCATTTTCCTTATTAAAAGTCATTTCCTTCAAGCAATGTGAAAACCTTTCTCTGGTTTAAAGATGGTTCAGTTTTTCTATTATCTATGAGTTGCAGAGATTGTGAATAATACTATGTTACTGGGATTCTGAGTTTTTTCTTTGGTTTCTCATTGTGCTGATTAACTTTTATCAACTTGACACTAGCTAGAGTCATCTGGGGAGAGGAGACCTCAACTGACAAACCTCCCTCAGATGGGCCTCTGTGGACGTCATTGGGCCTTTCTTGATTGATGATTACTGTGAGACTGCACAGAAGACTCTGTGTGGTGTCACGCATGGGCAGGTGGCCCTGGACTATATAACAAAGCAGAATGAGCAAGCCATAACAGGAAGCCAGTAAGTAACACTCTTCCATGACCTATGATTCCGATCCTGCCTCCATTTTCCTGTTTTTGTTCCTGTCCTGACTTCTGTCAATGATGGGCTAGAATAAGTGCATGAAAGACATGTAAACCAGTCTTGCTATTGATTGTGGCTTTTATAACAGCAATAGAAATCAAAATAAGGCAACCTTAATTGGTAATAAGATAATTTTTATAATTTATTTAATATTATCCTTAGAGAGCTATAAATATTCCTGGTTCTTTTGATGATCCTTTTCCATATCTTGAATTTTAAACTTTGTCATTATATTATTAATTTCAAGAAAATAATTAATTTCATCAAAAATAAATTTCCTACATTTAATATGTACATTTGTATCTGGATTTAATTCAACCATCTTAGTTGCATTCTAAATTTCTGATCATTTTACTGCATGCTTTCCATTTTTTTTTCTTCAGGATAGTTAATAGAAATTTTTATGTTATCTTCCTTAATTATGATTTTGAATACTATATCTTCCATTACTTTGTTTTGGTAGTTAATAGGTTTTAATTTTTTGTGGAATAAAGTCTCTAAACTACAAACTTTGGTGCATTTGTACTGGATAGAAAGATGAGCACATGAATGACTCAAAGTTTCCAAGCACAAAAGACGACCAGCAGATCTTTGGGCCACTTCGGACCGATATCTTACTCTGAGTGCTGTGCTAACCAGTTTCCCTGAATACGTGTCTCTAGTTACTGATTCTCTGCTCAGGTCCTTCTTTTCTGCCTGGTCTATATACCACATATTTAGTATAAATTTTAATTTTGAGTTTCATTGTGTGTCAAAGGGTTCTAATATTGCCCAAGATATTTCTG
>CM053766.1:29569854-29588344 GCA_028658305.1 Pachyuromys duprasi | reverse complement strand
TTCTTTCGCCGATTTCTGTGCATTTGTTTATATATAATCAAGGAGCTGTTTGTGCTTTAAGGCTGAACTTCAGACTGGGACTGCCAATCTCTTGTGTCGGGAGTATTCTTCAAGAAGATCAGGGAGTTCCGGTGGTTTGTTAGTTTGTGTGTTGTTGTCTCAGTTGAACTGTGTTGTGGGCTCTGTGTGCCTGGCTTCGTGATCTGTGCTAGAAACTGTGAGCACTGCAGGCTGGTCACCCTTCTGGTCTGGAGGCTTTGCTCCTCACTCTGTGTTAGATTCTGAGTGTCCCATTTTGAGATGTCAGCTGGGGGCTCTGCACTCTGCCCTGGGCCTGCTGCTAAGGGCTCTCCACTGGACTGGAGACTTGGCACCCCCTTCAGGGCCAGGGGCTGTGCACCATGGTCTGTGATGATATTTGAGGCATACACAGTGAGTCTGGATTGGTTGCAGGTGTTGCCGAGCAGTGTGTATCTGCTGTATGCAGGCCTGTCTGAAATGGTTCCCAAAACCTTCTCAGACTGGCCCATGGACACACACACACATGGACTGAGGTGGTCGCTGGTGGGCCCGCAGGCACAGGCAGGTTAAAGCTGTCTCCTAGGCCCTCTCACTCTGAGGTATTTCCGGCAGACAGGATTGGTGTGCACCTGCTGAATGCCTGCAGGTAGAAGCAGAACCCATGTCTTTCCCAGACTGGCCTGTGGACACACACACACACACACACACACACACACAGGGACTGAGGTGGTAGCTGGCGTGTCTGAGCATTGTGCGCCCCGCAGTGTGCAGGCCCGTCAAAATGGTGCACAAGATTGGTGTGCACCTGCTGTATGCCTGCTGGGTCTTTCTCTGACTGGCCCGTGGACTCACACATGGACTGAGGTGGTTATTGGTGGACCCGCAGTGTATAGGTCAGTCAAAACGGTTTCCGGTTCCTCCTCTGTCTGGCCCAGAGGCTGTGAGACCCAGTCTGGTATTGTGTCTGCGGGTGCCCAGCGCGGCTGCTCGTTCAGATCAGAGCTGTGTGCTGCTGGTCACCCGGATATTTTTCTGGGGAATATCTGGGTGTCCCTAGGATTTTCCCACTTGATTTCCTCGAGTAGGAGTTCCGCTCACCTGGCAATCACAAATGCTGGTGTTTTAGGTCCCAGAGTTCAGTCTCCTGGTTGCTGTGTTGTTTCTGCTGTCCTACTCCTCAGACACGGTGTCCTCTCCTGGCAGCCATCTTGGATCACCCCACATTTTAGGTTTAATTAAAAAAATTACAGATCATTTTCTTCAAGAATGAAGTTTACAAGAGCCATACATGTTCCGATTGCTCAACTGATATCCATGAACATTGTTACAGAACCAGGAGGATTCAGTGGGATATTTAAAAAGAACAAATGAAAATGAGAGGGGATAGTGCTGGCAAAAAGGAGAGGAAAAGAGAAAAAGGAGAATAAAATTATCAAGATACATTGTATGTATGTAATGTACATATCTTATTCTTAAGATCAATCTTAATGTAAAGCATAAAAAATAGAAAATAAATGCCCTTATCATAAGATGTTTTTAGCCCCCATCAGTAATCTCCAGAAGTCTGCTTGACTCTCAAGTAAATCATAAAAGGGTGCATGCTGCCTGCTGCCTCCTAAGAAAATTAAGAGCCTGTGATAATGTCAAATGTCCAGACAACAGATATAGCATTCCACTAAACAATATTTTTCTTCAAATTCTTGTTCAGGTCATCAGTGTGACCATGACAATGAAACTGCTAGTAAGGCAATACATTATGGAGAGCTGGTGCTGAACTACAGAGCAGGGAAATCAGCTGGCTGCATGGAAAGCCTTCATGTTAAGCATAGGGTCCTGACTTTCCCTACTGGCTAAGCACTAAGATGGTTGTTTTTGCAATGTTGTGAGCAGAAGCTAAGGAAATTATATTTTATTTCTCATGCTCACTGTGTTATAACAGAGCCCAGACTACCAAGTTTTGTAAGTTGAAGCCCAGATAAGGCAGGCTTAGCCAAGAGAGCAATGTCTACTTGTAGATTCGATGAAGTTGACTCTATCACAAGTGTACCGCAGCAATGACAATGTGAGTCCCCTTTCTAACCAAAGCAGAACCTAAATCCACAGTATTTAGTGCTACATCATTGTGCATCATTGAGATCCTGTGGTTCCAATTACTCAGCATTACTGAAACAGTACGTACACAAGGGTCATGTGCACCCTGTTTCAGTTGTGCTTCCTCCATGCATTGAACAATGTTCATGGATCACCAGTTTTAAAAAGCAGAAGAACATCTTCTCTATGCTAAAGCAGCATAGAATTACACGTCTTAGTAACAGGATAGAAAAGTTTGGTCTGTAGATATAAGAAAACAATTTAGGAGTTCCCAAATCTCTGTAGGGACTTAATTAAACATTCTTGCTTTGTTTTAACTCTGCTATCCTTATCTTTGGGGTCAGAAAGTCATATAAGACTACGTAATCACTGTTTCTGGAAATAACATATGCATATATGTCTATTAATATATATATAATATATATACACACACACATATACACAAAGTAGATATAACAAGAAGTTTCTAGGCCATAAAAATGAAACTTATTCATGAGCAGATACTTCTAAGGAAGGAAAGACAGAAAGAAGATATACAATGTCAACATTTTTCTTACTAAGTTTTCATTATTTATAATGAGAAAATAGCCTTCTGGCTGTAGTTTTGTCTTCTACCTTCCAGACAAATCATGTTTAATATTTGAAAGGTCAGAGTTTGATGAAGCTATCCACTGTCCTATGTCATAGCAGTATCTTTGCCATTAAAAGTTCAATATATTTGTATAATGATGAGGTAAGAGCCAAACCTGGTAGAGGTCCCATTTCTGTTGAAACATTCAATCAGCTATTCCTCAAAGCCTAGAGGTAGGGATGGGAAAAGGAGGCAAGAGCCAATACCCAAAGCAGCTGGGGAATGTGAGGGTTCTAATGGCTAGGGTGTAAGCAGGGATGGGGATAGTGTGGTTTTCAAGGACAATTACATCTACTTGCTTAGAATAAACTCAACAATGTTTCTATGGTAACTTTAGGTTTTCTAAATATGCATTATACAGAGTATGCATTTTTTCATTTTGAAACTGATTGAACCTAATTTCTTCCAAACTAAATTATAACAACTGCACCCTTAATCAGCAAGAAGTAAAATATCTTTTTCTTTGCTAATGAATATAAAATACATTTTATTAATGTTGGTTATATATTTTTAATTATACAGCTGGAAAAAGTTTCATTTAACTCGCAAATATTTTAATAGTTCTTTGTTAAAATGAAAAGATCATGTTTTGCTTCCCTGATTGTGTCTTCTGGTACACTTCTGACAGAAGTTCAAGGAAAAAATAGAAAAGTGGTGCTGTGGCTGTTTTTTCTAAATCCCATCAGACCCGGACATCTATGGTTTAGGTGGCATCTTTACATGTTGGAAAAAAAGTGGAGACTGACTGATTTTCTGCTTCAAATGTGAAATGTCTTATCAAAACAAATGGTCTCTCTAATTACGGGAGAATAGAACCCTTAATATTACATTAAGCAAAATGTAAAATAAACTATAAACTTAGAGTATCAGAAAACAATTATAAAATATTAGCTGTTATAATTATAAGAAATGAATATTTAATCAAAAGTCTTACATATATGAAATTAAAAGAGAGATATATGTTTTTAATACTGTATAAAATTCAGCATTTCAGAAATAATTGCTTTGTGCCAAATCAATGGAAGATTACTGTTCTTAAATTTTAATTCTGAGAAAACTTCTTTTGAAAAAAATCAATATTTGCTACTTTTAGGAATTTAATATCCTATATTACTTCATAATTTAATATCATGTATGTAGTCTTCAGCCAATGTTCAGAAGCTTCTAATGTTCAGCCAACTTTAATAACTGAGGAAAACTAATAAAAAATTTAGCCATTCTCCAGAAATTACACAATGTTATAGGAAGGAAATAACCGAAAAGCAAAAAAGTCACATAAGTCTAAACCAGCCTCCTAGCCTGGATTTGAGACCTGGCCAGCTTGACTACAGATTGCTAAATACTTTACTAACCATATATGTTAAAAAAATATAACTCATTCAGCATCATCAACCCAGAAGCTAAACCAACCCAGCACATACATGTGCATGCCGACATGAAGATGACACATGTGTATGTCAACATGGAGGAGATGAGACATGAGTATGCTGACATGGAGGTGTTAACTGAATGGTTATGAAGTGTTACATCAGAGAATTCTGGTTTGACATGTAGCCACATCTGTCAAATTTGCTCACAGTTAGGATTAGACAAGTTAATATCTTTAAGCCTTAAATTCCTCATATCTAAAATCAGTGTTTATGATGGAGTCTGATTTGTAGTATTATTTAAACTATTAATATTTAACAAATCAGTGTAGGCTTAACATGCACAATGCAAGTCATAATATGGTTTTACATATAAATTTGAGTTGTTTGTTATATTTCACCATTTATACATTATATTTTATACACTGTATCCTTTGTGTATTAATATTGCCATTTGCTTTATATACTATTTCATTTAATTTCATACAATAAATTTAATCATCATTAAATTTAATCACCATTCTTCCAATAAATTTCTTCTAATAAGTTTTAGTTACACTGAGATTCACAATGAATACATTAATATGATGGTTTAAAAAAGTTTTTGAAGTAAAATTAGATATTTAACTTCTATTCTCAGAAACAGAGTGGGGGTCACAGTGTTGAAAGACCCTTCTCTTCATCACAGCCAGGCAAAATAAAATCAAATAAATAAATAATAAAGCTCAGAATTTCATACATCTCATAACACTTTTGTGACCTTTACAGGAGTTCACAGAACATCCTTCACAGAGTGAATAATGACCAAGCAGTTGAGAAACAGCTCAAACCTCCATTGTCTAACCTTGAAAACATGTGGAGTGAAAATTGAATGGACTTAAAAGTTAGATGTGAGCCACATGGCATTTTCTAAACCCTGGGACCAGAAAGCATTACACATGCGCACATCTGTGCGAGACCATATGCTTTCCAGAGCTTTGCTACAGAAGAAACTAAATTCTTTTGATTTGAGAGAACAAAGATGACTCCTTACTATAGTCACAGGCTCTTAACCATCTAGAAAATATAAGGTCATAAAGAGCTGTGACTAGCAATGGCACACTTCAAAACAAAGATCTTTTCTTTTGAATGAACATACATTGTTTGAATCAAATAGGTTTCTCCCAGACCCCCGTAATTTTGCTTCAGATAGTATAATCCGTTCTCAGGTTTCACAAGTCTAAACCGCAGACCCAAACGCCATGTGGTCTTAATAAAAATAAGTCTGAGTTTAAGCAAAAGAACAAGAGAAGCCTTTTTCTCTGTTTTAAAATTAATTTCCAACTGATATTTCCCTAAATTCTTTCAAGCAACTCTTAACGGACAGAGTGAGATCTATGATTTAACTACATGCAACATTTTGTGTTAATGATATGAAATAAAGGAAATATTAAGTAGACAGAATTTTAGTTTGCAACTTAAAAGCTCTTTGTTTTATACACAATTTTAAAAACATTTAATGTAATGTAAAGCATGAAAGTAAACCAGTAAAATGTTGTCATTACTACCAAATAACCTTGACCAAATGTTCTTCCACTTCAAAGGGAGCAAGGCTGAGCAGCTTACCAAGCATTCGTCTGATCAGTGCCTTACATTCCTGACATTTGAAATTTCGCTTGTGAAACAGAAGACCCTTGGTGCAAGTACAGTAGAAATGTGTCTGCACAATAGTTGCTTGCATAGTTCTTCCAATGGAAAGGGCCACTCAGTGAACCCAATCCTTCCCTTCAATATAACATGCATGGCTGTCCCCAGTCTCCAACGAAGCTGCCTTGTCAAGGCATTTGCAAATCACTCTCTTACATGTTTACAACACAACAGAACTGAAGAAATAAACAATGAAGTACACAGGTCATAAAATAATAGGCAAGAACATTTCCATCCCTTCCTTCATGAACATCTTGAGTGGAAATGTTGTATCTATTGGAAATACGATAAAACAAACTCAAATATTTTCTAAAAGCCTGCCTCACATGTTTCACAATATGCAGAGTTCAGCTTGATGAGTTAGAAATGGGTGTTTTTAAAATGACTGATTGAAATATTTTGTTTCAAAAGCTTACTAGAATTCTGTGATAAGTAAGACAGATTAATATTAGCAAAAAATTGTCATACTGCAAGCAATATAATAAGTAAATTGTATTTATGCACAAATTAAAGCAATTAGCATGAATATTCTCATGTCTAGCAACCAAAAGGGCCCTCATTCATATATTTTCCTCCTCTACACTAAATCATGCAAATTATCTTTAATATTTTAAAGTTTCTCATGATACCATAGACAGTACTAACACAAGACAAGGCTATTCTAATCTGGTGGAAATACATTCAGCAAAGTAATGTGAGGAGTTATGATATTATCTGCTTTACTCAGCATTCTCAGTAGCAATGGTGCATCAAGAGTGTATATATTTATATATCATGAAAGGGGATTTGTTGGATCAGTTCATGCAGTGAGGTCTGCATAGTCCAACAATAACTGCCTGCACACCTGAAGAGTCTGAGAATCCATTTGGCTTTTCAGGACATGAGCTGGATGCTTTGGTACTTGATCTGATGCTGAAGGTCTAAAAGATTCACGGAAAGTCACTAGTATCCAGCCCACGTTGAAAGGTTGGAGAAGCTGTAGTTTGATGTTGGTGGAAGTAAGACAAGCAGACAACACAGTTTGGTTTCATTGGGACCTCTTTGTAATTTTGCCAGCACGCAAACTTCCAGTCAGAGGGAAGGTTTTTCTCCAGTGAATTTTCTCTGTAAACTGTAAGCAGACACACTCAAAGATGTGTCTCCTAGATGAGTTTATATTACTTCAAAAACTGACAATCAACACTCTCCATCACAAAATCAATGTAAGAAATTAGAAAAACAAGAGTACATATTAGAGTAAATGAAAATCACACACATTTTTGTTTCCATATAAGATGAGCATGATAGAGCTTCACAACACATAAAACACAGTCAGGCTTGCCCTAGTACATGCTACTAACATTTTTGTTGGAAGAAATGCATGTCGTAGGAAACATAGAGATGAGAAGACAACTTTCATAGTGGTTCTCTTCTTCCCCTCATGTAGGTCCTGATCCCTGATCCCAGGGGTTGAATCCAGGTCTTCAGGACTGTCAGTTGTTACCTTCACCAACAACATCACATTGCCATCCCAAATGTAGTTCTTAAAAAGAGAACACATGAGAAAAACTTGGTATTGTGTTTATTAATTAATTTGTTTATTCATTTTACATCTCAGTCATAGGCACTTTCCTTCTCTCCTCCCATTTCCACTCTCTCTCTCTCTCTCTTTCCCTCTCCCCTGTTCCCCAGGACAAGGGAGCCCTCCCACCTGCACACCCCAGCTCATGAAGTTGTATGAGGACTGAGTTCACCTTCTTTCCCTGTGGCCTGATAGGAAAATCCCATCAGGGGGAAGTGATCAGAAAGCAGGTAACATAGTCCACGTCAGAGACTCTAAACGTTTCCAAACATTCAGAATATTTTTATTAAAATAAATTTAAAACAGATTTACATTTTTCATGACATTTAAATGACAATGTCCCCTGCCCCTAAACTCACATATTTGCATTCATGGTCATCAGCTTGCAGATTGTTTGGAAATATTAAGAAGTGTGTCCCTATTGATGTAGGTGTGCCTGATTGGAGTAGGTGTGCTCCTTTGAGTGGGTTTTGATACCAGGCCCAGTGGCGGGCATTTTCTGCCTGCCTGTCTGCGGGTGCATCAGGTTGTAGTTCTCAGATACTGCACAGCCTCCTGTTTGTCAATGGCTTACCTCCACAGTAGTAATAAACAAGCTATTAAGTATAATTTCTTTTGTAAGACTTGTGGTCATGGTGTCTCTTCACAGCAATAGAACAGTGGCTAAGACATGTTTTCTAGTCCGTGCATTAACTAGTTCTGTGATCATGGAAGGGGACAGAATAAATGGTTCTCATCATGTTTCTCTGCACTGAAGTTTGTTAAAGAGGGTTTTCTTCAATATTAAGCTTTTTATTTAAACAAGAAACTACAATATCACAAATGCATGGAGATAGTATGATGAAGCACATTACTGTGCATGTTAACCTGAAAATAAATAAATTCAAAACTCCCCTGATTTCATAGACAATACAATAGGAAGCACACATAATTTGTTTTATGGACTTAAAATCAACCTAAGTCAACTTCAGTCACTTCTTTGAATATATACTGTAAGAAGTTCCTACCGAAGAGCATCTTTCATGGAATGCACAAGGGCTGGAAAACTGAAGAGAACTGCTAAATAGTTGACCTCACTCTACTCTGTCACAAGTCTCTAGAGTTGTACACTGCTTTAGGATTGGTTGTAATTGATTACTTTTTGAGTATCCATTATGCCAAACCTTGTTTCTTTTCTTTGCTCTTGCAATCACAGTCTCAAAATATCCTTTTCTTATTTAAAAATTACACAAAACATTGAAGGTTCATTCTATCATACACATACTTTGACTCAATCGATACATGATGGTTAGTGAATATACTGCTTTCTAAACCCATTTCCATGGGTTTATTTTGGAAGCCTAGACTTCTTAGAAATTTGATTAGACATTTATTATTGATTATTGTCCTTTAGGGAAACCCAGACATTGGATTTTTGGAAATTGTTTGAGGATATCTTTATATTAAATAGTATATTCATGTTTGGCTTCATATATTTTCAGAATTCAAACTTTTATTCTGGAAAATATAAAAGTCCTTGATAAGATGAAAATGATACATGTGTTGTTCGACACCTTCTGACCTGTCATTCAGAGAGCTCACAGACTTCCCATAGTCCCCTTCACATACATACATACATATATATATATATATATATATATATATATATATATATATATATGTGTGTGTGTGTGTGTGTGTGTGTGTGTGTGTGTATGTGTGTGTGTGTGTATACACACATATGAGCATTAGAAATGAAAATTACAAAGCAACAAAATGATAATATGCATAATTTAGAAGATTATTTCTGTCTCTACTAATTTAAATCCAGTGAAAACATTGCTACAGATTTGTCTGCCTGACAAAGAATTACCAATTTCCTCTTGGCCACAGAACAAATAAGGAGCTGAACCAACTCCCCCAAAGTGATGACCACACAGTCTCCATCATTAATGTATGCCCTCAGTGGAATTATTTAATTATACAGTGATACATGTTTTTCAAAATTACAGTTAGTTTCTTCAAAAATAGTTGAAATGGGACCACCCAATGAGAGGTAACAGCAGGGCTCAATCTCATGAAATGATTCAGACTCTGAAAGATTTTTTAGAACAGCAACTATTTATCTACTCCAATGGCAGACACAAGAACAGGAATTCCTATTTAGATACAGGTATATAATCCTTCAAGAAATTTTAGAAAACTCAGAAATGTAAAACTTTAAAAGTATGGTCCAAGGGTTCCAAGATCTGACAAGTTTTTAAATGTATTTTTTATTAATTACAGTTTATTCACTTTGTATCCCAGCTGTAGCTTCTTCCCTCATTCCCTCACATTCCCTCCCTCTCTCCCTCATCTCCTTCCATTCCCCTCCCCACGTCCACTGATAGGGGAGGTCTTCCTCCCCTTCCATCTGACCCTAGTCTATCAGGTCTCATCAGAACTGGATGCATTTTCTGACAATTTTTAAAAGATAAACAACAGCAAACATAACAGCTGTGTG
Organism: Pachyuromys duprasi; assembly: GCA_028658305.1. Taxonomy (NCBI): domain Eukaryota; kingdom Metazoa; phylum Chordata; class Mammalia; order Rodentia; family Muridae; genus Pachyuromys; species Pachyuromys duprasi. The sequence continues at coordinate 29,578,505 of CM053766.1, read as the reverse complement.
CAATGTCATGTTGACCTGACACATGCAGCCAACTTTCTGTGTACTCTAACAAGCTAGCTGAGTACCATAATTATACACAGCCTATTTCTTCTACACAGCTAATTGACATATTTCAGTTAATATTTAAAATAAATTTCAGAATCCAAGAATCGATAATAGAATGATCGTAATGGTTTACATAAAAATTGTAAATTCTTATACTATATCATCTATACTTTAAGAAAATATGCTTAAGCACCATCTAGAAAAAATTAAGATCATAAATATCAAAGAATTAATAAAATCAATTTCATTTCTGCATGTGTTCTAAACTATACTAATTACATTTGTTATTTTAAATGTCTAATTGAAAGTATAGTCTTGAAGAAAAATATTCTAGAACTCAAATATTCTCTTCCTTAAAACTCAATGTGTCCATTTATCAATTTCTTCATGTTACCTTTTCAAATGTATTTTTTCATTTGCTTTCCCCAGGGTTCTTGTCACATTTTACAGATGACAAAGCATCAATCTGAAACTCAGTCTTCAGATATGTTTGAGTAGCGTTTATGGTTGTTTAGCAGAGTGCTGCAAATGTCTAGAATAAGAAGCTTGAGGGAGAAGAACTAAAATCATGTGATTTCCATTCTACAATTTCCTGAAAAAAGCTTTAAGGCAAACCACCTTCTAGAAGCCTGAGGTTTTATGTGACTTTTCAAGCTCTTACATGTTCTGTCTAACTGAACTGGAGTGCCCCAGTACACTGGGCAGGCAAGTTGCTTATGCTTGAACATTCCATCTCATTCAAGCTGGTTACAGTAGTTAAGTAAAACAATGAGGGCTCTATGCTCCACCACATGTTATTTTTTTAAATGTATACAGAGCTGCTCTGACATATGAGCAGCCCATTTGCCTGCTCTGTGCAAGGTTTTCTGTTTCTGAAAAGCTTGATCCCCATCACTAATGATGAAAATAAATCAATTTCATCTGTGGGTTGTTTTATCCACAGTGTTTCTTTTCACTTTTTTCTCATTCTTTTAAGGCAGTTTCCACAGAGCCATATGGCAGCTGAGAGCAGCAAAGAAGGAGCAGTGTTTTCAGGTCTTAACAAAAGGGCTGTGATGTCATGATGGCCCAAGAATGTGTGAAGCTCAGTCATGTATACACTGGTCTTCAGGCCTCTCACTGAAAACTGAAGGGAAGGCTGATGGGGTAGCCATTACTGGAGCAGAGGTTCTTAGTGCTTTTCCAGACCTTGTCATCTGGCCCATATCTTCTTTCCACACATTTGTCCCATCCCTTCCCCTGGTCCTAATTCCAAAACCCTGTTAACTACATCCATGACATATGTTTGGAGATAAAAGTAAATGGATGGACAAAAAAAAAAAAAGAACAAGTAGAGTTTTAATTGCCCTCATTGTTGAAACTTGTGTCAGAAGGTGCAAGGACCCACACAGAGATGGGATCACTCAGGTTTTCACAGACCAGAGTATGGTACAGAAGAAAACCTGTAAACACATCAGTCTACCCTTTACTGACTCTGAATGGCTTGTCTGTTCTTTATTAAGAGAAAATCTGAGACGGACCTCCAAACATTTAAACAATATAACATTCTATCCATGTTAACCTTCTAAGTAAGATATTTTGAAATAGACATGCTATGTAATGTCACATTCACACTATACACACAAGCATTTTTATGCATTTACACATGCATACTCATGCCTGTCCTTTTGTATATTTAGACTCAATATTTATGTAAACTTTTGCACATGAAAATTGTAAATAAATGCATAAATGCAAAACTTCAAATCTTTTTAAAGCAATTATATATCTGAAGAGATGAGCCTATTTTGCTGATAATACTTGAAACAACATATAATAATATGCATGAAAGAAGTGGGAAATAGTAAGATCTGGAGAGGACAGGAACTCCACAAGGAGAGCAACAGAACCAAAAAGTCTGAGCACAGGGGTCTTTCCTGAGACTGACACTCCAACCAAGTACCATGCATGGAGAAAACCTAGGACCCCTGCACAGGTGTGGCCCATGGCAGTTCAGTGTCCAAGTGGGTTCCATAGTAATGGGAACAGGAACTGTCTTTGACATGAACTGATTGGCCTGCTCTTTAATCACCTCCCCCTGAGTGGGGAGCAGCCTTACCAGGCCACAGAGGAAGAAAATGCAGCCACTCCTGATGTGACCTAATAGACTAGGATCAGAAGGAAGGAAAAGAAGACCCCCCATCAGTGGACTTGGGGAGGGACAGGTGCAGAAGGGGGGGGGAGAAGAGTTGGGACAGGAGGAGGGAGGGAACTACAGGGGCATATAAGGTGAATAAAGTATAATTAATAAAGAATTTAATTTAAAAAGTATCATTAAAAAAGATAGAGAACAAATATTTTAAAGGTTTCAAGGCACAAATATTTCCCTTTATTGGCATCATAGTCTCCCCTAATATGCAACCTTATTATCACTTTGGCAGGTGATCAATAAGATGGAAAGATATAAGTATACATCCTTCTTCTGTGCTCTCTTTAAAACATCTGGAAAGGGAGGAAATAAAGAGAGAATAAATCTTTTCTTTAATTGTTACCCATTTCAGAACTTTTTCCCCACCATGACTCGATATGTTGGAAATTGCTTCTAATATATGTGCCTCTTCAAATTCTTTACTCAGTAATTGACTTTAGAATTGTTATTTAAAGAAGTATTAGACATAGATCTTTATGGCAGAAAAAATAAGTGGTATGGATGGAGGCATTACAGAGAATTCAGTTATCTGCAATTAGGTAAAGTAAGACAGCTGGAGACAAGAGCATCCCTGGAAAAATTAGTAATGATAATGATGGTTTCTATAAAATGCTGTGGAGAATAAGTCTGTTTTAAGAGTAGATTAATACAACAAATGGTCTCAAATACAGAAAACCAACTACATCTTTAATCATCACCAATGATTTTGAAAAAGAAGCTCTGCACACATGAGTAACAATGCGAACAAAATTAGAGGAGAAATAAACACTCTGGGGCAGTAAAAATTTGTAATTTCTGATAAAGATAAAGTAAAACTTAGAACTATTCCTTGCATAGATGATAATTATCAAAATCTATGCAGAATACAGCCAGAATAGGAGAAGTGAGTATTTCTATTAACACACACACACACACACTGAATATACACAGGTGATATGCTGTTTTGGAGAAGAAAAAGCACACATAAAAACAATGAAATAACAAAATGGATAGAAGACAAAGATAATAACAAAGAGAAAGAGAGAGAGCAGTAACAAACTCCTTAGATATTAATCCCATCACATTAATAATCACTTTGAAAAATCAATGGCATAGTGTACCAATTAAAGGTCAGTTATAACCAGAACCTGGAAACAACCCAGATGCCCCTCAACTGAGGAATGGAAACAGAAATTGTGATACTCTTACATAATGGAATACTACTCAGCAATTTAAAACAAGGAAATCATGAAATTTGCAGGCAAATGGCATGATCTAGAAATAAATGATCATCCTGAGTGAGGTATCCCAGAAGCAGAAAGACACACACAATATATAATCACTTGTAAGTGGATGCTAGACATATAATATAGGATAAACATACTAAAATCTGTACACCTAAGAAGCTAAGAGAGGAGGAGGACACTGAGTAAGACATTCAATCCGTAGTCAGAAAGACATATAGGATGAACATTGGAAGAAAAAGAAAACAGGAATCTGGACAGGAGCCTATCAGAGGGCCTCTGAAAAACTCTACCTAGCAGTGTATCAAAGCAGATGCAGAGAGGCATAACCAAACTTTGGGGAGAGTGAGGGGAATCTCATGAAAGAATGGGAAGATAGTAAGACCTGGAGGGGAAAGGAACCCCACACAGAGATCAACAGGACTGAAAAGTCTGGGCACAGGGGTCTTTTCTGAGACTGATACTCCAACCAAGGACAATTCATAGATACAACCAGAACCCTTGCTCAGATGTAGCCCATGGCTGCTCAGTGTCCAAGTGGGTACCCTAGTAAGGGGAACAGGGACTGTCTCTGACATGAACTCAGGGGCTGGTGCTTTGATCACCTCCTCTTGAGGGGGGACTAGCCTTGCCAGGCCACAGAGGACAATGCAGCCATTCCTAATGAGACCTGATAGGCTAGGGTCAGATGGAAGGGTAGGAAGATCTCCCCTATTAGTGGACTTGAAGAGGGACATGGGAGGAGATGAGAGAAGGAGGTTGGGATTGGGACGGAAAGGGAGGGAGCTACAGCTAGGATAGAAAGTTAATAAACTGTAATATAAAAAATAAAAATTAAAAAAGGTCAGTTATATTTAGAATTATATCAAAACACAAGACTCAACTTTAGGTTCCTACAAGAACTTCTTCCTTAATTGTAAAGACAAATACTGATTAAGGTAGCAAATGAAGCTAAATATCAATCCTAACACAAAAAGTAGAGAAACTTTCAGAACAAAGAAATTGGCTTAGAATAAAGAAAGATATTTCATAATAATAAAGTACTCAGCTCTTGGGCTGTGGAGGCTGTTTGGTGAGTAATAGGACTTGCCATATAAACATAATGACCTGAGTTTAGAATCTCATCAAGCATGAATGTTGGGTGTGCACCTGTAACTCCAGCACTCTGATTGACAGAGAAGGAGGAACATTGGTGTTTTTTGGGGTGTTCAACATAGACAAAAAATAATACTGTGCTTTAGATAAAGTGGGAGATACTGATGCAAATCATAAAATGGAGAGTGCCAGAGAAATGTGCCTGTACTTGATGTCAACAGGTAGATGTGCTCAAATCTCTCTCTCTCCTTCCCTCTCTCTGCCTCTATCACACACACACACACACACACACACACTCAAAACAAATTGTCAATTATGAAGAAGTCCTATGACCTTGATAATTTGTTTACATGTACAATGACAGCTCAAGACAGTTTTGCTTGGTGAAATATATACTCCCATATTATTAGATGCATCTACCAACTACTCCTGTACCCAAGGCTCAGGGAAAATTGGAGAAATGGAAGATTATCAGATCTAAAGGATCGGGAGTTTGCTGAGAGACTCTGACTCCTAGTGTTATCACCTTGCAATAGTTACACCCATACAGTCTCACCAACATGGTTGCCCAAACATGAGCTGAACAAGGACAGCAGCAACAGACATTTCAAAGTGGACAGAATAAAGCCCATAAGACTTCAACTCTACACAAAGATCTACAGAAAACTAAAACATGTTGAGAGTAAGAAAAGTAGTTCCTTTTTATCTAAATATTTTTTAACATAGTGTGTCTTAATGCTTGCTTTGGTCTAACTGTCCTTTGGCTGAAGACTTTTTTTTCTTAGTTTACTGTAGTAAGATTAAAGAAGCAAACAGACCTTCAACACTTCTCTAAAATAATCAGTTAGTAGTGTGGTTCATTAAATGAAAATCTGCATGCTAGACACCATGCTGTTTTCCATGCTAATAGTGCTTACACTGCTTCTAAGGCTTCTATTAAGACATAACTATCCATTTACCGCCACCTCCACTAATAATATTTTACTTTTCTTACTAATAACTTTTCTTAACTATCAACAGGCTTCTGGCAATAGTCTGTTATGCCTCACTGTAGTAGAGGGCACCCTGACCATCCCCACTGTGAAGGCTGAAGAAAGAGGGTCAACAATTGGAGGCCAGAATTTGTAGCACACAGAGACCATGAATGAAACCACATAGTAATCAATAAATAGTAATTAAACCATCTAATTCTTTATAACACTTGATAACAATTATTAACTTTTTGTTTTGAAATGTTTCATATTTATTTTCCTATCAGTCATCTAGTCCCAAAGTCTCTTGTGTGTGTATGTACACATATGTGTATGTGGTGTGTGTGAAATACTATCACAATTACCAAAATATTCATACACAACCTCAATACCAAGTTATGACTTGACTCACCCACCCTCTGTCTGGCTTTGATCTCTGAGGGCTATTTCACCCCTATGGCAATCAGTGTGAGCTGGGGAGTTTTGCAAACTAAGTTTAGGAGTTATGTGAGCACATGGGGAATAATGGCTGTGGTTGGGCTATCAAACCTCCTAATGGGAGTGTGAAAGGCTGCCTAGCAGCGGGCTTCAACAGCATTTAAAATCAAGGATCCAGATATGATCTAGCAGGAGTTCTAATTCCTTCAAAACTGGAGACTTCAATGTTAATTTCTGCTAGGGTTGAAATCCTACATAATCAAAAGAAAAATAGAAGAGCACTTCTCAGCTTCCAAACATTTGAGATAGAAAATATATGTAGCCATTTTGAAATATAATCAGTAACTAAAGGACTTCCTTAATGGGACTGAACAAATCCCTATTTGATGAAGACAACGTTATAATCAAACTTCTGTAACACATATTACACAAAGGACACATGTTGTATATTGGTGTTTTAATATATCTCTCTTACTAAACCATAAATTTCATTAGGTCGAGCTTTATTTATATTGTGCTTTCAATTTCATTCAGACTGGCTGTTAATGTTAATAAAATTTCCTTGAGGTGAATTAATTTGACAGACAAGGGACAGTTTGATAGTTCCATGCTGTTATTTCCTGACCACAGTCATATTGGAACTGAGCTTTATAGACATAATATGATCTTGAGGCCAGAAATTGTGTTGATCTAAAAATTGCTCAAGAATGTATGGGTGCATGTCTGTGTGTATGTTTGTTTGAGAAAGATAGTATGCATGCACACACAAATCCTATGAAAATTAATAGCAAATAAAAAATAACACAGCCCTCTGACAATAATTTTGAGACTTTTTATTGGAAAATTTTTTCTTCTCTACAATATCCTGATGGAACACATTTTTAATATCCTTGAACTTGTGCTTCAGAGAACGGGGAAAAGGTAAGAATGCTTTTAAATCAGGTAAAATGTCATGAAATTAGTTTAATTTTATATGAAAGATGATGAAAAATAATATACATGGAAGAATCATTCAAGTAATATATCCACAAAGCCTAAAAAAATTCAAAAGCATACGAACTAGGATATAGTTAGAACGGCCACCTTATGCTCAGTAAAATCAAGAAAAATAGCAACTATTATTGTCCAATATATTGTCCTCTATGGTACAATGCATTTAGAGTATAGTATGTTTATAATTCTATTTATTCCAAAGTATAATTTTAATGATATAAAAAGTATCTCATAAAAAGGAAACCTTTCTTCCTCTCTGACAGATGTAATTACTTCACCATCTAAGGAACACATGTGGTAAGTACTGGACTTATTTTATTTTTTTTAAAAATTAGAGGTTAGGTACTTTGCATCCCCGGTGTAGCCCCCTTCCTCTTTCCCTCCCACTCTCCCCATCCCTCCCTCATCTCCTCCCCGCCCACTCCAAGTCCACCTACAGGGGAGGATCTCCTCCCCTTCCATCCTATCCCAGTTCATCTTGTCTCCTCAGGGCTGGCTGCAATGTCCTCCCCTGGGATCCAGCCAGGCTGTTACTCCCTGACATGTATGGGGGAGGGTCAAAGAGCCAGCTATCAAGTTCATGTCTGAAACAGTCCCTGTTCCCCTTACTAGGGTCTTCAGTTGGATACCGAGCTACTATGGGCCACTTCTGAGCAGGGGTTCTAGAACATATCCATACATGGTCCTTGGTTGGAGAAACTGTCCCATAGAAGACCCTTCTGCCCTGCTCAGTTTGGTCTTTGTGGAGCTCGTTTTCTCCACAAGTCTTATTAATGTCCACTATTTATATTATTATTTCCCGCCCTCTGCCGAAGGCTTGGTTGTGAGTCTTAATACCTGCTTTAATACATTGCTATATTGATTCTTTCAGAGGCCCTCTTTGGTATGCTCCTATCCTGTTGCTTGTTTTATCCTCCATTCAATGTCCATACCATTGGTTCATCTAAATGAGCATTGATCATACCAATGTGGGATCCTCCTTCTTGTATATCTTCCCTAGGTATATAGATTTCAGCATGACCTTCCTATCCTATAGGACTATATAAGTGAGTATATACCATATGTTTCTTTCTGCTTTTGGGATACCTCACTTAGTATGATCATTTCCAGGTCCCACCATTTGCCTGCAAATTTCATGGTTTCCTCCTTTTTAATTGCTGAGTAGTATTCCATTGTGTAAAAGTACCATAATTTCGGTATCCATTCCTCAACGGAGGGACATCTGGGTTTTTTCCAGGTTGTGGCTATTACAAATAAAGCAGCTATGAACATAGTTGAGCAAATGTCCTTGTTGTGTACTTGACCATATTTTGGATATATGCCTAAGAGTGGTATAGCTGGGTCTTGAGGAATCACTATTCCGAATTGTCTAAGAAAGCACAAAATTGATTTCCAGAATGGTTGTACAAGTTTGCATTCCCACCAAAAATAGAGGAGGGTTCCTCTTTCTCCACAACCTCTTCAGCATGCATTGTCACTGGACTTTTTGATCTTAGCCATTCTGGTGGGTGTAAGGTGAAATCTCAGGGTCGTTTTGATTTGCATCTCCCTAATGGCTAAGGATGTTGAGCATTTCTTTAAGTGTTTTTCTGCCATTCTATAATCCTCTACAGTCAGTTCTCTTTTTAGCTCCATACCCCATTTTTTAATTGGATTACTTGATTTCTTGCTTTTTAACTTCTTGAGTTCTTTATATAT
>CM053766.1:29548174-29569354 GCA_028658305.1 Pachyuromys duprasi | reverse complement strand
TTACCTCTAATGCATGAGGACCCAAGTTTTAATCTCAGCATCTATACAAATGCCAAGTACTGAAGAGACAGGGACAGATCCCTGGGACTCACTGCTTGTTCAGCCTAGCTTTCATGGTGACTCCTAGGTCAGTTGGGGTTCTTGTCTCAAAGAGCAACAACAATAAAATTGGACAGCTCTTGAAAAACTATACACAAGACTGTCCTTGACCTTCCAAGTATGCTCACACATGAATGTCCACCACCCCACATACCTAACATGTCCCTGAATACATACACACATACCCATACAGCTATTAAAAAATATAGGAGGTGATTAGGATGCATGAGTAGTAAAGCACTGAAAAGCATTCCAGCTCCACTAAATTTATTTCTCCTACAGATGATTACCAAGAATCTGAAAGGCAGGTGAACAGAGTTACATTCTTTGATTTTCTTGTAGATTACTAGTTCTGAAATAATAGTGTCCTGACATCACAGCCACAGAAGGAGACATGAAGCTCCCATTGTCATTAGAAGGTATGGCTGTGGAGAGAAAGCTTCCTCCCAATATAGAAATGGCTCATATCTTATTGCACATTGAAGGTCAAGTACACAGTAGGTACACAATGTGTTACTGCCATATATTAGCAACATTTCTTCCAGAAATGGAAGAAATGGAACTGAAAGATATTTCTTCAAATTATGAATTTATTTTCCTTAGGTTCCTGTCACAATTTTAAAACTCAGTATCTATTTGAAAAACCTTTTGTCATCTACAATTTTCTGCATTTGTTCTTTCTCTCTCTGTCACTCTCTATCTTTGTCTTTCTCATTCTGTGCATATATGTGTGGAGATAGAAATATAAAACCTTTATTCCCTTCTAATAATGGAAAATGACATGCTGTAGAGCTCTACATGCACGGCTTTCTTCACATATAGAAATAAAAACCCTAAGCTTTAGTATCTTGAATATTGTCATGAAATACTCTACTTATCATGTTTATTCATGAAGTTGATGATATTATTATAGACTTAGCAGAGAGGAAAGATCTAGTGGTCTAATCAGTTAAGTTTCACTCAATTCAGTATGCATGACATTTAAAAATTCCCTTATTTTCACCTTTTAATTTAAAACTTCTTTATAATGTGACTTTTACTGGCCGAGACTGTTATTTCCAGCCTTCCAAAGTTGACATATATGTAATATTCTAGACCAGAACTGACATTTCCTGGTACAGTGACAGGGGAAAGCACACATCTTTGCAGAGGACTGTCATCGTCATGTTGCATATTTTGATACAACCGGATTATGTATCCTGGTGACAGGATAACAAAAGGGAAATTCTCTCAAATGATCGTGATTTTCTATTAGATCCCTAGTATAAAGTTTCTTAATGTCTAGTATTTGAGCTTTCTTGTATACCTTAAATACAGTAAATTCTGCAAATCTTGATGTTTCAGGGGTTGATTATACTCCGTTTAATGAAAGTATTCCATATGAAGTTTTATAACAGCATTTTGTTCCTGTGTGGGGTTTTGTTTGGATGTTGGGATTACTAGATTGCGTTTTCAGTTTTATGGAAAGACACACACTCTGTAGACCTTTGATAGCTATTCTCCTGCTTGTGCTTTAACCTCCAACTTTCCCGTGACATTCCTAGACTGCATGCCTATAGCTTTCAGAGCAATCTCCAAGTGTCCCATTTAAGTGCAATATTTTTGGGATAACATTTGAGAATGCATGGGAGATATTCTTGCCTAAAACATCTCAGCTCACATCTTATTCTGTATAGTGTGCTATGTGTGACGGACAACTGGAAGCTTTGACCTTTGCACTCTTTCTACTGCCCTTAAAGCCCAGACAGTGTCACAGACCTCTATAGTGTACCTCCCACAATATGAAGGCTATCATCGGATTTAAATTTCATGGTTTTAAGCTCAAGAGAGAAAAAAACCATTTCACCACTTATACAAAGATATACATGATCTTCTGGAATATAGAATAATAATAAAAAAGTTCTGCTTTCATCAGGAAATCAAAAGACTAATTAAAGAATTTTGGACAATGGCAGGCCCCAGTTCTTCATAAGGGGAAATATGCTAATTTGAATATTGCTGTCAAAATAATAGGTGGCAACTGATAAAAAGAATTCAGCATTACATTCTGATATCTTATGGGTAGACTTCACTTTTTTAAACCTACCTAGATAAATGAAAACTATCCCACATATGCTATTTACATATGAGGAAGTAGTGATATCCAAAGGGATGCATGAAATAAAAAGGTAGAAATATGATGTTTATATAGGATGGCGATTGTATATGTTTTGAACAATACCTACAGACTAAGGTTATGTTTTAATTTAGAAACAAACATATGTGATAGTTTTGTCTTAGGCAATGTGACAGATATGAACTGGGAGTCTTAGGTTCAACCTATCTGCAAGAACTCTGTCAGTAGAATGCTTATAATTCTACATGAAAATTTTATCAGTGTAGATTTTGATGATGGCTTACTTCCTATCTTTACTGGCAGTGAATTGCCTTTCTTCACAAAATAAATGCTAATTCATTTATTTATTCACCATAGATTTTTTTTGGCTCCTGTATCTCTAAGAGTAGAAATGCAGAAAAGAGTAGGATACTTCTTTTATGGAAGCAGACACCAGAACATAAATGGAGATATATGTGTTCACTGTGGTGAATTCATTAAGAATCACACTCAATTAAAGACAGCTCACTTTTAGGAAGCCCTGCCAGCAAATGTAGTACCTTTGGTTCAATCCTCAGCCGAACAAAGAAAATAAGAGTCACAACCAACTATAGGATTACATATGAGCAAAGGAAAGCTTTCTAGCACTCTGCAGTAAGCTGATTAGGACTGACACGTGTATGTGTGTGTGTTTACAATATTGTTAAAGAAATATCCAACATATAGAAAAAAGAAACATATTCTCCATTTTTTAATGAAATACTAGACAATTTATAATGAGGAAACATGCATTTTGGTGTAAGGTTTGTTGGGTAGATCTCCATTTGTCCCTGTTGCTTTGGTATGTATATCAAAGAAGAAAATTATGGCAGAGACAGCTGCTTACCTCATTGTGGATAGAGAGGAGAGAGAGAGAGAGAGAGAGAGAGAGAGAGAGAGAGAGAGAGAGAGAGAGAGAGAGAGCATCTGTCCCTGCATTCTTTTTCTGGAGGCATTCCCCATATAACCTAACACTGGTTCTACTTCCTAAAGGCTCTACCATCTTCTATCAGCACTGCAGTCTTGCAAACATCACTACGATATATAATGTGTGGGAGACATTTAATACCAAATTATGTTCAAAGTAAATAGAAGATGGAAGGCATCATTACATGAAAGGAATCAAGATAAAGTTGGTTCTATGTGAATCAATTTAGTGGAAGTGGGGAATTAAATTCGCTGGAGAAGACAGGGTAATAACAAATACAGATTTTGTATAACACTGAATATAATAGATTTTAGGTGGAGTTTGACTTGATATGCAAATGGAAAGAACAATGGATGTTTATGATAAATGAGAAAGAAACGTCACTGACAAAACATAACCAGGCTAGTGTGAGAAAGCTGGACAGGGAATGATCTAGTCTGAGTCAGATTTCTTCTTAGAATTAAAAGAGTATCTAGAAAATCAAAATCAAGGTAAAAGTGATGGGCTGAACTTCAGAGCTGGTGTACTCAACATGTTTCCAGGAAATCCAATGGAGGTAGTTAGTGAACTATTGAACATATACTTACTAGACTCAGGAACTATTGAATGGTGTGGCTAGAAAGGAGATTTAGTAGGTAAAAGTCTGTTTCCAAAGTACAAGAGGTTGATTTTTCTCTACAGGTTCCTAAAGAATTAGTTAAGACACACACACACACACACACACACACACACACACACACACACAGAGAGAGAGAGAGACAGAGAGACACAGGGAGAGACAGAGAGGCAGAGAGGTAGAGAGAGAGAGACAGACAGACAGAGAGAGAGATGGATTTTCCAATGAAGAAAACAGAATCCAGGCAAGAATTGAAAAATGAAAAGCAGGAGTGAGCACAGTCCTTGTTTCTATGTAGAATGTATAAGAAGGTGGACTTACGTTAACCTCAAGTTTAGGCTGGATAAACATAACATCCACTGAACCCAGCAATCATATCTTTGTGTATAGTCCTAAGCAGTGTTGGGGTAGATGCTAGATCATTGTGACCCATGAATTGCTGGTGGAGATATGAACTGTACCTTTAGGGTACAAGCCTGTGATGGAAGGAAACAAAGATCTCAGATAAAAGAATTTCAGTTTACATGTTGGAACTTTGCAATGATTACAGTACAAGAAGAAGAAATTGGCAGAGAGGAAAAAGAGAAAAAGGCAGTATTTAATATCCATTTTAGTTGAAAACTGAATACTGTAGGTAGAGCTAACTCTTTGACAGTGAGAAATCAGAAGCGAAATGTAGCTGTAGATTAAGAATAACAGATACTGATTTATAGAAACTTTAATAATAAAAGTGTAGTTGGCAGAGATCATTACAGAATATGATGGGACCACATGTTGATCCCCCAAATCTAAGAAGTCATGACTTTTATTTCAAGCCAGATTTTAAATAGTTTCTTTTTCATATGTCATTGAGATTCTTCAACATATGATTATGAATGTTGAAAACTAGGATCCAGGTATTTATAGTTAATTGAATTTTGACTTTATCAGAGTATTAATGTTACAAATGTGTGTTATAGATATAGGTGTGTGTATATAAATATATGCATGTGCTATGTATTTATTCAGAGATAGCTACATAAAATTACATCCAATACTCACATGTAAAAAACCCATATATATTGCTCTGAACTCTTTAATGGGTACATGGCAATATATTTATATAGTATTTTAATGGAGGTCTCATTTGGAAATGTGCCTTTAATAAGCAGCAGAGTTGAAAAAATGATATGTTTCTGCATCACTAGTGTAGGGCAATTTTAACTCTGTTATATTCTTTCTTAACCAGCTGTCTGTGAAATCTTTTTTTCTTGTTATCAGCAGGGGTATAGTTAATGAATGTTAACCAAGAAATATTTTTAAAAAGAAAAAAGGGAAGCTCAGAAACATCACAGAATTTGAAGTGGCTCAGTATGGAACTTTGCACATGAATATACTCATTATTCTATTCAATCATCTTCTTTACTTTTCAGAGGGAATTTTTTGGAACCTTTTTTGAAATGCTACATTTGACATGGAAAATCCAACATGCCTCATATAAGACAGTTTCCAATGTAATACATACATCAATAAAATGTTAGCAAAATTATAATCTTGCTGCTTACTGTAACAAATTTCCCACATTGTACTGTGGGTACCCTAGTAAGGGGAACAGGGATTATTTCTGTCATGAACTCAATGGCTGGCTCTTTGAGCACCCCCCCCCTCCAGAGGGTGGAGCAGCCTTGCTACACCCCAGAAGAGGACATTGCAGGCAGCCCTGAAGAGACCTGATAAGGTAGGGTCAGATGGAAGGGGAGGAGTTCTTCCCCTCTCAGTGGACTTGGAAAGGGGCAGGGAGGAGATGAGGGAGTGATGGGGAGAGTGGGAGGGAATGAGGGAGGGTGTTAAGGCTAGGATACAAAGTACATAACCTGTGATTAATATAAAAAAAAAACTAAAAAAATGTGTTGGTATTTTAATGGGAATTACATTGAATCTGTAGATTGCTTTTGGCAGCATGGCCATTTTCACTATGTTAATCCTACCGATCCATAAGCACAGGAGATCTTTCTATCATCAGATATCTCTTCAATTTCTTTCTTCAGAGACTTGAAATTTTGTAAAACAGGTCTTTCACTTGCTTGGTTAGAGTCATACCAAGGTACTTCATGTTATTAGTGGCTTTTGTGAAGGCTGTAGTGTCCTTAATTTTCCTAATTTCTTTCTCTGCTCTTTTGTCTTTCCTATACAGGAGGGCAACTGATTTTTTAATTTTATTTTTTATATTAAATACAGTTTATTCACTTTACATCTCAGCTATATCCCCTCCCTCCCTTCAAATCCCACTCTGCCTCTCTCATGTCCTCCCATCTCCATGTCCTCTGGTAGGGGAGGTCCTACTCCCCTTCCATTTGACCTTAACCTATCAGGCCTCATCAGGAGTGGCTGCATTGTCTTCCTCTGTGGCCTGGTAAGGCTGCTCCCCCCTCAGGGGGGTGATCAAAGAGCAGGCCACTGAGTTCATGTCAAAGACAATCCCTTTCCCCTTACTAAAGAACCAGTTGAAGACTGAGCTGCCATGGACTACATCTGTGCAGGTTATCTCCATGCATGGTCTTTGGTTGGAGTATCAGTCTCAGAAAAGTCCCGTGGGCCCAGATAACCTATGAAAGAAAGTGTTGAATCTTAAGAATGAAAACGAGTCTTTGAGATTAGAAGAGTGGTAGGAAGGGTATTCTAAGCAGTTAAGTTCTCTTGAAGATAAAAAGAATGAAGAGGATACGAAGAACCAAAAAGCAGGCTCACCACAATTATTGATAAATATAAAGGGAGTTGACAATGATTAGAGTCAATTTCAATTTAAAGTTGGAACATTATCATTTTCCTTCATTTTAATGATAAATATAGTGGCTGATTTGATAAGTTTTACAGATTTGATAAAATCAGGATAAACAATATAATGAAATGCTTAGTTACGAAGAAGAAGAAGGGGACGTTTTCATTTTAGTAACATTTAAACAGATTATCCAAAGCCAGTCTTCTGATAAATACTGACCTAAAACCATACAGACAAATGTCCCAGTTCTCCCTCACATGTGAATGTTAGCTTTGTGTTTTAGATATGTGTATTTACATTGGAGTTTCCACACAACTCAGGAAGTTAGTAAGGTTTTATGGGGCAAATCTCAGTTGACAGACAGAATACAGTTATCTGGAGATGAGGGAATGAATAATAGAGCAGAAAGTATCTAGTAGTTTTGCTGACCTGGGAATTCTGTGAGCCATAATAATGACTTGTGTGGCAAGACATGCCAATTGGTAGAATAGTGGCACAAATGTTACGGGATTAACCATTTACTTCATCTTCTACTCGGATGTGCTTGTTTCTCTCTGAGTACTAACTTTTCATTGTAAAGCAACACATGTACTCCTTTGTAGTTTCTAATATTTAGGTATTTTGATTGAAGCTCATATTATTGCAATAATCACAATGACATTTATAAAAATTAAAAATAAAACTGGTATTATATTGAGAAACATTAAATTAAATAATATAATTTAATACTCTATGTAGAACAGACGAGCTACATGTTTTTATTACATTGCCTTTCTCCCTCTTATGTCTATTCTTCTCATTATAAGAGCATTTATTGTCTCCTAAATAGTATAGCCCTCATATCTGCATTACTGATTTGATGTCCCTAACAGTGAGGTACACAGCCGCAGTACTTGTCCAATGATGATTTTACGTATAAATAGTCCTTTCCTTACAACTTCTAATATGTTTTTACCTTGTGATATTATTCATTTTCATCCTAGATCAATTTCCATTAGATGTAGTTATTAATGTAAAGTTACTATGACACCTGGTTGTAATTCTAGAAATGTACTTATAGTAGAAGTTATATAAAACCTGGAAGATATATTACACACACACACACATATTACTAAAGTACCATGTAAGTAAGTATAATTATAAGAAGTATTTATATGGTATCAGGTCATCTAAAAGAAGACTAAGTTTTCTCAACTCTGAAATGGAAAAAATGGCAAAGTGCTGCGCTGATGTGAAATATTCTGATGGTGAGCCACAAGCCAATTATGGGGTTGTATATTATTATGTAAAACAGATAATCTGTGAATAAGAGCTAAAATCATTTGTGATTCATGGAATTTTCATCACTAGTCAAACTGGATCTAGGATATTGTTATTAAAATACATTAAATCCACAGAAGTCACAAATTCCATAAAAATAAGAGTTACATTTTATATTGTGGTTCATTGCTTACCTGGGACGACTTCATTTTTATGATGGAAACCAGCCAACATAACCATACAAGTTTTAGTTTTGTATAGCTATGTCTTAATTGATTAAAACTTTCAGGAAATATGAGTGTTTCTACATATTTCTACAATACCATATACAGAATTGTCATTTGTTTTCTATGAATAACCTCATCATCAACAGCTGTGGTTCACTGTCACCATATTTCACATTTAACAGCTCAATGCATTGGCATTCCACTGTTAAGAAAACAGTTTTTTACTTAAATAACCTGATACCATACAGTACTTATTACTATTCATAATTTCTGACATTTCATTTTATCAATACAAATAAATTTGGATGTGATAATATGATTATCTTATATATTAATATATGTTAACTACTTTAAATTAAAGTCTCCTATTTGAGATGTGGTCTCCTCAAAATTCCACAATTCTGTCTCAATGTTACCTGTAATGTTATCTTTTCAAAGTTTAACATTATATTAAAATACGTCTGAATTTGTTTATTGAAAATGTTGGAATGGGTACAGAAACTGTGGTACATTTTACACAATGACATACTAATCAGCAATTAAAAACAAGGAAACTATGAAATTTTCAGGCAAATGGTGGAAACTAGAAAAAGATCATCCTGAATGAGGTATCTCAGAAGCACAAGGACACACATGGTATATACTCACTTATAAGTGGATATTAGACATATAATATAGGATAAAAATACTAAAATCTATACTCCTGAGGAAGCTAAATAAGAAGATGGATCCTGGGTAAGATGATCAATTCTCACTCAGAAAGGCAAATGGGACAGACATCTGAAGAGGGAGAAAACAGAAAATAGGACAGGAGCCTATTAGAGGGCCCCTGAAAGGCTTTACCCAGCAAGGTATCAAAGCAGAAGCTAAGACTCATAGCCAAACTTGGGAATGTTATGAAAGAAGGGGGAGATAGAAGACCTGAAAGGGACAGGAGTTCCCCAAGGAGAGCAACAGAACCAAAAAATCTGGGCACAGGGGTTTTATCTGAGACTAATACTCCAAGCAAGGACCATGCATGGAGATAACCTAGAACCTCTGCTCGTACGTAGTTCATGGCAACTCAGTATCCAAGTGGGTGGCCCTAGTAAGGGGAACAGGAACTGGCTCTGACATGAAATCAATGGCTGGCTCTTTGACTTCCTGTGAGGGAAGAGCAGCCTTGCTAGGCCACAGAGGAAGACATTGCAACCAGTCCTGAAGATACCTGATAAGCTAAGGTCAGATGGAAGGGGAAGAAGACCTCCTCTATCAGTGGACTTTGAAAGGGCAGGGAGGAGATGAGGGACGAAGGGTGGGATTGGCAGGGAATTAGGGAGGGGGTTGTTGCCGGGATACAAAGTAAATAACCTGAGATTAAAATAAAAAATACATAAAATAAAATAATGTCAAGCTATGTCATAGAGCAAAAATAAATAGATAGATAAATAACTCTGAAAGACTCTACCTAGCAGTGTATGAAAGCAGATGCTGAGACTCATAACCGAACCTTGGGGCAGAGTGCAAGGAATCATATAAAAGAAGGGGAAGTTAGTAAGACTTGAGAAGACAGGAACTCAACAAGGACGAAATATATCTGGGCACAAGGGTCTTTTATGAGACTGACTCTTTAAGGATCATGCTTGGACATAACCTAGAACTCCTGCTCAGATGTAGCAAATGGTAGCTCAGTATCCAAGTGGGTTACCCTACTAAGGGGAACAGGGACTGTTTCTGACATGAACTCAGTGGATGGCTCTTTGACTTCTCCTCCTCCGCGGCCTCCCCAGGGAAGGGCAGTCTTGCTAGGCCACAGAGGAGGACATTGCAGCTAGGCTCAGATGGAAGGGGAGGAGGACCTCTTCTATCAGTGGATTTAGAAAGGGGCAGGGAGGAGATGATGGAGGGAAGGTGGGATTGGGAGGGAATGAGGGATGTGTCCACAGCTGTGATACAAAGTTAATAAATTGTAATTAATATTAAAAATTTTAAATAATAAATACATTTTAAAAATCAACAGCAACAAAAATCAAACAAAAAAGATAAAAAATGTTCTAGTTTTCCACTTCAATCAGCCTTGCCTTTATTATAGAACGTACTCAGAATTATTATTAAAAATATGCAATTAAATATTTGTGGTTGTATGAAATTGGAAGTATGCTTTCTAAACTGGATAGCTAAATACAGAGTTAGTATGCTTTTCTAACTGATCCCTTTAAAGTATCTCACAGTAACTTACTTCTCTGCGTGGTCAGATTACTTCATTTCCCTCCCTCATTTTTCATGCTTACAGAACTTAACACTGTGATTGTGAGGATTCCTGGGGGCTAGTTTATGAATAATGAGAGAGAAACATTCCTGCCAGAAGTTCCCGAGTGTATTACAGAGGAATTAATGAATTATCTATATGTACTCTACAAAATTCTGAGTCTGAATAATCAAAGAAGTTTTAATTTAAGCCAAAATACCTTGGCAGGAAGTATTGAATACTTTTTTTTTGGTTCAAGAGAAAATGTGTTAATCGTAAGTTAAATTTCAAAACTTAAAATTATGCCATAAATCTGTTTTCATCAGAATAATACATGGTGTTTTTCAATCATGATACTCCATATTCTGGCTAGTTATTAAAATGATTTTGACAGACATCTTTACTAATACATGGTTCTGTTTTTTAAAAACTGTAATGGAGATGGTAATGCCGCTGGCTTTTCTTATCTTTATGGGATTGCTTTGAAATTTCTTGAGAAGGAAAACATTAAGATAACTATTGCTTGAAGTCATTTATTGATTTCAACAAACTGTGATAGTTATAATAGAGACTCTTGATATTTTGTTTTATAATTTTCAAGGTTTATTTATAATTCTTAATAATACGTATATGGAAAATGATATATGTGTCTGTGATTACAGGAGCCCTCAGAATTCTGAGGCAACAGATAGTCCTGGAACAGGAATTACATACCGGGAGTTATGGACCCTTAGGTACAGGAACCAAAAAACATTATGCAATTTTAACCAGGAGTTATCTCTCCAGTTCCTGTTCCTCAGCTGTGTGTAACACTCAACCATGTATCCAAGCAAAAGGACACCACTTACATGTATCAAATGCGGGAATCAGACAACAATACTTCATTACTGTTTATTTCAATAATGAAATATTTTCCTACATTATTTACTGTGAATCCCAATTATTATATAAAAGAAGCAGAAAGATTACTACATACCTAAACTGTGACTTTGAAAGGAGCTGTGACTCAAAACTTCCACTGTCCCTGGCAGCATCAGGCTGGCCTCAAGAGACAAAGTCCTTTCAGAGATGTATAATTAACAAGAGTTTAGAGAGAAGCTCTAATTTTCCATGGAAATAAATTCCCCAAATTACAGTTGTCCAGTTATAGCTGAATTTACAGGCTCCATAGGAACAGCCCTCACTTTGCTGAGTTTTCTACAAACATTTGGACTTAATTTCAAAATGTCATTTTTAGGCCCTCAGTTGAAGGCAGTAGAAAAGAAAATAACTACGATGTATTTTTTTTTCTGTTTTGGGATTTATAACTAACAATTTCTTTATTGGCCAAAAGCCCAGTTCTTGCTTACAGTGGGAGTCAGAGAAACTCAGAAGTATTGGCTCACTGTTAACTGTTTCAACATCAAAAAAACAGAAGCTAAAATAATGTGAGTCTATTGAAGGACATTTAAGCAGGACAAAATAAGATGTAAGACCACAACAAAAGGTGCCTTGCCTTGGAAATTATTTGTCTTAAAAGAAGCAAGATAACTTTGTTGGAACAAAGCAACTATACAACCCGAAGAAGGCACACTGTCAATAATGACAGCAAACTTAAATGAGTGAGATTAGCCTTTGAAAAATTATGAAGCTTTTTTAATGTGAATATGCATGTGTGCATGTTCCTAATACTATGGACTATGGGTGGCCTAAGAGTGAAGACCAGAGGTCAACCATGTGTACCATGCTCACTTTTATCAGAAAACTAATTTGAGATGAGTCCTCTGTTTATCCCAGGAGTCTCCAATAGAATGGATGGCCACCTATTCCCAGGCACTAGCCTGCTTCCACCTCCTGATTACAAGTTGTTTCTCCGCACTGGGCTTCATTTATGTAGATTCTGAGGATTTGATCTCAAGCTCTCTGCTTTCCAAGGTAATCATTTTACTGAGGGTGCTCTATCCCTACGGCAATCTGCCTCGCTCTTTTTAAAAATACGATTTAAAGATTCTTCTTTAGAAGAAGTTAGAGAGCTCTCTAGTAAACAGTATGGCATCCACAAATCAGAAAACCACTTTGCAAAATAGTGATAGTTCTTTCTTTTTTTTTTCCTGAAATGGGTACAAACTGTGACTATAAATAATCTCTTTTGACTAACACATCCAAATTTAAAATTTCAAAGCAGTGTTGTCCTCTAAAAGGGCATCTTTGTAGAAAGTCTCTTTATTCCATTACACAAAGAATTTGGAAATGCTTATTGAATTTTCTTGCAAATAAGTGAATTGTGCAAAAATGAAAATCAATCTTAGAACTATTATAAACACAGACTATTTGGGGTCTAAAAATGGCACAGCCCAACTCCATCACTTACATTATTCATGAGTCTTGGTTCCAGAGGAGTTCCATCTTTTCCTTAAATGAAATCCAAATTTAAAGTCCATAAGTTCTTGATGAGCCAATAAAATATACCAAAAAGCTACTTCTAAAATCCCTTAAAAAACTGACATCTTCCTGGATTGAAACTATAAACTTCCCCTGAGAATTCTGTAATGAAAAATATTACAAACTGAAGAAAGTAGTGTGTGTGTGTGTGTGTGTGCGCGCGCGTGTGTGTGTGTGTCTCTGTGTGTGTATGAGTGTGTGTGTGTGTGTGTGGGTGTGCGCGCGCGTGCTTTGGTATGTTGTGGTGTGTGATGGACACAGGAGGGAAGTCTTTAAATTAGTAAACAATGTAGTGAGTTTCATTATGGATTTTTATACTTTATTTTGGTTGATCCTCTTGCCATACCGTACTTTGGACAACAACCTCTTTCTTTTCCAATCTGTTGATTCCCTTCTTTCATTCAATAACACTCCTTTTGCTTTCAAGTCCTCCGTATTTTCTTCTGTTGGCATTTTAAAACTAACTATACCTCATAAGATCGAGTTAAGGCAAAAGTGAGAATATTTTTGTAATAATAAAATTCATGAGACACAAATATATATAAGAAATAGTTATAACCTACAAATCCTAAAATTAACTTTAAAATTTTATAGATTTATATGAACGTGGACGAGTACATGTCTGGTTCTTGAATGTGCCTAGTGATTACGGAGAAGCAGGGACATACCTTAGGCAGAAGTCTTACCCACACCTTATTCCAGGCTCTTTGTCATGCTGTTGACACACCTAGGAAAATTTTATTCTGCTTTTTAGAAAAGTATTATTTCAGTGGTTCTTAATCTTTCTAATTCTGCAACCCTTTAATTCAGTCCCTCATGTTGTAATGACCCCAATCATAGAATTACTTTTGGTGATACTTCATAAACTGCTGCTCTAACCTATGATAAGAATAACTATCAATATTTTATATAAAATATTTGATCAAGAGAGGTAAAGATATGGTTTCCATCAAAACATGGGCAATGTTTTTTTTAATTTTTATTTTTTATTATTAATTACATTTTATTAACTTTGTATTCCAGGTGAATCCCACTCCTTCATTCCCTCCCAATCACACCCTCCCTCGTCTCCTCCCTGCCCCTTTCCAAGTCCACTGATAGGGGAGGACCTCCTCCGCTTTAATCTGGCCCTGGTTTATCAGGTCTCTTCAGGACTGGCTGCAAAGTACTCTGTGGCCTAGGAGGGCTGCTCCTCCCTTGCTGGGTGGGGAGGTCAAAGAGTCCGCCATTGAGTTCATGTCAGGAATAGTCCCTATTTCCCTTACTAGGGTACCCAATTGAATACTAAGCTAATCAGGCAAGCAGAGATTCTAAGTTATATCTACCCATGGTCCTTGGTTGGAGAAACAGTCTCATAAAAGACCCCTGTGTCCTGCTATATTTGGTCTCTGTGGAGCTCCTATCCTCTTCAGATCTTATTAACTCCCCCTTCTTTCATATGACTCCCTGTGATCTGCCAAAGGTTTGGTTATGAGTCTCAGTTTCTGCTTTGATACACTGCTATGTAGAGTTTTTCAGTGACCCTCTGTGGTAGGACCCCAGAATCGCCAAAACGATCCTGTATAACAACAGATCATCTGGAGGTATTTCCATCCCTGACTTCAAGCTCTACTACAGAGCAATAGTAATAAAAACTGCATGGTATTGTCATAAAAACAGAAAAGAGGATGAATGGAACCGAATAGAAGACCCAGAAATAAACCCACACACCTATGAGTACTTGATTTTTGACAAAGAAGCCAGAACCATTCAATGGAAAAAAGACAGCACCTTCAACAAATGGTGCTGGTCCAACTAGATGTCTACATGCAGAAAAATGAAAATAGATCCATATTTATCACCTTGCACAAAACTAAAGTCCAAGTGGATCAAAGACCTCAACATAAAACCAGACACTATAAATCAGTTAGAAGAAAAAGTGGGGAAGAGCCTAGAACTCATTGGCACAGGAGACAACTTCCTGAACAGCATACCAACAGCGCAGACTCTAAGAGCAACAATCAATAAATGGGACCTCATGAAACTGAAAAGCTTCTGTAAAGCAAAAGACACTGTTGTCAGAACAAAATGACAGCCTTCACACTGGGAAAGGATTTTCACAACCCTATACCTGACAGAGGGCTGATGTCTAGGATATATAAAGTACTAAAGAAGTTAAAAAGCAATAAATCAAGCAATCCAACTAAAAAAATGGGGTATGGAGCTAAACAGAGATTTCTTTGTAGAGGAATATAGAATGGCAGAGAAACACTTAAGGAGATGCTCAATGTCGTTAGCGATCAGCGAGATCCAAATCAAAACGACCCAGAGATTTCACCTTACACTCATCAAAATGGCTAAGATCAAAAACTCAAGTGACAACACAAGCTGGAGAGGATGTGGAGAAAGGGGAACCCTCCTCCACATCCATGGGAATGTAAACTGGTACAACCACTTTGGAAATCAATCTGGCGCTTTCTCAGACAACTAGGAATAGCACTTCCTCAAGACCCAGCTATACCACATCTGGGCATATATCTAAAAGATGCTCAAGTACACAACAAGGACATTTGCTCAACCATGTTTGTAGCAGCTTTATTTGTAATAGCCAGAACCTGGAAACAACACAGATGTCCATCAATGGAGGAATGGATACAGAAATTGTGGTATTTTTACACAATGGAATACTACTCAGCAATTAAAAGTGAGGAAATCATGAAATTTGCAGGCAAATGGTGGGATCTAGAAAATATCATTCTGAGTAAGGTATCCCAGAAGGAGAAAGACACATATGGTATATATTCACTTATTTAGGCCTATAAGATATGATAAACATACTGAAATCTATACACCTAAAGAAGATAAACAAAAAAGAGGTCCCAGGGCAATATGTTTTATGTTGCAGCATGAGAACAACCGAAGCTGAAAAACGGTCTTTCAAAAACAAACTAGGATATATTCTTGTTCCTCAAATAACCATTCAGTTGGCAATTGAATTAAAATTATATGAAATTTACCAGGCACATTTTTGCAAAACTTATAGCCAAATAATGAGGGAATATTTTTCTTTCATATTTTATCTTCAATTATTGAAACTATAGCAGGGTTGTTTTCTTCCTGTATATTTTCTAAAGTTTTAAAGGACAATATATTTTCAAAGAACACTAAACAAAATCACAGAAATTAAGTGTAGCCTGTGGGTAACTAGGCCTCATGTATTCACATTTCACCTTAGTGAAGATCATGCATTAATTGTGTAAATTGAATGGAACTTAAAATTCTTTCTGGTACCCAGAAACAATGAGTGACACAAACATACTTATAGTATAGGTCTCTTAGACTCATGTTTTGAAAATTCTCTACTGTTTTTTCACATTGTCTCAGGAAATCAGAAATCAAAGACTAGTCTGCACAAATGCTTGAGTCATGTGACCTGTTAACAAGTATTAGATCCAGATTTATTTTGTACATAATTCCATGGCAGAAGGGAAGGAAGATTTTTATCATATTGAGAAGGCAACATCATTGATGCAAAAGAACAGGAGCATGAATTCTATAAATTTCTTTCTGGTGATGCAGGCATCTGATGTGGTATAAAATTTTAAGTGTTAACTTAGAATCAATATCAAATATGATATAATTTAAAAAGCTGTCATAACGTTTAGCATTAATCATCATGTTATCATTTCCTAAATGATAACTAGTCATTGATTCACCATAAATTTTAGTCTTAAATTCACAGCACATTGTTGAAAAACTGAATAAAAAACAAGCCAAGACATTTCAAAATTGACAAGCCAAAATTATTCAAGCTTGTTCTTTGATAACGGAAGACATAAGTTATTTTGTAATTAAAATCCAACTGTTGCTATAAAAGAATACTTTAAGAATTTTTGTGGCACTAAAATGTATTTGGTATGATCAAGTTTCCCCATCACAACTGGGATATCTATAGTACTGTTATGCTCGGATCACGAGACCTTCATCGACCACCAGGAGATGGCTTGATGCAAAAGCAAGAAAGCTTTATGATGAGAGTGACCAAACTCGGGACCCAAGTCTCACCAATGCAGCAGTAGAGAAATGGGATCCCGAGCTTTGGGTGAGCAGGGTTTTTAAAGGGAAAAGCCATAAGCAGGGGGTTTCCATGACAACAAGCAGAAGCGTTCATGCCTTGGAGTTACAGGATTGGGTAAAAGTCAGAGGGGTTAGGTGACCCTCTCTGAGGCACATAATCACAATTTCCTAAGACATATAATCACAATTGCCATTCTTCTAAACTATATCTGGAACATTGGGGAGAATTCTCTCAACCAATTCCCAACATATTCCCAACTGATTCTCATTGATTGTTGCCAGGGAGATTGTCTCTATTTCCTACCAAGTATTTATTCTGTGATATTTCCTGGAGGCTCTTGTTAGGAGAATTAACTTTGTTTCTGGCCAAGGGCACATTCTGTGATATTTCCTGGTACCTGCGTTTAGCTCCAGGTCAAGATGGCTTCTCATTTCAAAATGGAATCACCCAGGCTAACTCAAACTCTTCAATACAATGGCCATACTTAATGCTAAGAAACATAAGAAGATGAAGCAGATAGATCGTAATAGCCAAAGGACAAGAAAGCCTACTGCTAGATAGCATCTTCTAGACAAGATAGGGCTGATATATACACAAAATAACAATATAGTTGCCTAGACAGTATCAAAAGTATTTTGGTTATAGATGAACTTACCCCTGTACAAAAAAATTGTTATGTTTTTGATCCCCATGTGGGGGAGAAAGTTATATGGATTTATGAACACAGATATACTTGTAATGACTTTGATGACATGCAATTTGAAAAATTTGGTGTGGTTCTGGGATGAGATCCAACCACAATAGTGAGTTTTACCTGCTGGTGAGTTGCATCTCTCTTTTTCCCTCAAGAGATATCAGTAATATCTGGATGCAGTTTTGTGGTTTGTATCATGTGCGCACTAAGCATTTGTTGAATGAGGAAGAAGTTTGCCATCTAATATATGGAGTGAACCAAGACACTACTTTCCTTCAATCATATTGTTGTCAAATCTTGATTTTTCTTCATAAGATTTTGAATTTTTTTTCTTTTTTTTCAGATAAACTCTGTGAATATGTTTCCATTATTCCCATGATTTCTGCTTAGGCCCATATCTTCAGCATTAAATCTAATTGACCAACACACTGCTACATAATTCCTTTTCAAAGTATGTATTCTCTAATATGTTTTTTTTTTACAATTGAGAGTATACTATGGTCTGAGATAAAATGAATATTTTAGTCATTAAAATTCAGTTTAATGCTTTACCATACTTACAATACTTAGAATTTTATAGTTTGTTAGAAGTACTTTAAAAAAAAAATGCTTTCAGTAGTAGTTGAGAAGACCAAGGTAAATATGTATTTCCCAGTTAACTAAGTAAGCTTGGCTCTTTGAGTACACTTCTATAAAATATCAGAGACATCGTGTACTAATATTTTATGAGTCTATTACTTTAGTGATTAAGGGAAGGTTATTGTCTCATATATGCTGGGCAGTCCAAACACATTTTTCTTTAATGATATAATGAAAGACAAAAAGCCCTGAGAAGTTCCATTTTTAAGGCTCTGAATCCATTATTCACATTAACTACAGCGCTTTGTTACTGAAAATATCTGGAGGATAAAAAAAAAACAACAAAAAAAACACTGCTCACACTACTGAGTGAAAATTGTAGCATTTTAAAGAAAAGAGTGAAAAAAATGAAATGTTTGCTTCACTCATTTTGGATTCCCTCGGTCCAGCTGACTCTTTCCAGCTAAGACAGCCTATTGCTCTTGCTTCTGAGTTATTGTCTTGGATTCATCATGGCCTTGGAATGAACCACTGCAGCAAAACTGCTTGAAAGAAAGACATACATATACATTGGCAGCAGTCTCCAGTCTCTTTTTAGAATCATTGCTTTTAAGTCAGGTTGGCCCTGGTCCAAGTTTAAAAGAAAAAGAGCAACAGTTAAACAGCTGGTACCAATTACACGTACACTGGTGTACGTGCTCAAGTGTCAGAGTAGCAAGCAAAACCTATGACATAATGGGCTAGTTATTTCATAGCTGGACTGTGGTGCTTACCTCAGCTTGCCAGTTGGCTTCTCTTTGAGAAACCTTCAGCATTATTGCACTGACACTCTTGTAATCAACAACTGTTATTACGTTACTGTGTTTGTGTGCCACAAAAGGCATCACGTAAGTGTGCATATATGCTACTTCAATTTGTTAGAGAACAAAAAATGCTATAGAAAAAAAACAGATAAATGCTTTATATAAATACTTGCTTGATAAGTAGTTTGTTTGCACACTAGCACTGAGTTATAGGACTTAAAAACTGAAACACACTGTGTTAAAAACAAAAGACATGTTTTTCAGAATTTTTCAACATGACAATTTATTTACAGTATAAAGTTTATTTATAAAATAAGTTTATTTATAGAAACTATGAGGAAACTAAAGAAATAGTCAATTGTTGGTTGATTTAAAATATAAATAAAATTTGAATTTTTTTATTTATACTTCTTTTTATAATCTTGCTTCATTTTTTTAAGGAGTTGCTTGATCTTTTTCTGCAGAAGCAGGAAGAAAAGGTTGGCACTATTGACCAATTATTTGGAAGACACAAAAAACTCCAGTTGATAAGTTTACTTCGTAAGAAGCACATGTTCTAAATTTGACAAGGTTTACTGGTTTTAATGTGTTCTACTCTGAAATAGAAACTCTCTTAAGTTTACTTTAGGAAAAAAAATTTATTGCTCTCCTTCAGGATGAGCATCTCACAAATCACAAAGAGGATTTGGTAACTAGGCAACCAGGGTCAGGGAGACAGTAAGCAGGGCCTGCTGAGCACACACAGCAGTCCAAGCAAGGGTCTGAGCTGAGAAACACAAAGTGAATGTAAGATTTTGAAGCACTCCTTTTAAAAACATATCATTCCATAATACCTTGCAGGTGTTTACCATGCAAACCAGCTGCTCCAAACTCATGTTTTGAAGAAAAAATATTTTATTCAGAATATTTTTCAGTATAAATGTATCCTGATTAGCCAAAGAAACCTGGAAAACCAACTAGAAAAACAAAACCTTCTGTTTGTTGTATTATTCATGTCATTTGGGTTGAGTGTTAAGTGAACATTTGACTACTCTTGACAGAGATACAATATAGGCTTGCAAGGAAAAGGGGAAGCTGGCTAACTTCTAAACCCAAGCCAATTAAAATAGATAAAAGCAATTCATGAATTCTCATATGTTCTTTTCAAGTAACTGAGATCAATATTTCTAATTTTTTAACATGTTCACAGAACACAGCAAAAGTTCTGGTCTCTTTATACATTCTAAAATCAAGAGTTATGATTAAAATCAAATAGTATTATTGATTTTGAATTATCTGAAGAGCTAAAATCTTTAAACTCAAGAAGTGACATTGGCCTATAATTCTAAGAGATTATATCAGAGAACCTGGGTAATTATTACGTGTATTGGCATAGCCAGGTGGTATCTCAAAAATAAAATACTGCTGTGAGCAGATCTGCAATGTGTATGGCACTCTGAGCCACAACAAGACAATGTGCATAAAGTGAGAGGTTTTGGACCTCTAAGTGTGATGTCTTCACTAATCTTCTCCACTCAAGGCTCAAGGCTCTATGGGAAAGAGGAGGCAAAATTTTGTAGGAACCAAAAGCGATGGATGATCTCAAGGAAATAGCATCCTCCATACACAAGATGGATACACATATGAACTCACAGAAACTACAGCAGCATGCAGAGACTGCACCTGTTCAAGTCAGAGAAGGTCTGTCACAGAGACAAGGAAGTAGATATGATCTCCCACCCCTAACAGAGAGGCTATGTGTAACTCATACCTGCTAGTAAACAGAAAAATTAGGTTTCTCCAATGGAGCATCACTGGGTATATTAACCACGATCCAGAGCGGGCCCCATGCCCAAGGTTAGTTATCCTTAATAGCATGACCTCTGTTTTGTGTTGGTTTTGTTTTCCTTTGAGTGTGCATGTTTTTCATTTAACTTTGGCATATATTGTCTCATCGGTCTTTTGTTTGTTTGTTTTGATTTTTGTTTTTGTGGTCTTTTGTTTCTCATTTTGTTTTTAGTTTATTTTAGTTTTGTTTTGTGCATTTTGTTTTTAGTTGGTTTGTTCTGAAAAAGAAACACACAGAAGAGGGAGGGAGTGAAGAAGGGAGGAGCAGGGAGACTGTAAGGCAGAGACTGAAAGAACATGAGTTGGTTAAGTAGGAAGGATCTGGGAGGAGGTGAGGGAGGGAGACATTTTCATAATATATTGTATGAAAAATATTTTTCTAAAAAATGAGATTGGAAATCATAAAGACCCACACACCTATGGAAACTTGATTTTTGACAAAGAAGCCAAAACCATTCAATGGAAAAAAGACAGCATCTTCAACAAATGGTGCTGGTCCAACTGGATATCTATATGCAGAAAAATGAAAATAGATCCATATTTATCACCT
>CM053766.1:29531419-29547674 GCA_028658305.1 Pachyuromys duprasi | reverse complement strand
ACTGAACTCTTCTGCTTCTGCAGACATGTGTTGCTGCTGCTGCTTTGCTCTTTGGCTAGCCTGCTCGTACCCTTAGAATTGCATTTGGTAATCCCCAAAGAACCCACTGACCCTTATCAGCCAGAAGTATATTAAAAAGGTCTACAGCCCCTTTACCTACTAATCTCCTACCCAAGGTCAGGGGGTTGGAAGGGAAGTAAAGGCCTTTAAGAACTTTACATAAAGTAAGTGTTTGAAAAATCTAAGCCTAGAGTTCTGTTAGTGTGCAGCAAATGCAATGACCTAATAAGGAAGAAAATGAACTTTTACCCCGAAGGAAAAGCAACATGTGAAAAGAAACAATGCTACAAAGACTCAAAGAATTGATCAGGAAATACTTTTGACCTTTCACAGTCTCAAAGGACAGTAAATCATGCATAGTTTAAGTTGAGGATTGTCATTAATAGATTTTAGCTGTAAAAGAATCAGGTAAGATGATAGACTCATGTCGATATAAAGAAATGAGAAGTAGCAATCTGTAGGAGGGAAAACAGGAGACAACAAGACAAGTTTTCAAAGGACAACAAAAAGTCATAAGAGGAAGAAAGAGAACCAGGGCATTACAGCATGAGAAAGACCCAAGGCAAAGAGTGAGTACAGGAGTCATTAATATCACCAAGTGCATTTTTATGTCAAGAAAGATGGAAAATAAAAATATAACTGGGTATGGGGACAGAATTCATTATAATGGAAAATGACTTTTGTTTTTGTATTGTTACAGAGAATTGGATGGCTTGTAATCAGATTTCATTTATCTGTTGTTCCTTCCACTTCTACATTTTCTTTTCAAACAACTATTGGATATTGTCATTGAACTTAAGAGTAATTTACAAGAATATTCCCTCTTTTAATAATGCTCATAGAAATAGTGAAAACAGAAGATGTTCGCAGTCAAATGAAGCAAGATAACTTCCAAAATTTGGGATTTTTGTGTTGTGTTAATAAGACAAGTTGTAATGTTATTATATAGCTACTTACAGAACTCAAGAGAGTTTCATATGTAAAATGAGGAGACCAGTAAGCTTTCCTTCTAGAATTTTAGGCTATGTCTGATTAAATGACAAAATTTGACTTATCTCATTTATTTCTTAAATCATTGCATTCACAATATTGTTATATAGCTCTAAATGAAAAAATAGCTCTATGATCAAGTGGATGAATTCATATCAAATATTCATACGTTTTTTCTTGTGAGTTCCAGTCTATAAAAAATTGTAAGTATACACTTCATCTCACTATTTAATCATTTTAATATTTAAAATATTTAAGATGTATCATTTTAGAAAAATTTAACACTTATAGAGAATATAAACTATTAGTTGGCCTACTGCCTCTCTATTATTTAAATTAATAATTTTGCAGGGTTGGGAAACACATCGTCAGGCAAAGGCATTTGCTGCTAACCCTGCTGACCTGTATTGCATCTCCAGGTTCTATCTGTGACCACATGTTGAAAAGAGACAACCAACTCTTGTAAGTTGACCTCCACATGCACATATGCAGGCATAAAATGCAATGAAAATATAAACTAGCAGTTTGTGAGTATAAACCTTAATTTGCTTGTTTGGACAACATATTAATAATGTTGATTTTTTTTCTCCTGTTACTGTATTCCTTAACAAGTTACTCAGAAATCATAAATGAATTTAAATATCCTTTGGAAAGTAACTTACAAATTAAGCTTCTGGTATTTTGAATATATTTTCAGTAATACACATCCAGTAACGTTTGATGAGCAAAGATAAATTATTGGTGTAAAGATGTGAGAAACAACCCTATGGAACCTGTTAATGCCACATGGTAAAGAATAAGTTGCTAAACTGGAAGGAAATAACTGAAAGGAGAAATGGATGTATGCATGTAGAATGCACGTGAGGGTCATTCTTCATGAACAAAATAATATTTATAAAACTGTCACTGTAAAACTTTGTAGAAACTGACATTCGAGATGAGTTTCTTCAGTTTTCTTTCATTTGTCACCTTACCACACTCTGTATTTCGGAATTTTTTACCTCTCTTCTCCTTCCTTTATTTCCTCTCTTCTTTTCTTAATCCTTCACTTCTCTCTCCCTGCTTCCCTCCCTCCTTTCCTTCCTTCCTTTCTTCTTGATCTCCTGCAACTAGAATCTCTAGTAATTTAATACGTATTAGAAAAAAAATTACTTTGCCTGATCCTCTGTCTCCTATTTGGTGGGATTTCAGTGAGGGGCCATGATTCCAGCTTGCTGTATCTGACTTTAGAGCATATTATGGAATGCTAATGCTGTTTCATTTCCTAACTCTTACCCGCAACTATTTCCTGAGCTTATATTGTCAGGTCTTCTGTTAGGATGTGGGGATGCAATATTACTATTGCAAAGCCTATATTGCAAAACCTACATTCCATATATATATATATATATATATATATATATATATATATATATATATATATATATATGCCATGGACTGTAAAAAGCCGATGATCTCATACTGGCCTACATATCAAATTCCCCCTTTGAAATCACTTATAGGGAAGTAATGCCTGTTTGATTGGGATATACTGAGGAGTCAGGGGACCCTGAGGCTGTAATGTTAGCTGACTGTAGGAAGCAGTGCTGTCTACTGTGGGGTAGATGTCCAGCAGATGGAATCAATGTTGGAAAACAGCATGTGCAAGAAATCTATAAATAATTATACTTTGGCTAGAGAAAAAAAATGTGATTCAAGGCAGTGCAGTGGTTAAACATGAGTACAGAGAGCTTCTTGGATAGGTTATGGATATTGTCTTCATTTGATTGCTAAGTGCTGAAATTTTGAAGTTTTGAACAACTGATGAAGTTTTGAAAAGACCACCATGACTGCAGAGTGCATAGTGAATCATAAAGAAAACAATGTAGTCATAGATGAAATGGGCAGAGCATAGTCTTGTGGGATGTCCAGCATCAATGCCATTGTAATTTTCATGAAACTTATTGGAAAGCATCTCAAAGGGTATAAAAATGTGGAAGCAAGGCTCTTTGACCTCCCTTCCAACCCCAAGGGATGAGCAGCCTTGCCAAGCCACAGAGGAGGACATTGCAGGCAGTCCTGAAAATACCTGATAAACTACGGTCAGATGGAAGTGGAGGAGGACCTCCCCAATCAGTGGACTTGGAAAGGGGCAGGGAGGAGATGAGCGAAGGAAGGTGGGATTGGGAGGGAATGAGGGAGGGGGCTATGGCTGGGATACAAAGTAAATAGCCTGTGATTAATACAAAAATATATTAAAATTACTTTAAAATGTGGAAGTGAATTAAATTTAAAAAGCTATCAAGAAATGGGAATGACTTTAGAAGTGTTCAAGTATCTTTCTTGTTCTCAGAGCCCATGAGATAAAGACAGTTGTGGCTTGGTGGGATTACCAATGAATGCTTCTGCTGGACTCTGTAGCTGCTCAGTTCATGAAGAGAACACCACTCTGCTCTCAGGAAAAGAGGTCAATCATCTCTTCACACCTTCAATCTCAGAATTTGGGAAGTAGAGGATAGTGAATTTCTCTGTATTCAGGTCTAGCCTAGTCTACAGAGCAAGGACAGGCACAAATATACACAAAAACCCTGTCTTGAAAAAAAAAACAAAAAAGGGGGTTTTGTTGTAGGTGATGATTAATATTTACTATTGTGTATCTTTTATTAAAGCTGCTGTTAATCTTAAACAGCTGTATAACCAAATCAACACACAGAGACTGTGATTTATTTAATTAACCTAGAATACAATACTGGGCAATAGTTACTCCATCCTAAACATCCAAGCCCTCATAGTTTCCTAACATCTAGATTTCCCCCATTATACTTGCTTTTAGTGAAATCTTAGGTCTGGTTCATTCTCCACATGGTTCTAAGACCTCTCCTCCAGCCTTGATCTCCCAGCTTTCTTCTGCCCCCTCTCCTCCTCTCCCTCCCACACCTTCCTGTACTCTGAATCCTCCTTCTCTTCCTGCTTTCTTTCCATTGCTCAACATTGTGGCTGGTTGCTTTATTTTGGCATGTTTATACAAAGTTGAGACAGGTGATGCTTAGGATAAGTATCACAATGCAATGTCCATATTGAAATCAGAGAGTGGGGGAGAAAATCATCATTTGAATGAACAAGGGTAAGGTGTATACATTTCAAAAGAACATTATACCAACAGGTTTTTAAAAACCTATACTTAAAATGCAGACTAATCTCTGAATATTTAGCAAAGACTGTTCATTAGATCACAGCCACGCTCAATTTACTGATTCACCTGAGGCTACTGTGCACACTGTGAGAGTGAGCACATCCCACACAGGTTCCATAGCCCACACACAGACAACAGTTAATATTTTCTGAAGTTTGTCTGCTCCTGACCTCTGAGACAAATACATTTTATTTATTTTCCTATCAACATAATTATTGCTTATGAGAGAAAAGTAGCAATTCCTCCTATCTAGTAACATTAATAAACTCATTTAGGAGTTCACAAAGTAATTGTAAATGTCCACTCCTTGTGTTGTTCTGCTTAGTTCATTCATTTGTTTATTTGTGTTCCTTTCCAATTTTATACAAGCTAGAGTCCTATGGGAAGAGAATATCTTAATCAAGGAATTGAATCCATCAGATTGCCCTATGAACATTTGGCACTTTCTTGATTAATTATTGATGTGAGATTATAGCTCGTGGTCAATGGTGTCACCTCTGAGCAGGTGATCCTGGGTTCAATAAGGAAGTAGGCTGAGCAAGCCATTGGAACAAGTTAAGCCAGAATGGTTCCTCCAGGGTCTCTGTTTCAGTCCCTGCCTCCAGGTTCCTGCCATGAGTTCCTGCTCTGACTTTCCTTCAATGATGGACTCTGTTCAGGACATGTTTGCCACATAAAGACTTTATTCCTTATTTCCTTGGTGTAATTAATCACACCTCCCTACACCTCCTTCTGCATCACCCTCCTGTCCCCTCCCCAGTTAACTACCCCCCCCCCTTTTCTCCACTTTCCTATTCATAGCACCTGTGTAATCTGCTGTTCCCCATTCTAGAGCTCTTCTTCTTTGCCCCCTTTGGACTTTCATTGTTTCACCATTATCCAGGTTATAGACTCAAATCTAAAGGTTTGGATTTGCAGCATTAGCAATAATGGAAATGTGATTTAAGACTGCCTTGAGAATTCAACTTAATCTAGTCAGAATGGTTAAGATTTAAAGAGAATAATTAAGTCAATGTTGACAAGATGTTAGGATAGAAGTTCCATACACTGGGTTAGGGATTTAAAATAGGGCTGTCAATCTGAAAATAGTTTATAGAGTCTCAAAAGTCTGAAAGTAAATCTACCACATGATCCAGCTGTTGGTACATGCTCCTTGGCATATGCTCAAAGGACCTGATATTCTACTCCACAGACACTTGCTCAGCCATGTTCATTGTTACTCAATTAACTATACATACAAGTATAAACAGCTTAAATGTCTTAACTGATGAACAGATAATAAAATTGTGATGTGAGCTTGTGTGTGTGTGCATACATGTGTGCATAAATGAAATATTATGCAAATCTAAAGAAAAATGAAATCAAGAAAATTTAGCTTAATGTTTTTAAAGAAACTTGGACTTTTAAAAGACTGTGGCACTTTTAAAATTATGATGTGATATTAACATGAGTTCTTAGACATAAACAAGAAAGGAAGGATGATATAATTTTATAGTGACATAATTATGTGTCAAGTTGAAAAGGGGTCAGTTGTGCTAGTTAGTTTTTATCAACTTGTCAGAAAACTTCAACTAAAGAATTCCCTCCATCAAATTAGCATGGAGGTATGTCTGTGAGGTCTTTAAAAAAAAATTGCTTAATGATTGATGTAGGAGGGATTGAATTAAACTAAACCAAGTGGTTGTCCTAGGAAAGTAGTCTGG
Organism: Pachyuromys duprasi; assembly: GCA_028658305.1. Lineage (NCBI taxonomy): Eukaryota > Metazoa > Chordata > Mammalia > Rodentia > Muridae > Pachyuromys > Pachyuromys duprasi. The sequence continues at coordinate 29,541,749 of CM053766.1, read as the reverse complement.
GTTGTGTAAGAAAGTTGATGCCACAGAAAATAAGCCAGTAAAGTGTTCCTCTATGGACTCTGCTTCAGCTTTTGCCTCCAACTTCCTCCTTTGAGTTTTTGCCCAGATTACCCTTTATAATGGATGGTTAGCTACAGATTAAATAACCCCTTTCCTATACTTAGTTGCTTTTGTTCATACTGTTTATCACAGCAATTGAAAGCAAACTAGCATACCTTGGTAAGCACTGTTATATTTAAGAAGGGCTATCCTTGATGTTTAATTAATACTTAAGAATTTTTACATTTATGAATGTCTGCATCCAGAACATGAAAATGCTGTGATTTGGCTGAATACTTTCTGAAACATATTTGTTGAACATATAAAAGCAAAATGTGCATACAATAAGTCCAGTTTCCTTCATAAAACATTAATATTTTGGAAAGCTACTGAAACATAACTTAATTGCATGATTTTAGAATCTTACATGCTACATGTATTTACTCTGTCAAAAATAAACTAAACCCCAAACATTGACCATGCTTTTACAGTGAGATATCCAGAACTCAGAGGTACCCATGTGATGGAAGAATGATAATCAATTTACTGTTCTGGAAAAATTATTTAATAAAGCTCAAGGTGAATAATTAATATAGTTTTGTGACTGCTGCTTCATTCAATCCAGCCAATGCTATGAACTAAAATTATTAAAATAAATAAATATATAAAATAGATAAAAATAATGTTAATAAGGTCATAACTTTCTGAAGGCATACATTACTAAAAAAAAAAAAAAAAAAAAAAAACTATTTCTGATTCCGCCAAAGGCCTATCTGACAAACAAAATGTCTGCAGTTGACTGTGGAATCAAGTTTGCTGTAAGTTAATCAGAAACATGTTCCAGTTAGTCTTTTTATGTAGTCAGGGGTGTAAAACAAAGTGCTTTCCTTGCCCTTCTTTTCAAGTAAGTAGCATGTTACTTCCCTGCAGTGTAAACATGTATCAAGCACAAGGGAAAACAAAACTAAACAATAAGATTCAATGTGCTGCTGCTATCACAGTTGAGCAAACAGAACACCTACTTGAAGATCATGCACAGAGTAAAACAATCATTGATTTTAAGGCACAACTGAAAACATATATACCTGATTTTCTCTGATAGAATTGTTAGTGTGCTTTATTATTCTTACTTAATCATTGGGTGTTTTTTTCTGTTTTGTTTTGTTTTTTAGAATTTTAATATTTTCCCTTCATTCCTCAGCATGTATAAACTTACAGTATCTGGATTATATTGGACAAACACATCCAAATAATTAGTATGGAAGTCTGCTTTTGTCTCTAATAATGGCAAAATTATGTGCATACCAAGTTTTAAAATATTTTTCTGATTGGTTATTAGTAAATGTTTGATTTGTATGCCTATTTTAGATAACTAGAGTCACATAAAAATGTCTTGGGTAGATAAAGCTTGCCAGTAGAAAAAGCTTAAAAACCTTGCTCAGGTTCACCTGACATCAGTGTCAGACACACACACACACACACGCATACACACAGGCACACACACACACACATACACACACACACACACACACAAACACACCTGCATGGCACCGCCCAGCACAGGATCTTCAGGGGGCCTCTGGTGTGTCTTGTACCTCAGGCCACAAGCAAAACTTGGTCCTGGATCCTGTAGGAGATCCCATTTTGCATAAGCCCATTAAGATCAAAACTAGGTTATTTAAAGTTCAGAGAAGACTGTAGAGAACCATACACACCAGCAGCTCCTGGGGAACTCAGGACAGCATTGGTATGCACTCCTGTTTCTGTCTGCCCATTTTTGCCCTGGTACAAATCCGCTGGGGGCTATGTCTATACCACCTGTGGCCTCCCATCCAAAGTCCAGCCTTCTCCCCTTCTCTGACCCTAGCCTCTCAGGTCTCATCAAGGCTGGCTGCACCATCTTCCTCTGTGGCCTGGCAAGGCTGCTCCCCCCTCAGAGGGAGGTTCTCAAAGAGCTAGCCACTGATTTCAGGTCAGAGACAGCCCTTGTTCCCCTTACTAGGAAAACCCACTTGGAGACTGTACTGCCATGGGCTACATCTGTGCAGGGTTCTAGGTTATTTCCATGCATGGTCCTTGGCTGGAGTATCAGTCTTTGCAAAGACCCCTGTGCCCAGACTTTTTGGTTCTGTTGCTCTCCTGTGGAGCTCTTCTCCCCTCCATTTCTTTCTAACTCCCCTTCTTTTATAAGTTTCCCTGCACTCTGTCCAAAGTTTGGCTCTGAGTCTCAGCATCTGCTTTAATAACCTGCTGGGTAGAGTCTTTCAGGGGCCCTTTGTGGTAGTTCCTTCCTTATCTACATAAGGGCATAGGGGGAGAAGATGGAACGAGTGAGGACCGGGAGGGGATGAGGGAAGGGGCTACAGTTGCAATACGAAGTTAATAAATTATAAAAATTTTAAAAATAAATAAACAAAAGGAAAATTTTTTTAAAAATAAAATAAATAAAGTCCAGCCTTTCCACAGCCCCTCCTAGTGAACTGATTCTTACACTTTCTCAACTGCTCCCAGAAGCCTGCTAATCTTTGTTTTAAAGGGTCATGTTAACTACATTCATAAACAAAAATATCACATGAAAAAATTTATGTAATAATAATAAAATGCTAGTTTGTTCAAAATACTGTGTGCATTAAATTAATTTCCATTACATTCACAGTGTATTATCAATTCATATTCTGTAATGAAAATGTATTTTAAAAACTATTTGCTAGAGACTAAAATATAAATATTGAAGACAAAGTAACTTCTGATTTTGATGCCACACTACCAGTGATGTCTACGTTTTTCGTAGGGCAGGATAACAGACATTTAATTACGTAGTTGGTGTCCATGTAATTATTCAAAACACATAGAAGCAGAAATTTTCAGATTTCAGACTTTGGGGAGTTTGGGAATATTTGCATAGACCTAGTGAAATATTGTGGAGATAGATTCTGAGTTTCTCAATAAAAATTTTTAAATGTCTTACATAGTTCTAATAGACACAGTCTAAAGATAACTTAATAGATTTAGAGTAGCTTGCTTTGACTGCAGCCTAACATGTGATGTTAAGTTTGAATCTTCCCATTTCTAGAGTCACCATAGTAAAAAGTTGTCTGATTTGAAACCATTTAGGGTTATCAATTCATATTCTGCAATGAAAATATATTTTAAACACTATTTGCTAGAGAGCAAAATATAAATATTGAAAACAAAGTAACTTCTGATTTTGATGCCACAGTACCAGTGGCATCAAAATTTATGGTTTTTGAATCCTCTACCTGTGTAAAGAAATCATTCTTAAATTCTGCCCATTTGTCTGTTGGTGAAGAATGGCATTATAATGCACACTATGAATGGGAATGGGTTCATTACTAAGTAGTAATACACTGAGAATTGTGGTTAAACTATGTATTATGTCATATTAGAAACGGCAAAGGTTTAACTTCCACTTTAACTTCCATCTTATTACTCCACACTTTCTGTTTTAGCTTCTTTTATTCTAAATATTAGAAAAAACCATTTGCCAAGTCCTGAAAGTCCTAAAAGACTCTGTTAACCTTCATGTACAGACAGGAGAATCGGTATTTCAGTGGATAAGTCAGTAGACTAGGTTCTTATAAACAGTAGGGGATAAGCTAGAATCATATAAAGCAGTTTGATCTTTGAGTTCCAACACATAACTATGTGTACCTCTTTCATTTTGGTTAAGCACAGTTTCCTATCAAAAACCCTTCTTCAAGATTTCTGACATAAAAGATCCAAGAGTCTCAGAAAATATTCTGATTTCAGTAGTATGTCCTTGGTTTGAAAAAAAAAAAAAAAGAGCGAGAGAGAATGAACTCTTTAGGGTTTTTTTTTTAAGTTTTGTTTTATTTTGTTTTTTGACTTACTAATCTTTACATGTTCATTCTGCTAGGGAGCTGCAGGGAACATTAAACCAGGTCACTTTCACAAACTATAAATACAGGACAAACTGGATGTCCCCTCATGCCTTATAACTGACTTGCCTGGAAGCTAAGATGGCTCTGGCCTTCAGTTTCACGGAGCTTTGTCTCAGCAGAAACCCACTTGCAGATGAGGAGCAGCCACAGAAGGCTTCCCTGAGCACCAGCACTGTTAGGGCCTGGCAGACAGAAAAGTCTCTGATCTCTATTGACTTCCGTTCCCTGAAGACACAAATGGAAAGCCCCCATGTCTAGGCCTCAACTACTTTCTGCTGTGGATGCTATGAAAAGATCATTAGCTCCAGAATGTAACTGGTTCCCTAGTTCTGGCCTACCATATAGTTTTGTCAAATTGTAAAAGTTTTATAATAACTTAAAGTGTGTGTGAGAGAGGGTATGTGTGATTGCCAGGAGTCCCAGTGTCTGAATGTAAGTCCACACATCCATTTTTCAATGCTGTTTAAATGTATCTATCTTCTTCTAGAAATTAATTTCTATTTCTCATTCTCCTGTCTTGTTATTTTGTCTGTTGTCATAGGAAAGGACCAGCCTTCATAGCCAGGAAATCCCAATCTTTGTGGGTCATCCGTGGAATTCTTAATAGGTTTTGGAATTAAAAGTTGTGGGATACATCCCTAGTTTCCTAGTCCCCTTAAAAGAATGTACATAAATTTTTTGAAATTAAAATATAATCACATCATTCCCCTCTTCTCTTTCCTCCTTCTAAACCCAAACATACACCCTTTCTTGCTCTCTTTCGAACTCATGGCTTTGGTTTTTTCTGTTTATTTTTCATGAATTGTTGCTCCATGTATATATGTATATACATATATTTTTAAATATAACCTGCTTGATTAAAATATAAGAAAAATTACTAACTGGAAAAAGGAAACATTTTTGCAGTGTTCTATAGGATAATATGATGAGAAGCTTGATGCATAATTTAAAAAATATTCCATTGTGAATGATGTTATGAAAATATAAAGAAATTAGGAATAAATGGGAATCTATATCTTTTTATTAAAGATTTCATTATTCAGAAAAGAAAGGTACATTCATTTAATTAAAAAAAGAGAAAGAGATTTGTTTGCCCTCTTAAATATGATGATAGAAAGAGGCCCAGTAATTCTTTTGAACACAAGATGTCTACTGAATTTTAAAGTTAAATTTTTTAACATTAAAATTTAAATTTTAATGGATCCCATGCATATGCTATGACAACAGCTTTCCTACCAAGGAATAATGATTGTTATAGATGTTTTCCAGAGTTTAAGAAGACCAGGGACTGAAGAAAATTGGGTACTGCCTCTACAATAGGCCAGTTTCTACCACAGAAGCACCTGTCTCAAGCCAGCCCATTTAGAATGCACACGGACAAGCATGGTTTGTCAGTTTTCTGAAAGGACAGGAGACGTGGATTGGAGGTAAACTACAGAATGCATTTTTTTTCTATCTTTAAGTTCTCAGAAGTAAGGATTCTTTTGCTGTTATTTTGTTTGTTTGTTTTAAAAGCGTGAATCTAAGGAGATTGGAGCGCTTTCCAATTAATCTTGTCATTTACCCTCACTTAGTAACTAAAAATTCTCTAAATCCACATGTATTGGAAACTTTGGCATCCAGCTGTGCAGAGAACTCTGGGGTTAACTGAACTTCTAGCCTGGACAATAGATGCCCACAGCTGAAGCTCTGGGACACAGAAACGAAGGCCTTCACCACCTGATGAATTATGTACCAACCCAAGGCCCTCATAGCAGCAGATGAATTCACACAGGAATAAATCAAAGCATTAATCGGCTTGTCAGTAAAGCAGGTGTTTTGACTGCTTTCATGGCTCATTTTCATGCAAAAGCGTTGTGGGATGCAGAAATCACAAGGAATTACAAAGAAATGACAATGACTAGATTGATCCCACCCAGTGAGGGCCAAAATGGCCCATCTTTTCAAATTGTTAAAGGTCTTTCATAACTGTGCCCTGTTAAAAGCTAAAGCTTCACAATAGACTATATATGCTCTGGAGTTTCTTGGTTTTCTTGACTTTTCTGTATACATATGCCAAAGGCATTTTTTTTTCTTTTCATGATAAACTATTCTGGCAACTATAGCAGGTTCAGGATGTTATAGACTTGAAAAAAAAAAAGCTTTGTTTTTAAGGTTTTTGAGGACAAGATATACAAACTTGGTCATCTGGTTCTAAAACGGAAAGACAGAATGAGGAAGTAGAGGAGGAGATACTCCATCCTACTGCAATTTCAGAATTCAGGAATAAAAAAATCACTTTTAAGTTTTTGAATTTCAGGTTTTATATTTTTAAATATGACTAAATTTACAACTATGTAAAAATTGGAATATCAAATAAATTTGGCATTTCACTTGTGTAAAGGACAATTGTGATTTGTTATTTCTTAATATGCTGACTTAATTAAATAGCCATTGACAGAAGAAAGAGTAAGTTCATAATATAACTAAAGCTACAGTTGTCATTCTCTTGTAGATTTTGTAACTATTCTACGTAAGATTTGGATATTCCAAAATTAATATGCCAAGTAGTTAATACCCAATTCCTGAGTTCTTAGTGTAGTCTGAAAATATTCTAAGCATGTTATATTTACAGTCCTGATAATTCTGTGTGACAAATACCATTTATTGTCTCCATAACAAAACCCAAACACAACATGCAGAAGTCGTTTGTTCTAGGCTATATGTTCTAGAATGTTCTAGAACTGATTAGAATCCAAACATAAATGGGCTCCAGAGTTTGAAACACACCTACAACACTTTTTCCCTGTAGAGAAGAACTTACTGGATTCGATGTACACCTATAGAATTTTGTAGGTTGAATTGTCACCTTACCTATGTAGGTATTTTTAAACTATGTAGTTCTCTTATGCATGCTGAGTAAGCATAGAAAGTCTTCAACCAAACTCTGTTCCTCACTTTGTTTTAGAGAGACTACTTAGGTCATAATATATGAGGGAATCTTGTTAGAGAATTTCTATTATCTTTTCTAACAATAATTTTAAGAAAATTGAATTATTTAATATTTTTCATTTTTATGAATGTTCTAGACCTACTTGTTCAGAAGTTAGAGGCCTTAGATACAAAGAAACTTAAAGATGGCATAAGGAAAATTATTTCCACTACTGGCAATTTGACATACATCATGCTTAATCTCTGCTATGGGACTGGCAAGATCTGTGATGATATGATTTATATGCAGAATTCTTTAATTATATATTTCCAGGGGAAGAAAATTGACTACAACATCTGGCCCACACATCAGTGTCATAAAGACAATCTACAAAAGCAATCTGAACAAAACCAGTACTTGTTTGATCCCCAGAGCAGGAGTTAATTTGCTTAGATAGTACAAACGTCTTGTGTCTTTGGGCTAAGAATATCCCATGCAACCATCACTATGCAGAGTAGTTAAGATAAGTGACTCAGAACTATTCTCTAGGTGGTTAAACTTTCATTACAATCTAATGTTTATCAATCCCCTTTCAACGGACAAAATGGCACCTTAGATTTTAGGATTATAAATGTCACATAAAATCAAATAAAACTCATGATGAATTGGAGAAAACACAGTTTGATAGATCTAGGTTTTGTTAATTATTTATATAAGATTTATATGTATTGTTGTTAGTGGCGGTGGTAGTGTATATGTATTCTCGTTCCCACAAGACATGGCACTCAGGTGACAGTCAGGGAACAACTCACAGGAGTCAATTCTCTGTTTCTATGATGTAGGTTCCTAGGATCAAACTCTGTACTCAAATCCTCCAACTCAATAGTGAGATCATTTACCCACTGAGGCATCTCTTCAACCTTGATTAGGATTCATTTTTGTTGTTATTGCTGTTGTTGTAATTTTTAAAAACAGTTTTATTAAGGTATAATTAGTATGCAATAAATACTTACACTTGAAGTGCAAAATTGAAACCAATGCAGAGACCAACAGCGAACCATTAAGTTGGCCTTAGGGTATCTAATATAAACATTCGTGCAGAAATCTCAAAGTACTATGTTCAAATCGTGTATTAACTGCAGTTAAGTATTGGATTTATACATTAGACTTAGAGCTTTTACACCCCTCCATCGTTAAGAGAAGATGAAGCATAGAGTACATCATGTTTTCAAAGAATAGGTTTCAAAAACTTAGGAACACTTAACTGTAATAATTTTGCAAAACTCTTAATCCAGTCATTGTGTCCAACTAATGCATCATTTCAACAATTAGAATGGTTAACACTGCTCTACAGAAGAGAGATCAGAGCCCCAGATTACTCTAGAGTCCATCTATGCTTAAATTCCGATCAGCTCTAAAACATATGGCTAATGTGGAAGTTTTGATTTCTTTAAAAACTCAGTTATGTTATGTAAGTTATGTTTTGCTTTTAATCCCAAATTTGGGATATGGGACTACCTTAGTTTATCCACAGCTGATAAGAATCTTGTGTGACTCAGAGAGGGGTGTGGTCTTTGCCAGCTGGAGTTGGTGGAGAGTATAAATACCAGATCCAAAGAGAGGAATGGGCTTTGAGAAGACAGAGGAGGAAAGAAGATTGAGGTTGCTTGTTTGTCCTGCTGCATTTGTCATTTGCTATTGCTGGACTGCTAGATATCCTGATGACTGAATCGGGTTCCCAAAGAACCTAGCTGCCTTAAACAGCAGGAACTAGGTCTCAAGAGGTCTACATCTCCGGCCCTTCTAACCTTAGAAGGGAGATTGGAAGGGAAGTAGAGGCATTAAGGAACACCAAGCAAAAGAGTTTAAAATGGAGCCAACATATGGCTTAGAACTAACCAACAAGGGAAGAACATTTGAATTCTAGATTTTTGTGCACAAAATATGAAGAGAAAGTCGAGTTCATGATTTATGAGGATTGGGAGAAACCCCCACTTTTCTTCTCTGCACTCTCCGTTGTTCTGCATTCACATTGCTCTGAAACCATCATCATTGTCAGTCTCCTAAGCTTCCTCATCATCCCAAGGATCCTTTGAAAAGTTCTGTTGGTTCTTTCAGTTTTAAGCATGGATGAAATGAAATATTAGTGCAGTTTAGATTTTAGTGTCTGTTTTCTGTCCTAATAAAAATTAATTTGTGTGCATTATTATTATTACAATATTGTATGTAGGATATCCCATAAGAACTTTTGCACTATTATGAATTTTTTAAGCCTAAGTTCCATTTAAAAGAATTTGGTTCTGAAAATATTTTTAAATCATTAAGTCAGAAATGACTACTGTTTTAAAGGAAATAAACATTATATTTAAAAGACCAAAGCCAGGGTATATTAATTTGAAAGTCTAAGATATTAATGTACACATTCTGCTCATATTACCAAAAGAAAGTATAATCTTGCTTTTTTATGTTTTGTAATTTTGTGAAGTTTTGTGTAGTTAGGACATCTAACTGAACTCTAGAGTTGGTTCATGTCTAACTTTAAAATTGTCTATTTATAAAAGTGTAGTTATTATAGACAAAACTATAGTTATTATATACAAAATATAAACAGAAGAAATCAAGTTCATGACTTATGAGGACTGTAGGATTCCCTCCTCAGAATGTCAATAGCACCTCTACTTATACATTTATTTTACAGGATTTCATACATAGAGTTCCCATCATTGAGGTTGGAAAGGAATGATTTTTTTCTTCAGAAAATTGTTTTTAAAGTATAAAGGCTCTTTGGAAATGAACACCATGTCTCTACATATATTTATACAAGTAAGATTTTTACAATCAGTTTATTTTTCTAAACTTATTTTTATGTAACAAAATTTATAAGGGCTGTAAGAAACAGCATTCTTAATTGTATAAATAGCATTTATATAAACTTAACTACAAAAAAAATAAACTTAACTACAAGTCATATGTTTGTGGAAGAGTTACACATCAATTCTCCTTCACTATTTGAAAATTCACAGGTAATAGACACATATTTAAGATATTAATGATGAAGACTCGTGATCCAGCCTCTGGCAGAGGGCAAGAAGTAATGATAGATCTGGGGGAGGTTGTTGAGACTTGGGGAGAACAAGAGCTCCACAAAGACCAAACTGAGCAGGGCACAGGGATCTTGTATGAGACAGTTTCTACAATCAAGGACCATGTGTGGATGTGGCCTGTAACCCCCGTACAGATGGGGCCCGTGATAGCTCAGTGTAGGACTGAAGACCCTAGTGAGGGAAACAGGGACTGTTTCAGTCATGATCTTGATGGCTGACTCTTTGACCCTCCCCCATACAAGCTGGGGAGTGACAGACTGGCTAGATCCCAGGGGAGGACATTGCAGCCAGCCCTGAGGAGACAGGATGAGCTGGGGTTGGATGGAAGGGGAGGAGGTCCTCCCCTGTTGGTG
>CM053766.1:29480993-29524510 GCA_028658305.1 Pachyuromys duprasi | reverse complement strand
ACTCTACCTAGCAATGTATCAGAGCAAATATTAAGACACATAACCAATCCTTTGGCAGAATGCAGGGAATCATATGAAAGAAGGGGGAGTTTGTATGAACTGCAGAGGACAGGAGTTCCACAAGGACCAAATATATCAGGGCACAGGCATCTTTTATGAGACTGTTTCTCCAACCAAGGACCATGTATAGATATAACCTAGAACCTCTGCTTGTATGTAGCGAATGGTAGCTCAATATGCAACTGGGTACCCTAGTAAGGGGAACAGGGACTATTTCAGACATGAACTCAATGGCTGGCTCTTTGACACCCCCCCCCCCAGAGGGAGGAACATCCTTGCTAGGCCAACGACGACGAGTACATTGCAGCCAGTCCTGAAGAGACCTGATAAGCTAGAGTTAGATGGAAGGGGAGGAGGTCCTCCCCTATCAGTGGATTTGGAAAGGGGCAGGGAAGAGGTGAGGGAGGGATGGGGAGGGGGAGGGAGGAAGTGCAGGAGGGGGCTATGGCTATGGCTGGGATACAAAGTACATAACCTGTGATTACTATAAAATAAAATTAAAATGTTAATAAAAAGAAAAATAATCAATAAAAAATAAAAATGAAAAAAAAAAAAACAAAGAGAGAAGTGAATTTGAAATTACTGCAGGATCTGAAGAGATGGTTTAGAAATTAAAGGAACTTACCACTCTTCCAGAGGGCCCCAGTTCAATTCCTAGCAGCCACACGAGGGAGGGCTAACAACTATGTGTAACTTCAGTTCCAGGAGTTCCAATGTCCTCTTCTGGCCTCCCTGGGCACTGTACCCATGTGGTATACAAACGTATATGCAGCCAAAATAACCTACACATAAAAAAGGATAAATATATCTATTTAAAAAGTAACTGCTGTAGAAATAACATAGGTGGTTTACAGTAGCAACTCAGAGGTGCTAGACCTTCAAGAGATCTTATAGTACAGTTGGTATAGCTCAAAAAATTTTGTACCTATCATGTCATAATGTCCTTGTGTGGACATATGATGGTGTCTAGTCAAGGAGAGATGCCAGGGAAAGTGGCATATGACATTTTCAGGTCTGAAACCTAATGATTACTTATTGATCCCTCTCCACTATCATTTCCCTAGGGTCAGGCTGGAGGTGGGATCCTTCTGGAATAATGGATGAATAATGGCACCATCTCTAGAAAACGCAGGACAACCAATGGTTTCTTGGAAGAAGTAACTCACTTTAGTATTTCATGTTACTCATTTTGAGTTTTACTTGGTAGCTATTAGTTGTCATCAATTAACATAATATGGCCCATGGTTTATCATATCTTAATAAAATGTTTTGGTTTTAAACTATTTGGTAAGATCTGAAATGAAAGAAATTTGTAAATTCTCATGTTCTGCATACACACACGCACATATGAGATGAAGAAACAATACTTTTGTTACAAATATCTGCATGTTCTTCTAATGTAGAAACCCTGCTTTCTTTCCCTTTCTCCATATAATAGCACTACAAGGAGAGCAGTGCTGTCCTTCTGATTAACATTGATCTGCTACTTGAGATCCCACATTTTGTGCATGCCACGTGACTGACCTAGTATCCACCCCTGATCTTCATGTGCACGTGCTTCTGGCACATACTCACATATAAAACAGAAACAGTAAGACAAACGGTGTTCCGGTTAGTTTTTCTGAATTGGGCACAAACTAGAGTTGCCTGGGCAAAGGAAAACTCTGTTGAGGAGCTGGACATATGTTTTGAGCATTATTCTTGATTAATGATGGATGTAGGAAGGCCCAATCCACTGTGAGTGGTACCACTCCTGGTGAGCCTGGGTTCTATAAGAAAGCAAGCTGAGCAGGCCATGGGGAACAAGCCAGTATGCAGTGCTTCCAATGCCCCCCCAACCCCTTGGTCTCTGCTTCAGTTTCTCCCTTCAGATTTCTGTCTTGAATTGATGCCTTGGCTTCTCTGGATGACGGAGAGAAAGATATAAGCCATGCAGCACTTTCTTCCCAAAGTTATTTTTTTCATCAGTGTTTATCACAGCTACTGAAGAAAACCAGAACAAAATGTGATTGTCCCTTTAGATCTATGGAGAAAAAGAATGTTGTCTGCCTCCCTTCAACACAAGGCAATTTCCTGCAGAGAACCTCAATGGTTCATAGAAAAATAAATAAATAAATAAATAAATAAATAAATAGACAGATAAATAAATAAATAAAAATAAACAAAACCACAAATAAACATGTATAATTCCCCCATCCTAGTTTTCTCTTGATTTCCAAATCTTGTTGTCAATTAATCCAACCTTGGTCCCACGATTATCACTTAAGCACGCTTGCAAAAGTCTGTAATGGTAACAGTGCATCCATTTCTCCAGCCCTCCTTAGATACCATTGAGTTAAAGAATGTCCACTTGTTTATTTAAAATGTAAGTGCTGGCTAGTTTTTAAATTAACTCATTAATTTATTTATTCATTTTATATCTTGATCACAACCCCCTCCCTCCTCTCCTCCAGTCCCACCCTCTTCCCCCCTTTTCCCCTCACCTTCTCCTCAGATAAAGGGAGAACCCCTCCCAACCCCAACCCCTGTACCAACCCAACCCTGCACATCAAGTGTAGCCTCTTCCACTGAGGCCAGAGAAGGCAGCCCACCTAGGGACAAATGATCCAAAAGCAGGCAACAGAGTCCATGTCAGAGATAGTCCCCACTCCAATTGCTAGGGGAGCAACATGTGAAGCCGGAAGCCCATCAACTATATATGTAGGGGGCCTAGATTTATGTCAACTTGATATATGCTATAGTCATTTAAGAGGAAGAACCATCAATTGAGAAAATGCCTCCGTAAGACTGGGCTAAAGGCCGGACTATAGGGAATTTCTTTAACTAGTAATTGATGGGAGAAGGACATAAGTCATTACAAATGGTGACACTTGTGGGCTGATGGTTCTAGACTCCATAAGAAACCAGGTTGAGCAAGCCATGAAGAGCAAGCCAGTATGCAACACTCCTCTTTGGTCTCTGCATCAGAGTCTGCCTCCAGGCCCCTGCCCTGTTTGAAAGCCTTTCCTGACTGTCTTTAGTGCTGAGCTATGTTATGGAAGTATAAGCAAAATAAACCCTTTCCTCCCCAAGGTCTCTTTAGTAATGGTGTTTAATTACAGCAATAGAAGTGCTAAGACCATGTACTAAAATTGTTTACAGAGTAGCTATGGGCCAAATCCTATTCTGGACCCCTAGGATGTATTGCTTCGTAGAGTTGAACTTTGGGGTCTTGTCTCTGTCCTCCTGTATCTCGTGATAGCAGAGGATAAACTCCCCTGTGCTCTGGCACCTGTGCTTTCTCCCACTGTGAATCTGAAACAGGTGGGCTTTGTTCGTCTTCTGTTTATTTGTTTACTGTGTTCATTATTGTATCTCAAACTCCAGGTTGTTGTATGACATGGGGCAAGGCTATGAGTTCAATATATCAGGATCCCATAGTTTCATTGAGGTTGTCTATCCACCTAAGGATGAAGCTAGTATTCAAGAGCCAACATGAAGTGGACTTATTGCATCCTTATTAAGGCTAGTCCTTTGAGCCCATCCCCATTGGGCACTTTTTGCTCACTGACAGATGAATACATGTTTGCAATTGTCAACCCGCCTCTCTGCCACCAGCAAAATTCCCTAGGGAGAAATTTGACAGTGACCACAGTTGCCATGCACACTATGCAGGAGGCATCCCTTAAAGGCCAAGAAGACACTAATAAGCTTTTCTCTGATAAGGCTTCCTAGAACCTTCTCATTTGTACCTTTTCATTCATGTCATCATATGCACTCTATAGTTTATTTTCTATTGCTGTGATTGGCACAAGGACAAAAAGCAACTTGAGGAGAAAAGGGTATATTTCATCTTATATTCTTTACATTTTAATTTTTTAATTTATTTTCTGATAGTTTCATATATGAGTACTATATTTAAATCATTCTTCTCCATCCAACTCCTGCAATATCCCTCCTAGTACTTTTCAAATTTATGGGCTATTGTTATAAGTGTAATGTATATGTGTGTATGTATAAATAGGACATTCTGAGACTGTTTTCTATTTATCATATATGTTTATGTTTACAGTTAGATTAGCTAACCTAACATGGGACTCATCCATAAAAAAGACTGATGCCCCATCTCTCTACAACCATTGCCTACAGCTATTCTTCTAGGAGTGAACCTTGTAAAAATTCTATCATCTATCCTTCTACGCTAATTGGTGCTATCATTATTTTATACTGATTTTAGGCAACTATATTGTTAAAATTTCCTAGATTCAGTTTCCATGTCATAACAATTGCCCACTGTTGTTCTTCTTGATTGTCAACTTGACTATATCTGAAATTAACTGAAACCTCAAGATGAAATCTATTTTTGCTTAATTTGAGGGTAGAAGACACATTTAATTCAGATAATCCAGTTCTTTTGAGGTGGGAAGACCTACCTCTAATCTTCTGCTGGAAGCTTAGATAATAATTTGGAAGAAGGAGTTTTTTGCTCTTTGCTTGCTTACTTTCATTCCACTAGCAAATTCATTTCTTCAATGGCATTAGAGCCTACTTATTCAGGATTCAAGTGTATACAGAAGACAGCTGAGACATCCAGTCTCATGGACTTTCAATTCATAGACAGCAGTTGTTGGGCTAGCTGGACTATAACATGTACATCATTCTAATACATCTCTTTCATATATGTACATGTGTGTATGTATGTGTGTGGAGAGAGAGAGATTCATTCTGTAAGTTCCATTTCCCTAGAGAACCCCGAATAATACAGATTTTGGTAACAGAAGTGGTCCCAAAGAAACAAAAGTGTAACAAATCTTTTAAATATATGAATTAGGCTCTTGAATTTGCCAACACCTACAGTTACTGACACCTCTCCTGGGAGCTTGGAGAGTACCGAAAGAACATGGTATAAAATATATTTTAAAAATTGAAGAGGTGAATGCATTTGATTATTATGATCCACCAGTTGTGAGAATTAAAGCATTTAGTGACTCTGAATTTAAAATTTTTGACAGTTTGTGGAAAAATGAGAAAAATGATTGTTCTGGTCAGTTGCTCCAAGCAACTCTTGATAAAGTAGCAAAGGAAAAGAATACAGTCTGTGAAGAAATTAACCAATCTAAAATCTCAGAATACAGTAAAGGACAGCAATGAACTCAGTGATAATATTGACAGGCCTCAGGTGTGAAAATAGTCTAAAGCTTTTTCAGTGTGTCCTGGAAGAGAATCTTCTCTCTAGCAGCTGTACAGCTCAACTTGAAGAAAATCAAATGGGCACCCTCATTGTAAGGTTCCCTGAATTATAGTGAAATTTAAAGGACCAGACTCAGAGGTGTCAGTGGTGCATTTATCAGTTAAGAATAGGGTCCTGAAACTTGGAATGAGGATGTGTTGGAAGACTCCATTGACGCTGAGAACTTTGAGCTCTCAGATTCTCAAGCATTTATTTCACCTGAGGAAGTAGTCTCTCCCCTCTCAACAAAAAATGTACTCACTCCCCGACCCCTTGAAATATTGCCTTCCCACCTTTGACTGAGAAAATTAATTCTCCAATTCTTCATTGTCTGCTAAACCATCAGTGACTTTCTCTGAAGGTATTGCCAAGCAAGACAATACCGATGTTCCTTAGGACTTACCAATACTTGCCTCTGGAACTATAACTAGACATAAAGCTAAGCAGAAAATTAAAAAAGTGTAGTCTATGCAGAGGTATGCTACATTGCTAAAAAGCTTAATGAGTTTGCTAATTATTTCAAGCAGAAATCTGGGGATTTGTGTGGGAATAGATTTTAAGGGTATAGGATAATGGCAAAGGGAACATAAAACCAGAGCAGGCTGAGTTTACTGATACGGGCCCTCTGAGTGGAGATTCTAGGTTTAATATAGAAGCTTACACCATTAAAAGGTGTGTGAAGTTTGTTTAAGTGATTGCCTGAAGCATTTGTCAGAAGATGACTTATTTAAAAGGAGTTGGAGATGACTGATATCCCTTATCTAGGTGTTGATGTAGGGATTTTAAGGCTCAGGTAAATTACAATGGTAGAGTAGGTATGCTGTGTAAATCCTAATCCTCTACAATGGAAAGGCCCAGATGACAGGCCTTTCACTAATCCTATAAAACACAAAATGGTGAGAGACATACCAGTATATTTGAAGAGCTTTACTCTCACCCTTTTGCTTGTGTCAGGCCTTTAGGGTTAGAAATGCTGCTGCTCAGTTGAATGAATTAAATGCAAAGGATTTAACTGGCCCTGGATTTAGCAGGGGCCAGGTGGCCACTCTAAGTCGCCAAAAACAAGGTGATTGTAGTTATCATCATGGACAGCATAGACAAAGCAACGTCTATAATGGCCTAGCTTGTAGTGGTCAGCACAAAGTGAATTGTATGGTAGCACGATATTCATATGGACCTTGGGTTCTGACTAATGCCTGGTGTTTCCAGGCTTCCAGATAAGAAGCCTTTTGAATTTTTATTTCATCTGTATAAGTAGAAAAATTCTCAAACAAATGAAATAAAGGCAACATTGGGTTTTTGATAAAGAGAATATCAGCCCATGAATCATTTTCCAGACTAGAATAAGTTTGTAGCCCAGATACCCTTCAATGAAAAAATAACCAAGTTCCATGAGAAAGGACCTTGAAAGAATACCTAAAATTTTACTGTTAGTCTTTCTCCATTCATTCCTCAGAGGAACCTACAGTTTCTTTCAAGGGTAACTGTGCATGGGAAAAAGGGAACAATCAGATTTTCCTGGGTCTATTCTGAGTTGACCCTGATTCTGGGAAATCCCAAGACACATTGCACCCTTGCAGTTGAAGTAGAGGCTTCTGGAGACCAGGTGATTAATTGAGTTTTCACTAAAATCTGACTCACAGTAAGACCAGTAGCTTCCTAAATTCATACTGTTGTTTTTTCCCCAATCACAGAATGTATAATTAGGATAGATAAACTTAGAAGTTGGTGGAATTCTCAAATTGGTTCCCTGACCTGTGGATTAAGGGCTCTTATGGTTGGAAAGACTAAATTGAAGCCTTCAGAGTTGCCTGTGCCAAGGTAAATAGTGAACAACAGTATTTCATTCCTGGAGGAACTGCAGAACTTAGTGCCACCATCAAGAACTTGAAAGTTATAGGGGTGGTGGTTCACACTACATCTCCCATTAACTCTATTTGGCCAGTGCAGAAGACATAGGGACTGTGGAGAAAACTCAATAAAGTTGTGAGTGTAATTGCAGCTGCTAGGCCAGATGTGGTGTCTTTACTTGAGCAGATGAACACATCATTTTTAGTACACAGGAGGTAGCTAAAGATCTAGCAAATGCCTTTTTTTATCTGTATCCATACATAAGGACCACCAGGACCACCAGAAGCAATTTGCTTTCAGTTGGCAAGGCCAACAGTATACCTTTGCTGTTTTACCAGAAGAATATATTAACTCTTCTACCTGTGTCATAATGTAGGAGGGATTTTTGCTGTCTCTTTCACAAAATATCACATTGGTTCGTTATACTGATGATATTATGCTCATTCAAAACAAGAATCAGTTATATTTGACTCATTATTAATATGCACATTAAATGATAGGAAATAAACCCAACCAAACTTCAAGGGACTTCTACCTCCGTGAAATTCTTGAGATGGTGGTAGTGTGGGGCTTGCAGAGATATTCCTTCTGTGGTGAAAAATAAGTTACTGTACCTGGCCTCCCTCACTACCAAGTAAGAAACACAATGTTAATGGTCCTATTTGGATTCTAAAGACAGCACATTTCTCATGTAGGTTCGACCCATATACTGAGTGACTCAGAAAGCTGCTAGCTCTGTGAGGGACCTGGAGCAGGAGAAAGGTCTTCAACAGGTCCAGGTTAGTGTACAGGTTTCTCTACCATTTGGATCATATGATGCAGCAAACCTGAAGGTACTTGAGGTATCAGTAGCAGACAAAGATGCTATGAAGCCTTTGGCAGGTGCCTATGGGAAAATCACAAAAGATATCTTTAGAATTTTGGAGCAAGGCTTTATCATCATCTACAGATAACTGTTCTCCTTTGAAAGACATCTCTTCACTTGTTATTGGACCTTGGTGGAAACCAAAAATTTGACTTTGGGCCACCAAGTTACCACCTGACCTCAGCTGCCAATCATAAGCTGGGTGTTATCTGACCCACCAAGTCATAAAGGAGGACATGTGTGGCAGCAATTTATCATCAAGTGGAAGTGGTAATGTATGGCTAAACAGGTCCAAAAAGCACAAGGAAGTTACATGAAGAAGTTCCAAATATCTATGGTTTGTACTCCTTTTACAATGCTGACTGTTGCCAAGCATGGAGCCATAGCCTCATGGGTTAGACTAGGAACTGGTCTACTGATGGTTCTTCATATTATCCAGGTACTACCTAGAAGCTGACAGCTGTATGAAGCATTACAACCCCTTTTGGGGACAACTCTCAAAGGTACAGGCAAAGGGAAATCTTCACAATAGACAGAACTTTGTTCAGTACCCATGGTTATACATTTTGTTTAGAAGGATAAGTGGCTATATGTGTGATTGTTCATCAATTCATGGGCTGTATCCCATGGATTAGCTTGATGGTCAGGAACTTGGAAAGTACATGATTAGAAAACAGGTGAAAAAGACCCCTTAGGGAAGATGTATGTGGATTTTTCCAAATGGGAAAAGGATGTGAAGATATGTGTGCCCGTATAAATGCTTATCAAAAGGTGTTTTCACAAGAGGGAGAGTTTAATAATCAAGTAGAGAGGATGACCCATTCTGTGCACAGTCAGCCACTTTCTCTACTCATCCCCGTTGTTGCCCAGTAGGTATCTGAACATGTGGCCATGGTGTCAGAGTTAGAGGCTATGCATGGGCTTGACAACCTTGACTTCCACTTACCAAGGTTGACCTGATTACGGCTACTGCTGAGGGCCAGGGGTGTCACTGATCACAGAGGGATGAGCTCTCCACCACCAATCATTAATAAAGAAAAATCCAGGATAAAGATTATCCTGTCTACAGGATAATCTGATGGAGGCATTTTCTCATTTGGAATTCCCTCTTCCCAAATGCACCTAGCTCATGATAGGTTGACAAAAACTAAAAGTATCTAAATCATTTTCTATGAAGTTGTGCGGGTAAGTTGGACCCTAACTTAACAAAATGGCCCGTTTCCAGAGGAAAGCATTGTTTCTGTGTAGAATATGATGTGGTTATCTATTTTAAGTGGAAGAATGTACCTTTTAATAAAACAAGAATGGTCCTGAGGATTTCAGAAAGCTTGCTTTCATTTAGATAAAAGCACTTTAAAATGTGATGTGGGCTACGTTTTCCATCAGCCCTGCTTTTAGAGAATGGCTGTCCAACTAGCCAGCCAAGGATGAAGAACAGGAGATTTGCTCCCTAGAGGTTCAGTTACCTGGCACTTCTCCCTCAGATGCCTGCATTTCAGGATCAAGACTTTTGGGGAATGAGGTAACTTTCTCCAAAGCTCTGTTCCAAAGCTTTTGTGAAGGTCATGACTGTTTGAACAAAGGGGATCTCTCTCTCTCTCTCAATCTCTCTCACCACACACACATGCATAAGCACACAGACACATAAACACACACAAATACACAGAAAGAATGACATATATTCTGCTTTCTTCTGCACTTAAATTATTTTAAAAGTCTAAGGTCACCTTTCTGAGTTCAACACTAAAAACCTAACAAACAAACGGTTTTATATTTTGGAGAAATATAACTTCCACTCTTAATATTTAGCTTTCTATACAAGTATTTTTAGAGCTCAAAACATGCACTTTAAAACTTAGAATAAATATAAAATCTCATTTGTTCTTGATTTTTGTGAACTTTTCACTAAACTAATGAATCAGAAGAGGGAGGCTTATGGAGAGAAAATAATTAGCTTTGTATATAAGAAATATGATGCTAATCATATCTATAACAAGGAAAAGTGGAAAATGATAAAATCTAGGTGGTTATGTGAAAAAACTATAATGCTTTGAAAATTTGGAGGCGGGAGCTATAAATGTGGACAGTAGGTTAAGTTACTAAGGAGGAGTACCATTACAGAAATAAATTGAAAAGATAAAATCGGAGCAGGCAAACAAGAATTAAGAGCATCTTTCAGAAGCCATAAAGGAAAATAGAAAACTGTTATTTTAGAGCGCCAGAGGAAGTTGTGCTTCTTCGATTTTTAAAGTCAAAAAGTACAGATAGCAATTTTGATGATGTCAGCTCCCCATAGAATGTTCTGCCACATCCTCATACTGTGTAAGTTAGAATATAATAAAATACAACAAGGTAATGAAGATTAATAACCACCATTTTCCCATCTACTCTAGTTTGGGTCTACACTGTAGGCTAACAGTCCCTTATTAATAGTTTCAGAAGATATATATTGAACTATGACATTAAGGATATAAACGGCAAATGAAAATATAATTCAGGCAATAAAGATGTTTTAATTACAACACCCTCTACAAGATATGTAATAGTTTTGGAAATGACTCTAAACATTGAACTGGACCACACAACTCTTTGGTGATCCAAAGAACATATTAAATGAAATGCAAACTTCAGTGTGTACAAACATAGAGAAGTAGTTCTGTTCATCATACCTGGAGAAAACTTATCCTATCCCAAGTGTTTATAATTAGTATGATATCTTATGCTTTCACAATATAAGACAGCTTGTGGACTTAAGTAAGTTTGTTCTATGAATTTATCATGCAATTTAAAATATAAATTAGATAATTTAGCGTTGGAGAAATGGCTTGGATCGTAAAGCCATTTGTCTGGTGAGACAAAGACAGAGACTGGAGTTAGAGCCACAGATTCCATGTGCCAGCTGGGCTTGGAGAACTCCTTGCAATCCTTCATGGTGGACAGAGACAGGGGATCAGATCAAAATGACTAGCAAGATCAGCCATATCAAAGATCTCTGAGTTAGACTGAAAGACCCTGCCTTATTGAATAAGGGAAAAGAGCAATGGAGGATAATTCTGAACATCAACCTCAGATCTCCACATGCATTTAGGAATATGTGCCCACACACATGTGAAAATGTGTAGACAACAGACAAAGACACACACATACCCACACCTCACATACCCACATATTCATACACACACACACTCACGTAGTAAGTAATTCAAATCTGCTATCTCTTCTTAAATGTGCACACTTCTAGAATGTTTTAAAGCTTCACATAAATCTTTGGACCTTTCGTAGTTTTGTTTTAATTTTTACACACAATGTTCATCACTCATGCAGAGTCTCCTTCATCTTTGATACTGTGATGCTGTGTTACTGACATGCACTGAATTGGAACAGGAATATTAGGACTGAAAGGAAAGTATGCAAACATATTGCATACTGGGGAAGCACCTGCTTCAGCTGTGTGAGAGCACACCAAATTTGAGGCACACTCTTCACCCATGCAGCTCATTCTGTATGAAATTACTTGCCCCTCACACACATTCACTGTTCTTTGAATTTCAAAGTGACAATAATTTTAATTCAGCTTTGAAAATGCTCTGGCATTACTAGGAAAAGAATGAAACAAAGAAGCCCAAACTGATTTTACTATATGTGACTCTCCCAATAACTTCCGTAAGACGAGAATTTTAATATATACATATTAGTAAGTGGCGAGTGGGGTTCATAGAAGACAGGAGAATTAATTTAAATGATTAAGAAAGGTTTAAGCCATGGTCTGATAAATACTAAGCAAGAAATAAGCGAGGAACATGTCACAACATGAGTGATCTGTAAGTAGTTAGGTCATGAAAAGTTAGCTCAGCATTATATAGGCTCAGGTTAAAGTGAGGATTTGTGAAGCAACATGTTAGGCACTGAATTATTTTTTTAGGAAGGTCATTTCCATGGCAGATGATTATTATTGAGTAATATTGAAAGGAGTCCTCTGGGACCAAAGGAAATGAGGAATAATAAATGATAAGGTCATCCTTAATTGCTTATTTGTTTGTCTCAGGACACGGTGGAATGTTACTAACTAGGAGGAGATAAAAATGGATGAGATGCTAGAACACTGGAAATGCATCAGACATCTTGGTATTTATGGAAATATTACTGGGGAAAGGAATATAAGAGACTGAGATCATTCGCTAATAATTCCATAACCTGAGTGTGGGCATGACAAGCAAGAAGAACTGGAGAAGTCAGGAGAACTCAGGGTTTGGAGACATGGAATGCCTTGTATGGAATATTGTGTTTTATTTATTTTACATTATTCAAAATTCTCTATTTTTAGCTTTGCCTCTTCAATTACTGCAGGTGATATGAATTAAGGGCAGTGAAGTTGTGAAAGTCTTTTCCTTTATGACAATATGTACTGAAAGGAAGTAAAGTTGGAAGGAAAATGTGTTTAAAGGAACATAACATTGGTGTGTATGATCTATTAAAACAAAGCAAAACCACCACACACACATGCACACACGCACGCACACACACACAAACACACATACAATCCCAGTAGTTGTATTAAGGCAAATGTGCCTTTTGGAAGAGATAATACACTCTATTTAATGTGGGATTCGTTTGAGAATTTAAGTGTCTTAGTCTTAGGCACTTTAGAGTCAACTCAGTTAAAAATCATGCAAGTCTACTGCTGGTAAGCCAAGGGTGACAGAGAGAGAGAGAGAGAGAGAGAGAGAGAGAGAGAGAGAGAGAGAGAGAGAGAGAGAGAGAGAGAGAGAGAGAGAGAGAGAGAGATTAGCCTTTTTTCTGTCTTTTTTAAAAATTTTACTTAATCATTTTACAACCTGATTCCAGCACCCTGATTCCAGTCCCTCTTCTCCTTGAAGCCCTACCTCCTGCCAATCCCTCCCGTCTCTCCTTCCCCCCTCTCCTTCTTTTCAGAGAAGGGGAGTCCCTTCAGGGGTAACAACCAAGCCTGGCACCTCAAGTCACAACACAACTAAGTGCATCTTCTCCCACAGAGGCCAGGCAAGACAGCCTAGCTAGAAGAAAGGGATCCAACAGCAGAAGACAGAGATAGCCCCTACTCCCATTATTAAGGGACCCACATGATAACCGAGCTGCACATAGGCTTCATATAGGTAGGGGGCCTAGGTCCAGCCCATTCAAGCAGCCTTTGGGCTATGACTATCTGTTCTTATCAGTTTAATATTTTAGCCTCTTTGAAAGTTTGTATGGCTATCATCTTTTCTTACTGCTCAACATATCATGACATATTCTGAGTAAGTTTTTTGTAACTTGAGGAATATTTAAGCTGTTAATATTTGTGTTTTTGTTTATACTCCAAATGCACTTAGGTCACATAATAGAAAAGAAATCTAGGCAATTATTTTCATTCCCATAACAGGTCTCTGACTCATTGCCATTCCAGTGTGTTTTTGTTGGTTGCCATGCCATTTGGCTCTTCCCTATCTGTCATTTGATGCCCAACCCCAAATCTCCCCTCAGGGAGAGTTTTGAGCATGCAAAACATCTAAACACATCAGAGCAGGGTGACTTACAGACAGTTTCTTAGCTTTGCTTTAATTTTCCTTTTATTTTCACTGACAGCAAAATTTTTCTGGAGATTACAATCAAGATAGTGTATTAATAGAAATAACATTCATAGAAGCTTAGACATAAATGATAATAGTCATAATAAGGATCTCGTGTACCAAGGCATTCCACACAGAAGATAACAGCACAATAAATAAAGTTTCCATTTGTCACACGATAAATCGAATAAAATTGCAATAACAAAAACTGTGACTTTATAAATGTTCATATGCTAAAAATACAAGCAAAACTGTGAAAGCATGCACGAGAGACAAAAGCTAAAAGTGAATAATTATAGCCCCCCCCCGAAAGACAATGCAGTCAATACAAATGTTCAAGTATTATGAGCAAAGAAGGGGAGAGTCACATAGGAGTTTCCGATAAATCAATTACGTTTACTACCCAGGGGGAGTGAAGTACTGATATATCTGTCTTTGCCTATTAACACTCCATGCTGGTAGAGTACATAATGTTATTATTCATTTAGAGTACAGATTCCACTTCATTTGATCATATTTCATACGGTCAGGATCAAATCAGTTTCACTGTTTAGTTTAATTTTAAGTAGACGTTTTGGTATTAGAAAAATATTCTCAAGATCAAGCCAGGATGGTGCCCTTTAATTCCAGAGCCTCTGCCAGATGGCATGTTCTAACACATCACTGCTATGACAAATTGACAGGTCATAGTCTTTTCCTAACCACCTCGGGATGCTTCTAGGTCAAAAAACAGGTTTACTTTGTTCCTCCACTTTGCTGTAAGAAGTGATCTGTCATAGCAAATAGAAAGCAGTGAAAATAGTAATCATACAATTGTTTAATGTTTCTAAGGATGCTTGATTATTTTTTTGTAAATATTGAAAAGGAGGTCGTATTGCTCAATAAAACTAGGAGTTATGTAACACATTGGTGGGTTTGCTCATACAGTATAATTCTGCCCCAACTTAACTAATCTAAGCAGTACCTTTGGTTGAAAAGGCTATAGATTCAAACAGTGGCTAGTTTCTGCATGACTAGGAAAAACATGTTTGTTATGGGAGTAAAAAAATAAAATTTGTCTGTTAAATTACACATAAATATAAGGTACAAATGTATTTTTAAAATACAGATTAAAATAATCACACTTGCATCGTATACATACGAAAATACAGTATTTAATATTCAATATACACAGACACATTTATGATAAATGCAACTATTTGGCAATGCCAGTTTTTTGGGGGGAGTTTCCTGTCCCTTAATTCCACACACATGGAAACCCAAAGGCTCAGCTAAAGTCTTCTAACTCTGGCGGACATCTTGAAGCAATTTGTTGATCTCAGCCACCAGCTCGCTGGCATCCATGAGTTCGTGTTTTCCATCGCCAAGATGGTTGAGCACATTGTCAAAATCATCTTCCTCATAGTTTTCAGGGATCTCCTCCATGGCTGGCAGCCACTTGGAAGAAGGCTGCACACTGGAGTGAGTCCCCAGAGGAGTCCCAGTGCTGCTGGTGGGATTCTGAAAATGTGTGCTGGCTGCCCAGGCCGCGACCCCTTGTGGGTAACCCCCAGTTTTGGCCTGTGCGGGACCCTTTCGACGTTCCAGGGAGTTGGACCGGTCCGCTTCGCCGCATTCAGAATAGGTGTCTAGGGATGCAGGGAGGAGGCGCTGGAACACACTGCTCATTTCTGATAGCAGAGATGATGTACTGGAGTCCCCCGAGTCCTCATCGCTGGGGGAGTCCTTCCCAAAGGTAGAAAAGCTCTTTTTTTTCTCCCCAGATTCTGCAGGCTGGCTGTCATCCTCGAGGCCCTGGTGTGAGTGCTGCTGCTGAGGCTGAGCTGGGAACTCCTCTCCAGGGATGAACATGTTGCTTCTGTAGTCTGAAGATGGGGAGGGCAGCGGTGGCATCCAGCACTGGTCAGAGTGGCCCAGGACCCTGCACTCCTCCGTGCAGAGCCTCATTGCTGAGAGCAAACAAAGCAGGAAGGGAATCAGTTATTAGACATGGCATTCTCCAAAGCAACGGAAAGTGTCGTTGTATTCTTAGGTTAGAAAGAGCTTTTATTCTATTGTCACTATGCTAAGCTGATGCTAAATTCTTATTAGACACATAAGATCGATTATGACTTCACTTTTCACTTGAATGGAGCCATATGGACCAGATGTCATGCTTGCTGTTATATTCCTCCATTTATTTAAGGAAAGAGAATAACCATTTTGAGTAGTGTTCTGTTCAGATTCATATTTATACACAAACATAGCCAAAAAAAATTTAAGACTTGAGTGATCAAACAAAAGATGAATATAAACTGTACAATGACAACAGCAAGCAATTGAGCTTAGGGTAAGCTCTTTAGTTTTTAATAACACCAGGCAACTGCTGTATTTTCCACCAACTTTCTTGATAATAAGGCCTCTCTGTACCTGCTTTTTATTTAATTGGAGGCACTGAAAACATCAGCTCTCCGGTTATTGGGCTTATCAGTCTTTCTTACGAGTTTTATACATTATTTACTGGCCTATTAAACTAGTGATGCAAGGTGTTCTTAATTAGTACTTTAAGTACCCTGAGTTGTCCTGTTACAGTGTCTACATCTAGGGTTTGAAATACATTAATATTCAATAAATGGGAAAGTCTTTAAAAACTGGAGAATATGAAAAGTGCATTCTTTCATTCTCCCATATATTCCAGTTCCCTAGTAGAATGTGAGTGGTCACATTCATAGAAAACACTACAAATGAGAAAAGCAGAAAAATAAAGAGGGGAGAAATCTCTAAACTCAGTATATAAAGTTGCTAAAATTCATAAAAGCTGAGCTTTACAAAGGTATGACATGTATTCCATAGAATAACCAATTATTTCAAAGAACACTTGGTTTTTTCAATAGCATTTCATTTTAAGACACAGGACATAATTTCAGAAAATGAAAAGATACTCTTTCATCTGAAGAAACCAGGATTGATTCTAGCCATAAGGATATGTTCACTGCTGATTTCATAGATGCAGCTGCTGAGAACATAGTTCCAGCTTGGTCACTGTAAAAAATTATTGCATGCCACATTGCTTGCTAGGGGGATCTAATCACCTACTATGTGCTCTGTGGCTTCTCCACATGCTGTGGTCACCATAGTTTCTGGATGAAAAGTAAGCAGAATGGGATAAATAATTATCTTTAACTGTGTGAAAGTCACTCCTCTCTATCACTGACCTCCATGTTAGGTCTCTCTGGACACCATTTTTAGTAGAAAGGGGAATATGAAAAGCTAACAAAGAAACAAACAAAAGTGAGACCAACTGCTCTAAGAGAAGGTTCTGAAATTTAAAAGCAGGAGAAAACACCAGGGAAAGTATAAGAGAATCAAGGCATTATGCTACAAAGAAAGATTCATCTGAGCAAGCAGGGTGTTTTCAATAAAAACAAAGGTTTAGATGACAAAGCTTCATGTATTATGCTATGTGGAAGTACTGGTCAACCCTGTTTTAATTTATATAGTGGAGAACATAGCAAAGGTGTTTGAAAAGCAACCGGTATACCTTAAAAACAGCACCTAGCTTTTCTCAACAGAAAAGGATCACAGTGATAATGTCCCTACCACAAACCCTTGCTTTGTCCACTGGCTCTCTAAACATGAAAATGAGGCCTGTGTATATTGTCTGCCTCCATCCTGATGGAGGAGAAGAGAACAGCCCTGGCATTGCTGTTCTGGCCCTCAACTCTGGCTTTAGGCTTGGGATGGCCTTCTTTGCTGCACTGCCTTATTTGGCTTTCCTATAATGAGAACAAAATATAACCTGGGATTCTAAAGATCTTGACCATATGCAACCTTTCTCATAACCTGAATACACTGAGCATGTAAGCAGCAAGATAATAGCAAGAAAACAGACCCATGTGACTAACACAAACATCTCAGGAATGATTGTTAAACAGTGAATGCCATTTAAAGCACAATATATAAGTGAGAATTTACCTGTAGAATAAATTAATTAACTTAAATGTAAAGAAGCTGGAAAGATGCTCACTGGTTAAAACACTTGAGGAAGGAGTACTACAACTGGATTTAAGATCCTCAGAACCCATGGACTTGGCGGGTGAGTGTGGTGAATCACCTGTAACCCCAGCATTGGATAGTGGAGACAAGGTATCCCCAGAACAATCTGGCTAGCTAGAGTACTCACATCAGGAGCTCTGGATTTGACTGAAAGCTACTGCCTCGTTAAAAATGATGGGAGAGCTAGTGAAGATGATTGCAGGCATTATCTCAGAACTCTACCCACATTACAGATACATATACCACATACAAATGTGCACATACATGAAAATATACATACACACACATGTATACCACATACATATTCATGAAAATGGGAACAACAAAAATAAGAAGTGAGACTCATGGAAAAATAACAAAAATAAGGAAGACAGCAGCAACTGGGAGGGTAAGGGGGAACTGCAGCAGCATGCACTGGAAACACAGAGGCCTTGAATATGCATGCTTAGTGTACGAGTTCAAAGTTGAACTAGAAAGAGAGAAAAGTGCTGACAAACGTGAGTCAACAAATAAAAATGCAAGTTTGTTTAGCTCCTCAATTTAAAAAAAAGCCCTACATTTGTGTGGGTATTAGAAGAATGAATGGCCAGAAATGGCCCTTTTGGCAAGCCATACAGTGCAACACAATCTATATTTGTTCACAAATCAATGCAGAAAACAAGTTGGAACAAGACACTTAGGACTAAAAATATATACATACTTTAGAAAATTGTGCTGATGACTGTTAATAAGATTCAGATGTGGACCAACATTTTTCTCTACTCATAGTATTTCTTGGGTAGATACTTTCGCAAAGCACGAGTTTTACACCCTAATGAGCCTGCAGAAGTTGCCAGAATGAATAGGAATCTAGGATATCGACACTGTCACCGCAGTGATGCTCATGATTAAAAGATCTCTGTAGACACACAGTATTCATTGCAGTCTGTACTAACAAAACATGAACACAATGGCATCATCACCAATCACTTCTCATTTAAGTGCTCTGCTTGAGAATGGCCCAGCCCCATGTAGAGGTAGGAAGTAATTGAGGCAGGAATGTGCCTCCTATGATCTAATTGGTTGGAAACATACATGTGCCCCCACACACACAGGCACGCACACACACACACACACACTACAATTTTGAACAACTGTATAAAACTGATGGAAATAAAGGTACTTTATAGTCAAGATTCGCTGTTTTCTAGTGTTTATCTTTGCCTATATATAGTTAGATCAATCTTTTTATACTCTAATGTTTATGACTGCTATTATTAATCATTATTTGGTTCAAGTACTAAATAATTCTCCTGACATGAACATATGGAAAGATGGTAACTTTGGAAATACAGGGGAGGGAAAAATAACTGCTTTAAAAGACACACACACACACAGAGAGAGAGAGAGAGAGAGAGAGAGAGAGAGAAGAATCACTGAAAAAACACAAAGTTTTGAATTTTGGTGTGCTCTGGGTTCAATTCCCACAATTGTAAGTAATGAATGGGTGAATGAATGCAGGAATGAATCCATGAACAAAACACTGAAAGTTAACTATTCAAATTATATGACTTTGGAGTTTAAAAAGACCTCAAATGTTGTTTAGATCCACAAATAGCAAGGTTATTTTTCTAGAATAGTCTATTTTCTAGTCTCCATTCTATTTCCATGATAAATTGAAATTCCCATCAGCAAACCTCCTGTGTTTTGAAAGATCTACTGCAATTCTGATGTTATGCCCATGTGCTTCTGTTTATGAAATAACCTAATCTGGAAAATTCTGCCATTCTAGTGTAGGGCCCTGTCAGCATCATAGCACAGGATCATAGAAATTCAATCAACTTCATTATATAAGTCAGAATAACAAAACTAATTGTCTTTGAGCATGGTTTCTTGGGGCATATATGTTTTCTTAGGTATTTCAGAGATTTGTCTTCAGATTGGCCTAAAGACTCTATGAATTGAAAATAAACAGATTCCATGGGTGACTGTGCAAACATGCACACTGTAGGCCTCAATACAACTACACAGCCTTCCTATACATTTATCTAGTCATAGATAAAGTATCTCTTCTTATAATCACAACTGAATGATCAACACTTAACGGTTGCAGAGTGGTTGCTATGTCTTCAGGATGTAAAAGCAAATACAGGTCCAGGGAGATGGGTCAGCGGCTGAGGGCTTGAGGATCTGAGTTTTACTCTCCAGCACCCATGTGCAAGCCAGTTATGGCTGCTGGTCCCTGTAACCCTGGCATTAGGGAGGGCAGAGAAAGTCATACTGGAAGCTTGCTACCCAACCAACTAGCCATATCCATGAGCTTCTGAAGAAAATGTCTTCTTTCGAGGCAACAAGGCAAAGAGAACAGAGAAAGACATCCACTACCTTCTGCCCCTACCTGGGCACACATGGGCAAACGCATATGCACATGAGCTTTATGTACAGCGGGGGGTTATAACAACCAAGCTAGGCAATTTATTTTAAAAACAAAACACTTGTTACTTTACGTAAGTTGTAGATTAGTGGTTAAGGGTTGGGAAAATGGGTCTGATACCACAATCTCATCCTCACCAGACACTGCCTGCCTGCCTGCCTGCCTGCCTGCCTGCCTGCCTGGGGCACGTTGCTGTTACTTTGATAAGCCTCCAGTTTTCAAATCTGAGAATATATTTGAACACTAATGTCACTGCTACCACCACAACTAACTCCAATGAGCCTGGCATCAATGTTCTTAAAATGTTAAGAGGTTAGTCACTAAAATGCATATAATGTCAACAGCCACCACTACAGCTAAAGTGGCAAAGCCTCAGTCCAAATGAACCCAGAGTACTCAGCCTGGGCCTAGAGGGTGCCCAGCCGGTGAGTACTGCTGCTGGTTAGCTAGTGCCACCATGATCCCTATCACTAATTTACTGATTTCCCCCAAATTCCGGGTGAACTCCCTCATGTTTTCTATCCTCCTTTTTTTATCTTTACAAAGAAAATTCATGTCAGAAGTAAGATGGGAGTGAACTATTGTTCTTTGTCTCTGTGTGTATTGCAAATGATAGTCAATGAATGTAGATATATGGACAGTCAGAGAAACACTCCTGAATTCCTAAGGGTTGATTTCTTACTACAGCCCTTAGAACAGGGCTGCTACTGATGTTCTCAATATTTGCTCAGTTGGATTAGAGTTCCTACTGCACAATTAGAAGAGTCACTAAGAAAAAAATTGGTTCAAAACTTAATAGAATTTCCTCCACCTGGCTCTGTGCTTTCTGGATCCCCCTCTGGGTTTGTTTTCCTCCTCCATTGCTGTACAGACTCAAAATGAAAGGTGGCATGAAATATGTTCTGCTCACCACCTACAAAAGTACATTCCTTGGCTTATTTTTAGTGCTTAAAGTATACCCTTTCCAGTGTATTTTAGTCTCTGATTTTGTGAGTTTGTTCCCATCACAGGAAATGCATCCTCCAAATTATAGTCCAGTTCTCTGCTACTCACGAAACAGGCTGTCTGAATACAAACAGCCACCTAGTAATTTTCTAGAGCCCCTCAGGAGTGCCCTGTGGCACTGCCGGACAGGACAGGAGGAGGAGGGAAGTGGCTCGGTTTTCTTCTGCGCTCCCATCCCTCCCTTCCCCTATTCAGCCCTCATATTTGTTTCCTCCCTACCAATTGCTGATCGTGGATTTGGGGAAGGAGATTTAAAAATGCCTCACACTTGCTTGCTGCTAAAGGAGTACAGATCACCCCTGTTTTCAGTGCAAAGGATAAAGACAATAGAGAGAGCAACTTGAGAGACACTGCCCAGTCCAGGTATTGTGGTAGCTGTGAAAATAAAGATTAGCTATCATTTTCCTCTTACCTGCTGGAATTCTTCCATCTGTGAGAAAGAGATCACTGAATCCTTCCCCCAGCAGCCTGTCTATTGGAGAATCTCGCCCCAAGTCATAATCACTGTCCCCTGCTTCGCTGTCTCCACGGCCACTGTCTTTCAAGCTAAATTTATCCATGTCTTGAAGGGCGTATCTAGCAGTGAAAGAAACACACAATTTTATTACGAGGCGCTTAAGTTACCTGAGACACAACAGCTCACACAAAGACAGTTCATACCTATAGCTCCTGGAATATTTGTTTCCTCGAAAACTTGGCCTTGGCTGATATTGCCCCTGATGCAGCATGGAGAGAAGCTGGGAGACCTGCTGGAAACCAAAGAGACAGAACTGATTTCTGAACAGAAAAGAAAAGCCCCTCAAGCATTCATGTGCATTGAGGAAGGAAAAGGAGCGGCCTGTTATTACATGCTAAACACACAATTTCTGTATGTCAGTGATTTACATATGCTAGGCAGTGCAGAAAGCTTAGCCAGCCTCCAAACACAGTTAAAATATATTGCAGGAAGAGCTGGATAATCTCAGAACACAACTGAATTGGTCACTCTTGAAAGACTTCATTTAAAATAACCATCTTTCTTTACAGGTTAGATAAAATGAACAGACATAAAAAAATATAAAATCAGAAAATCTAGTAAAATTGTGTTAGCCCAACTAGTTACAACAATGCCAGAATACTGCACAAAGTTTAACAAAGACAGCATGCACTGTAATGAGATTCTGAAAGCCCAGGATGTTGATTTTTCTCGAGAGATTTTAACAACGAGATTAAGTGGGTCCCTTTAGTTATTTTCCTTTCCAGCATCTGAGAAGTGCAAGGAATCTGACTAGACAATCCCATGTGAGCTTCATATTTATTCTCTGACAACACATATAATACATGCAAGTGAATTATTTGTATATAAAAAAAAAACAGAAGAGCTGCCAAAGTGTGTACTTGAGATAGGTCTACACTGTGACTGGAGTAGAGCTGGAAAGTCACTTATCAATGACAACCTTAAAGGTATGATTGCTGCTCAGCCTATGAGCACTAACCTCTGGCTTTACCAGGTGCTGTAGTTTATGATCTTACCTCAACAGCAGGAGTGGCATGGGTGAGTTCTAATGAGAAATTCTCTGGCACGTGGTTTGATGAGATGGTCACCAAGCTGTTGAGTGACTGGTGGCTGTTGTGACTCTGGCGGCTGCCCATTTGCCCCCTCTCCAAGGTAGGAGAGGAAGAGGGAGAGGATCTGTGGTGAGATCGGATAGGCAGAGTGCCATTGATGGTGGGCACCAGGGTAATGTCTCCTTTGTGAATCTGCCTGGATGGCCTTTTTGGGTGATGCTGGTAAGTGGATTCTGCCACCCTACAGTTGTAGGACCTGGTGTCTTTCTTTTCTCGGTTACATCTCGTTGCAAAGAGTACCATAATAACCAGCAACACTGCACAAATGGCTCCCAAGGAAATGATTATGATCATGGACACATCCATGGATGCATGGCTGACGGAGGTCATGGCTGTGCTTGTCACAGATTCTGCATAGTCAAAGACCATGCATTTCAGAAGGACTTTAGTATACAGAGGAGGGTTGCCCTTGTCCTGGATGATAACTGATAGCGCCCATTCAGTAGAGGGAATGGATTCCATGCTGACATTGGTATGAATGTCACATGACCTTGGATCTATGATGAATATGTTCTCCTCATTACCAGCTACTATGGAGCAACTGAGTTCGGCATTTGCACCAGAGTCTCTGTCAATTGCCCTTATTCTGGTGACATGAAAGCCACTTTCAGCTCCTTTGGGGATGGAGATTTCTGCAGTGTTATTGTGCATCGCAGGCCCTATAACCACAGGGATGTTGTCGTTCTCATCAATGATGGTCAGCACAACTGTGGTGTTGCTTACGAGTTGTTTCTGACTCCCTCCATCCCTTGCCTCCACCACAAAAGTGATCTGACTCACTTCTTCATGGTCAAAGATCCTGAGGGCGTAGATGGCACCATTAGATGGGTCAATGGTTACATACGTGGTAATGGAACTTCCCAAGACAAAACTCTCCAAAATGGTGTATGTCACATGTCCATTTTCACCCAGATCTGGGTCCACTGCTGTAACTGTGGTGATATATGCCCCTGGCGAGTTATTCTCTGAGATGACAAATTCATATCGGCTCCTCTGGAAGCGAGGTGGGTTGTCATTTATGTCATTGATTTGAACAGTAAAATGTCTCACTGAAGAGAGGCTGGGTGTTCCCTTGTCCTCAGCAATCACAGTCAAACTGTACTCAGATCTCTTTTCTCTATCCAGAGTGGCATTGGTCAAGATTAAATAGTTGTTTTCATATGTCTTCTGAAGCTTAAAATGTCCATGCCCATGAAGCTTACAGATTATTTCCCCATTCAGCCCAGAATCCTTGTCTTGAACCCTGACGATGGCAACAAATGTATCAATGGGATCCCCTTCAAAAACATAAGATATCTCTTCTTTTCCAGGGGACATGAGGTTTATGCTAATTTCAGGTTTATTGTCATTGACATCCACAACCTTAATTATGATTTTGCAATGAGCAGGAATGGAATTGGGACCCAAGTCTTGGGCTTGAACGTCTATCTCATAGGACTTGGTGATTTCGTAATCCACTGGCTTGAACAGAGTCAAGTGTCCTCTTTCTGAGTCGATCTTAAAAGTCTCTATAATTTTGGGGGACACATGACTGCTGAAAGAATACACAATTTTCCCATTAGCGCCCTCATCTGGATCTGTGGCGTTTAGATCAAGGAGCAAGGTTCCAACGGGGGAGTTTTCTAAGAGTTGTATTGTGTAAGAGGGCTGCTCAAAGGCGGGGCTGTTGTCGTTGGAATCCGAGATGCTTATTTTCAGGATGGAGGAACCAGACCTCTGAGGCACTCCCATGTCGGAGGCAGTGAGCTGAAGCTCGTAGCTTGCCTTCAGCTCACGATCCAACTCTTTCACCACTATGAGTTCAGCATACTTGGCCCCGTCTGTCCGGGTTCGCACTTCGATACTGAAATAATCATTAGCAGAGAGCGAGTAGGTGTGGAGGGAATTTTCACCAACGTCTGGATCGAACGCACCGTCCAGCGGGATGCGAGTCCCCACTGCTGCGCTCTCCGAGATCTCAATGGGAATGACGGGTCTTGAGAACTGAGGGGAATTGTCATTAATGTCCAGCACGTCCACTTCGATATGGAACAGCTGCAAATGCTCGGTCGGCAGAGTGAGCACATCAAACTCTATCGAACAGTTCAAGTTTTTTTGGCATAGTTGCTCGCGGTCGATTTTAGCCCCTATGCTGATTTCTCCGGTATTCTCATTTACGACCAGGAGAGAATTCCCCCGTGGCATGGCTCGGAAACGAACCGCAGAAGGGTTTGGTAGCTTTAATAAAACATCAGCCACGTCTTCTGACAGTCTAGCAATTACCGATCCGACCCTCTGCTCCTCATAAATCCTGTATCTCAGATTCTTACCCAGGACGTCGTGGCTGAAAAACGCCATCAGAAGTGCAAGTGCGAATCTAAAGTGCATGTTAGTATTCATTTGGTGCATTGGTCAGCTGCAAGATTCCCTTCCCAGGGCGAGTTAGAAGAGCCCAGCAATCCCCTCAACTCCCTCCCCGCCACTCAGAGCTCTAAGCCACATCGGGGTCTCAGCGACTTGAAAGCGACTCTTAATCACACAGCAATTAACAGCCCGCAAACTTCAGTTTTCATACACACCGTGTGGCGACTTCCAGACAGGAGCGCGAAGTCCCCTCCTGGTGGGGGTGGCCGCCGGTCCTCCTGGCTGGGAGCAGTGTCACCTCGGCCTCGCTCCCCGCGTGGACTCCGTCCCCATCTATTCCGGGGTGCTGGAGGAGTCTGCAGTGTGTCTTTTCCCCGGGCGATTCTCGATGTTTTTTTCTTTTCTTTTCTTTTCTTTCTATCTCTTTTCCCTTTCTCTGCTCGGCTGCAGACTAAACACCCGTGATTGCTGACTCCAGTCTGAAAATCTCTACAACTTCAGTTCAACTCAGACAAAGCTCTTTGCCTGGCGTGTGTTGAATCGCTTCCAGCCAATCAGCGAGCTTCCAAATCCGAGGCTGCTGGAGTCACCGGAGCGAGGGAGGGCGCGCGTGGAGGGTGGGAGCCGGAGGGTGGCGGGCGCGGGTTGGGGACGCGGGAGCGCGGCCGGGGGTGGGGTTCAGCCCTCCCCGCCCCTCCCCCATCTCCATCCACTTTCTCCAAGCGTGCCGCGACAAAGGGGAGGCAAATTACAGCAGGAAAGAGGAGAAAAAGACAGCCAGAGAAAGAGGGAAAAGGAAAAGAAGAAAAAGAAAAACTTTAAATCAACTTCTGGCCGCTTGTGTTTATTATGGCACATTAAATAGTTCTTGTTTTCTTAATTGGCCTTTTCTGCTGCCTCAAAGATGTAATCATCTTGCTTTTTAGGGGTCTTTAAGTGCTGGTTTCACTTAAAATACCTCCAGTGTGTTTTGGCGGTGGAGGAATTTAATAAAATGGGAAAACTTGCTTCTAATTATGCACCTTCCCTTCCCTCCCCCCGCCCCCACCAGGTCTTTTCTCCTCCAAGGAGCACACAAGCCGATTTTCTTGGAGCTCTGTTTTAAAGAATAGCCCAAGTGGAGAGGTTTCATTTTCTGTTTTCTTTCATCTTTACTCTTTGAAGATAAGAAAGGGGCCTATCTTGCACTCCTGATTTCTCTTAATTAGCAAGATTTAAAGGAACACCTCAGAGTTTGGAACTAATTAACAAAGGAATTCTACCTTATTTCAGCCTTTCTTTAGTTTGAGCAAAATTGTTCCAGATACTTTTTTTTCCTTGCACTAAAAAAAAAAATCCTGTTCATCTTGAGCAAAATATATAGCTTGGGTAAAATTGGTAGCCTTCGCCTAGCGAATTCTAGCGATAGAGTACTATCCATCCATTGTGAGTTTTTGCAATGAGTACTGAAAAGACATGGACTCAGTAGTTTACAAGTCAAATTTTTATAATATATACATTATTTATGAAAACACTTTCCAGATATGTATTTTAAAACCCCAAAGGTTGTTTACACTGAGAAATAAAATGCCTGAGCTGAAAATTGCATTTTTTGTGTGCATCAGAGTGCTGGAAATATCTCAGGAGGTTGGTGCCGTATCCAGGTCACAGAGTTGATATGGTATTCTTATTTGAAAATATGATTATTTATGATGCTCCTTCTGCTCTGCGGCTCCTTTTAAGTTTATCACTGTGGCTGCATTCCTGCTCACCCTCCCCCACCTTTTGCATTATTCCAAAGCTGTCTTCAGCTGCTTCCATATTCCCTGCTTCACAGAATCTCCCTGTAACTTATTTTCCATTTATTTTCTCCCACTCTATTTTGCCCCCCAGAAACACATTAAAAGAAAAGTCATTTTCCAATTTTTTCACTTTGCTTTCTCTCAGCAGAACTCGGCTAAAGTCACTGAGAACATGCTTCTCAGAGAAGAAATCAGAAGAGTCCCAGTATGTACTCTCCTTCATTTTAGGCATTCAAAAGCATTTTATAAGCCATTGTCTGTTCCCCCTTCCTGAAACCAGTGCTGTGTGGCAAATTGCGCAGAATAAGAACGCCTGTAATGAATGTGTTTAGTGCTGGGTCACACTGATGAACACTCTGCCCCAGTGAATACCGCCATTTTACAAGTTTGCAACCCTTTCAACTTATTGGTCCTCAAACCCTATAGACAAACTCGGGGGAAAATAACACAAGCAACAGGGACTGTAGAAACCCACAGCCATCTGGCCTAGATCGCTAACAATCTGAACCAATAATTATATCAGTTCAGGCTTTATAGTACCCCTCTGTAAAAGCCAAAGGAGCAAAGAAAGGAATTAGTGACTATTCAAAGTTGGGGGAGAATTCCAAAGTAATCTGTGTCCACTAATTTGAGGAGAGTTTTCTTTATGAATGTGGTAATCCCCAGAACTCATGTCTTGGGTTTGGTCAGTTTAATTTACAAGATATGGCTTCCACTTGCTCAGAACACCATGCTTTAGATCACCTTTCTCTTTCTTCTCACAGTGTGCTTGCACGTCAATATCATATAAATGACTTCAAGGTCATGCTTCAAGATAATTAGCATAAATTGCCAGGTGATATGTGGCCATCAAGACTGTGTTTCTGTGGCTATGACTTTAATGATCTTGGAGTCATCTCATGAAGTATGGCGCTTTTCGCTTATAGCAGTATGGAAACCAAATATAACTTCATTTTCAGAGTCTAATGTCTTTCTGAATGGTTTAC
This sequence comes from Pachyuromys duprasi, assembly GCA_028658305.1. NCBI lineage: Eukaryota > Metazoa > Chordata > Mammalia > Rodentia > Muridae > Pachyuromys > Pachyuromys duprasi. Next base: position 29,496,769 of record CM053766.1, on the reverse strand, counting down.
ATACCTACTTGATCATGTATTCTTCCCTACCCATAGCCTCTGCTCCATCACTCCCCTCCCCATGGTATTTTGGATAGTAACAAGGGCCCATGGAACATGGTAGCTCACCCTTTAATCTAGGCATGTGGGAAGCAGGTGAAACTCTATGAGTTCAACTCCAGCCTCATCTGCATTGTAAATTCCTGTCCAGTGAGAGCTATATAATGAGGCCTGGTCTAAAAACAGGAAAAAAAAAAAAACAAAGAAAGAAGAAAGATTTCCTTTATGTGTTTCATTAATTCTAACAAATCAAAAGTTCATTATTTCATATCTCTACAAAGAAAATACAAAAACACAAACGCAAACCCCCTGCCTCCTAGACGACTCCTGAGGGAAGAGGTGGACAAGCTTCTTTTAAGCAGGCCCCTGACCATGGCCTGATAGAACTCACTTCTTAAGGTATTCACAGGTGTGAAAACCAATAGACGACTTTCTCAAAGAACTGTATTGCTCTCTCTCTCTCACTCTCTTCCCTTTTGTCTTGTGTGGTTATTTACCTATGTGCATAGGTGCATGTGTGTGTGTGATTATACCTCTGTACATCCATGTGGTGTTGTGTGGAAGTGTACACACATGTGCATACTTGTGTTAACATGTATGTGTATCACCTCTTTTGATTACTTTTTAAAGAAAAAGTCAGCTACCTCTGCCTGAGTATTTTTATAGTTAACATTGTCCTTCCTACTAAAAAGTAAGGGAAGCAAGGCCTCACCTCTACAGCCTAAATGCTTCCATATTAACAAAAAGCTCTCTTTTGGTGTTGGGGTGTAAAGGTAAAGCTGGATTTATGAAGTGCAGAAATAAATTTTGTAAACATCATAGTTATTGTTTTATAACAGCATATGAAAATTTAAAAGCAGTTAGAATGTTGGAGTAACAAATATTCACTTGTAACTCACCATATCACATCTTTTCTACCACCAAAATGCAAAAAAAGAAAAGCCCCATATTTTGTTTTCTTCTCGAGATAACATTTTAATCTCCCCTGATATTTGTTTAGAAATGACCCTTCTGGACACCATATGGGCATAATAAGCCACAGTAATCACTCTATAATCTAACTTGGGAAATTAGAGGGGAAAAAAGCTTTATCAAAGACTAGTGAGGTTAAGGAAACTCAGTCAGTGCTCCAAGGTTGATTGAAAGAAAGAGCTTGATAGAAGAGCCCAGCCAACGCATGATTACAGGTTCTACCGACTGAAAGCTGGAGAATTTTGAGAAGCCTACCTAACTTTAGTAAATCTATGTGATCCTATAGAGGTAGTTGTGCTAATAACTTTCTACAAGAAAAAAAAAATCTTGCAAGAATCTCAATGACAGGTAAATGTTCAGAGGCCAGGCCAGAGAAGATAGATGGCTAAAGGTATTTTCTTAGACTTTGTGAGTGCTTTTTGCATAAAATTTGTTGAAGGAAAATAAATGTATGTTAGATGTATAGCCTTTGGTTCCTTTCAGGCATTTTAGGCTGGGGAGTTGAAGCTCTCTCCAATTGGCTTTGTGAAGGCCAACTATGAAGCATAATAGACAATACTAGACATATGGAACTATGAAGATCTTAAAAGGCTATATTTTCACTGAAGGAAATATCCTACTATCTACCAAATATACCAGGTTGATCATGCATACAAATGCAACTAATACTAAAATCAATAGTATTGGATGTTTATCAATATTATATCAGATATACACCTGGTATGTGCCTCTTCTCCCTTGACCTAAAGTATATGTATATAAAATCATAATTTGATATGATCTCTTGTCAGTGGCAAGGAGAGATAGAAATCTGTCAAGTATAACTTTTATTTTAAAGTGTATTAACATTCCTTTTGCCAACCATATAACATCTCTCTATGTTGCTCTCCCTGGAGTCCTTATACTAATCCAGTCAAGAATATAATAGTAAAAACTGAGTAAACAGTATTCTCTTTCCATTGACACACATTCATTAAACCAAGTGAAGAGAAAAATGAGTCTATCTAGAATTTTGACTTGTGGAGTAGCAAGAGACTCTGGTAAACTCTGATCAAAACAAAATGGGATAAGGACCACAGAACAGCTACACACCTGGAGACAAGGCTGTTTAGGAGGCAGCAGGAGCCAAGATCCAGAAAGAGCTGGAATCTGCTGACTGGAGTGACAGGTGCTAGGTTAATTGCATCTGCACGGGCAATCAGTATTTGGGATGTCCTGCCAAGAGGACCATGCCAAGTTCCAGCAGGTGGCTTAAAGTCTGGCAAAAGATGATCTTCTCTGTGCAAATGAGAGACGCCTAGGTGAGCTGCTATTCATTTTATGGCTCTGGGTCTTCCAAAACAGGCAGGTTATGAATTGGCGATCAAAATGAGGAGACTAACACAGGTACACCCAGAGATAGGGAGAATAGAAAATGAGCCCATGCTAGAATCTTAGTCAGAAACTGAAACTAAGTCTAGTTCACAGATCAACAAGATTTAGCAAGGATGATTTTAGGATTAATAACTATAAATCTGCCCCTGTTTTGTTTTGTTTTCTGCTTTGTGAGACATGGTTTCTCTATGTAACCTTGGCTCTTGCTATGAAGATTGTGATGGCCTCAAAGTCACAAAAAGCCACCTGCTTCTGCCTCCTCAGTGCTGGAATTAAAGGTGTACACCACCATACTTGACTTTGTAAACCCATACCTTCACAGACATTGCCTGAAGCAATAATCTTAGCCAAAATAATTACTATAGTTACAGCTGAGAAACCTTGAGTGAAGTGAGTCTCCATCTTTAAATCAAAATTGGGCAGTCAGTGATGATGGTCTCTGGAGCAGCATCGAGAACTGCCTATATTAATTTGCAGAAAATGAAGGATCACAGACAACTAACCCCACTTAAACACATTGTGCCTCTTACTAAGAGTTTTAAGTGGTTCCCATGCACGTCGAAGTCAGAGACGCATCATTGTGAATCATCTATTTTCAACATTGGTAGGCATTCTAACATGATGGTAATTAAGTCTATGGCTGTGAGACCACTCCTCTAGGGAGTGTAGAGAAAATTGACACATGGAGACAATTACTGTAAAATGGGCCTGGGATTAGACATCATTAATTCAAGAACATTAAGTAGAATTGATATAAGAAAGTTTTCTCTTATTAGTTTCATAGTGAGGAGGGAAATTAAGCTTCCCTTTGGATTCAATGACTTATACCAGATATTGCCCTGTTTATCCATTCAGTGTTTATAATTTTTACTTACAGGAAACTGTTTTTAAGAAAAAGAGGTCTAGCTATTTTTACATAGTAATTCCTGAGACAAAAATATTTCCAGTGTCATCGACTATTTGTATATAGGTTTTTTATGCACACATATAGACACACACACGTATTTAGGATTTTCAGGCTATGCAGTTGTATCTGACAGGTATGTGGAGGTTATAAACTTTCTTATGCTGTTATTTTTTACTCATTGTCAACATACCTTCATCCTTGACCATTCCTTCCTTGGGTGAGAAAGTACATTTTCCATTGTTTCTTTTTATACCTAAGCACGTCCTGCTCAGGAATAAATGAAGTGAACAAGCAGAAGCAGGGCAGACAGTGTACTGTCTGTGATTCTCTGTTGAAATCCAGTTTAGAAAACTCTTTTTGGATGCACCTTAATAAATGTTTTATTTGCCTATGCATTTGAACATTTCAACTTTGGGCATTCAATTCCTTATAGACTACTGACTATTCTCAAGATAAAAGTTCAAAGATTATAAAGGAGAATTTTGCACATTCTCTTAAATAATAAAAATCAAGATATTTATTTTTTCAGGGTGTATTACATTAGAATAAAGCATCTAAAACAGAGGTTTTTAACATAATGATGAACTTAATATGTACTATTGAATATTAATATTAATTATCCAATGAAAAAGCTCACCATTATTAAATATAACTATATTGTTGGAAACACCAGGAGCCAGTTGCTTGTTTTCTTGATATTTGTACAAAATTAGTCATTTTCTAGTTATCAACCACTATATGGGTTTCTTTTACAGAAGTTTATTCTAGAAATTTGCAGTATAGTTAAAAACAGAATTATTAAACTGTAAGAGCTTAATTTTTCATGAGGAAGATAAACTTGATGATACTTTTTCAAAAACAGCTTCCATTAAGAACAATTAAGATTTCATAAAATCATAGCTACCAATAATTAACAGAATGTAAATGGAGCAGATCCCTAACTATGAAACTAATTTCTGCAATTAATACAGATGCTTAGCTCTTTGATACTCACAAGGGAGAGCAATGGTGGATACATACAAATGTCAGATGTATTGGAATTATACTCATGAACTCAGTGGGGCTGCTCTGATTGACAGAGGTCATCATTTATAGTGGTGGTAACCTAAGACTATAGCCAAGCACATTACAGTGATCTGACATTGTGTAAACACACATCACACATTGTTAAATTGCATTTGTGCATGTATGTGTTCATGCATTTATATGTACGCAGTGCTTCAAAGGGAACAAAGCTGAGAAGAGAATCTAAAGCTTTAATTGAAATAATGATTCTTTCCAGTCAGGCACACAATGGGCTGCCGTCTATGTGAGCATTCTAACTCTCTTATTGTCACTGAGTTCATTTTCTTTCACATTTGGATATATTAATTTAATTATGATAAATGAGCCAATTATATCAGATACTGTCTATCCAGAGTAGTTCATCTCAAGCAGATTCTCAGATAATCCATAAACCATCTTGAAAAACGCTGTTCAAATGATGTAAACCATTTTAACAAATGTGTGTATTTTAAAATTTAAGAAAATGGTTTATTTAACAAATTATTTTTTTAAAAATCACCTAAAATAACAATATCTTATCTAGTAATGAAATATAGCTCTTAGAATGTATTAAACGATAAGGTGACAATTGCTGTAAACCATTATGTTAGAGTAAAGATTATATATATACATACTTATATATGTATCATTTATTTTGTCTATAATATTTGAAATGAATGGTTATAATTATTAAAAACAGGTAAGAAACAACTAATAGAATGCAGACCAAAGATTTAATAGTGGATTTTTTATTTGACATCACATGATACAAAAATAAAAGCCCTAACACTTTCAGTCCTGGATAAACAATATCAGTGATGCCATCATGAGTGGGGTGTCTCCCATCTTCTGGCTGCTGATGACTAATATTCTGTTTTATCCTAGTATATGTTTCTTCATGACATCAGGTCAGCTGTATAGTTATAAGAAACATTATTTTGTTCAGATTTCATACAGAATAACAGAAGGGATAGTAGATCTTTCATCAAGTAGAGTAATTTCTGTAAGCTTCCAACGGGTTACCTCTTAAAACTCACTGGACAGAACTGTGTCACATTTCTATTCTATAAGCAACCTCTAGCAAAGAGCATGGAGTTGTGATTGGTATAGAGCAAATGCATTTTGCTCTGACATGTAGAAATGCCTTTTCTCACAGTAAAAAGAGCTGAAACAGTTAGCAAGTTAAAAGAGAGCACACTGAATACTGTTGAATAATGACTAGATCATGCTGACCATGTTAATCTTAGAAGTATTTGTGTGTAAATGAACCCAAACTCATAGTATTTAAGTTAATTTTCACACAGCTATAATTTAATAAATATTGCATTTCTATGTCCAATCTGCCTCCAAAATCTATATGTGTGTAATGACTTGTTTCTCAAATAATGATAAACCATCTACTCTAACCTTTAAAATCTCCTCCTTTTTTAAAACTGTGCAGCTATGGAGAAAATAATATTAACACACTGAGGTAATAGTTTCTTCTTTTTATTTCTATGTTTTTATTTTTATTTTATGGACCTGTGATGCAGGCTCATATTCATGTGTATAGAAGTGTGGATGCAGGTGCACAAATATGTTTGTGCACTTGCATATAGAGACCAGCAGTTGACTTCAAGTGTGTTCCTCAGCATTTTTCTAACTTATTTTTAAGACACAGTCTGTTACTCTACTTGGCCTTCACTGATAGGCTAAGCTAGACGACAAATCAGGAAGCCTCAGAAAGTCTATTTTCTCTTCCTACCACAGCACTATGATTAAGCTTTGACTTTGTCTGTGGGTCCTGGGAATCTGTATTCAGGTCCTTAAATTTAGAAGTACATATTTTCCCAAGTGCTCCTTATTTGCAACCACAATGTCAATTTTCTTGTGGAAAAAAATGAAGCATGTACAGCAAACCAGCTACCAGAAATTCATTGACACAATGTGCTTACGAGAGTACTTTGGAACATGATAGATTCTGATGCTGCAGAATTGCTTGATGCTATTATTTGGCACAGGTGAAGGTAATATAAAGAATCAGAAATGACATTTGTGGTTTTTAACCAGTTTTAAATATTTCACTTGTCTTGGGTATGATGACTTCATACACAACATCTTCCTGACTCATCCAGAAAGAATTGCCTCTGAGTTGGCTTTAATTTATTGGATCCATGAGAAAAGTCCCTGGGAGACTGAGAAAAGAGTACTTGTTTATGTTCTAATCAGAAGCATTCCAAAGTAGAGGCTATCAAAGGATTGACACAGGGGTGGCAAAATCCCATGCCTTGATAAGGACAAGAGATCAAAGAGAAGCACTTTCCACCTCCCAGCTCTTTGATGTTCCCTCAGCATTCCATCAATGCTCTTTAGAGTCATAAGTTCTTCTCTTTATATTTGAATAAAGCACTACATCCTAGACTCAGGAGGAATCCCAATTTCTTTCCTGTCTGTCATGTTTTGACAGACTTGTGTAGAAACGCTACTAAATGAAAGACAGTAGCCATTGTAGACAAGGCTGTGGTTAAAGGCAAGAAAATGTGCTCTCTGATGCTCAGACAGAAGCTTTGGACTCAGCACCCAAAACATGATTACAAAATAACCTTCTGAAAATTGGAAGAAACATATTGAACATAGAATTTCTGGGATTCTAATGTGTATTTAATAAAATAGTAAAATAATATTTGCAAGCCTTATAAATCTTAATACCAATTTTTCTTAAACCAATGGCTACCATTTCTGTTTTAATATATTCTTTTAGAAAAAAAGAATATAAGAACAAATCTCAAAATTATTTTTTGTCCCAGAGCAGTTCATAAAACACACTAATATAATTCATTCAAGAAATCTATGTAGGTTTAAATACATAGAAATCTCTGATTTTCAGCAACAGTAAATGTACTTGAGCACTTCATAGTCAGCCTACACTGTTTTCTGTTGTTCTTTCTGTTTTGTTGTACAATCATGTTTTAAATTCAGAACGTCTCTGCTAGGATTGGGCTTTGATTACTATGCAGAAACAGATCCCAGTGTAAACAGCCTGCTTGGATTTCAGTGTTCCCACATGCTTCCATATCTGACTTCTCAGTAAGACAGAAGCACATATTGCATTGTTTTGAAAAAAGATACAGTTTTTATTTACCATAGACTCTTAGCTCTTTATACACAGAATAATCTTGTGCCACAGTGCCTACACAGCCAACATATGAATAGATAAGGATGATATACACTTGTAAAGCTTGTATTTATCTAAAGTCTGTATTACTAATGTCTGATGATAAAGTGAATTCCATGATGAACTTAAAAATTGCAACATAACTGATTATCTATCTATGTGAATCAAAATGGGTGAAGAAGAGTAAGACCATAATGTGACAGAGCAAGACAGTACAGAGGTTCTTCTATATTGAATTCTTGCTGAGGCCATTTTAGGCTTGACTAGAATTTGATCTCCTGGATGCAAAGTCCCATGGGAAATTACCCAAATCTTTTCTGAATCTCATATCAAAATGCCCAGCTAGCTTATGTGCTAAACTGCATGCTTGCAGACCATACCCCCAGCTAACTTTATTTTAGCTTCTCTTAAACTGCTTGCTTGCAGGAAGCTTTCTCCACCCCTCTCCCCCGTTGCCAAACAAGATACCAAGACATGTATTTGCCTTCAAAAATCAGTGCTCTGGATCCTTGGACATGGGTCTCCCAATACCTGAGTAGTCCCAGCTAGATGGGATAAAGACTTTCGATTGCCTATAAACTGTGGTTTAGTGTCTATCTCTGGTGGAATCCTCTAACAATAACAGCTTTTGTTTAACCTTGGTAGAGATAGGAAGGATCCCTTCTGGGATTTTGCAAGTAGGACAAATCACCATATTGCAGTCACCATTTATATGAGCCCTGTTTTCTAACGCTTCAATCAGATCTGATATTCCCTACAACACTTCTGAGAAGCATCTGTATACATCCTTGATAATGAAAATAAACAACATATTGTCAGTTTCCTAGAGTTTTGCATCCACTGTTATCTTCCTGCAGATTTCTGGAACACCCAATGGACAGCTCTGCCACATATTTCTTTGTGCCCACTATTGCTTCAGATCTGCTATTGTCCATTATGATCGTCTCATTTCCTTAAACATAACAGTCAGACCTTTCTAGTCTGACATGTTTAACACAGCATAACTATTTTCTGAGCAACAACTCAAAGGAGACTAAGACCGGTCTGGTCAGAAGATATTTGACTGAGATGTTCCAGAGAATCAAATACTTTTACTTTTTTTTTAGAGGCAAAACTTATAATAACCTTAAGTCTTAATTTTTTTAAATTTATTTACATTTCAGACAATCTCACTGGCTGGGAATTACATAACCTCCCACTTCAACTTTCTAAATGATGGGCTAAAGAACTGGAAGGCAAAACTATTTTTGGATGAAACTCCTAAATTTGCTGTTGTAATCTTTCTGTAAGGACAAAAAATACTACCTCCTGTAAGCCTGTGTAACATAAACAACCTCAGTTAAGAACTGCAAGTATATATAATAATTTATATCCATTATAGGACACATACAGTAGAGTGGACAACAATGTCTTCCTCTGACTGCTGTGGTACTAATGTTTCTTCATGAAGGATCTGATGTTTTGTTCCTCTAGTACAGTGAGGGAAAAAAAATCCCCATGCCATAAAGTCATTGCAGAAAACAAGAAAGAATTCTGTTACTCTAGTAGGGCTTTTATAAAACAATAGGTCTAGCAGGTAGGTTGTGACTAGGGATGGGTCCATCCTCATCTTCAGGGTTGCCAAGATGTCCTTGAAGATTCTGTTGGAAGAATCTGTTGGTGGGATTTGGAGCATCTGTTGCTTCTCTGTCACATTCCAATTCACACAATTAACTCCTGCAGCCCTGGCTAGGCAGCCACAGGCAAGAATTGCATTGTGCTGCTTCCTTGACAGTGCTCCCTGGTCCTTCATCTGGAAGGAAAGTTCTCAGGCCTTCAAGTGGGAGGGTAGCTCTCCAAGAAAGGGATCACAATACAGAAAGCTCTGGAAATAAAAGTTGATGAAATAACCATGGCTTAACCCAAGATCTGGCCTGGAGAATTGTATATTCTAACATGACACATCATTTAGGATCACATCTACTAAAAAGGCTTGTATTTATTTCTAACATATTTCCTTAATAATAGTTACATTTGCTGTGTACTTGACTCCAGGTCAGATTTTATATCATATACAAGCTTTAACCACAAGTATAACTGTAAGGAGGAGATGAGAGAGGGAAGGTAGGATTGGGAGGGAATGAGGGAGGGGGCTAAGGCTGGGATACAAAGTAAATAACCTGTGATTAATATAAAAAATAAAAATTATTAAAAAAAAGAATACTGAGTAATCTTCAGGTAAGCACAATACACAGTTATGCAGGTATCAAAGAACCACACAGCACACATCCAGGCAAGACTATTTTCCTTTGGACTCAGGCTTACTGCATGTTAAACTGCAAACATATCAGAGATGTTACCTGAAAATTAAGATTCTGCTAAGTATTCATAAACTTAGTTTAGTAGCAAGCTAATTCTGGACAAGTGAAGCAATAAATACAGGACGTCTGCTTAAAAAGGAGTTTGCTGTTTATTGACATGGAGACTTCAAAGAGTTTTCAATGAAACCTCCTTGGTTTTTATAACCTAATGTGAAAACTGAACCCTCTCTTAAAGATAAAATTTAATTTTGAGGAAGGCGTACATAAAACAAAGCACTTGTGAAATAAGACATTTTTGTTCACAGTGACAAAAGAAAAACTGGGTTGTTGAAAGCTTGAAGCAGCATTGTCCCAAAAGTAAGCTAAAGTTTTCGTGTGTATGCATATAAAAACTTAGGTATGGAAGAGAAAACTTGCAGACTTGTTTAAACTAGGCAAAATTTTACATCAATGACCACTACTAAGAAAAACCATTTGTAATGCTTATTACTGGAATTTTTATATTCACTGAGCTTGACACTATTTTTCGTGCTTATTTTTTTTGTGAGTCTCAAAGATACAAATAGTCAATTTCATTTATGTTCGTAAACACCGCACACACACTACATTTAATATGCATGGAGCATACACATATGAATGCACACACTCATGTATACTGACATACTTTTACTTATGTGGCAGGGAGGTTCATATGTGCCACAGGATATGTAAGAAGTTCAGCAGAACTTGCAGAAATCTCTTCTCTTCTTCCACCATGTGGGTCCCAGGAATTGAATTCAAGACCTCAGACTTGGTAGCAAGTACCCTTATCCACTAAGTCATTTCATTGGCTCAGGAATAAAAATATTTTTCAAGATTATATAACTTGTTTTTTAAATTTCATTTTTATACCCCATTGTATAGTGATCTACAGAATACAGATTTTTCTCAAATGAAACAAGAGAAAAAAACATAAATGTCAGAATATAACTCAAGCTTGCCAGCATATAGACAGAGAACGTAAAATCTTTATTTTAGTTACTCAAATGTTCATAATATGTTATAGTTCAGGTGTGAAAGGTAAGTTATGAAAACCTGAATCTATGGAAAACGCATTGCTCCAAAGCTACTGAGGCAAAAATAAAGTTTATAAAGTAAGTAACTGAAGATATGTAAAATATATTTTTTGTCTTGATCTAACTGAGAACACTTTATCTAAACACTCTGCTCATCGAAGTTCTTGAAATAACATGCCTGAATTTTTTTCTCTTATTCTAGCCATCTGGGAAGAACATCTCTGGTTGTTTAAAAGACTCCCAAAGACTCCAGGAAACAGACCTCCAGGGCTGGCTTCTTCCTACTCTGCAGAGGTGTTGCTATGAATTATTGTAAAAGCTGCATCTGTGAGAATAAAATGAGTGTCATTGCTCCTTGATCCCAGGTAACAAAATGCATGCTGTCTAATTCATAACCTTGGTGTTTCTCTCCTTTACTTCTCTGTGCAGCTGAACCGTCCCCTTCCCCCTTTGGAGTGCTAAGCTATGTTCCAGTATGTCTGAATCTTAGCCTGAGTCAGGGAGGAGTGGTGAACACTAGTGCTCAGAAATAATTGATGCTCATCCTGACCCTTTATTTAGCTTTTACTGGACTTGCTTCTTCCTTGGCATATCAACCTGGCATACTGGTCCATCTTTATAGGTAAATTTCCTGTGTAATACAAGTATTTATTTTCTAACTCTAAGTCATTGTCTTTTGCTCCAAACTCCTTTCGGCTATTGTCTTTGCATCCACAGTGGAAAATAAACGATGGTGACTAGCTTTGGGAATCTTACCTAACACCCTCAGTCTGTGTACCTGCTCCACAGAAGAGTATCTGTGACCTTTTTGCTGATAAGCACTGCTGGATTGATGATTTGGAATGTTATGCTAGCCTTTTTGGTCTTCTGCTCCTTACATTAGATTTTCTTCTCATTTACCTAGATGATGTTCCAGCATTTGCATTTAGATAGTCTCTTCCTTTATGGAGTTGCATTGTCATAGCCATTGACCAAACCCATGTATCATACTTTCCTAGGTTTGGGGCATGAACTTATACAAATATTTCAATTGGCTACTGTATTACAAAAAAAGCAAGATTCATAGAAATCAAAACATATGTCAACCACCTAAGTTATAATTTAAATATCACAAAAAATAATAGTGTGAGGGTTTTTATTTTAATAAGAACAGGATACAAATAAGTTTGTCATTAACTTCTAATTTGCAGCAGTGTGATTCAGTTTGTGCACATGCTTCTGTTATTTGGTTCTACATGTAAACCATATACTAATACAACTTTTCAGAGAAAATGAAATGATATAGTCACATGTTGAAGTATATTTAAAATAATAGAGCACATTTTCTCCCCAGAGACATAAGGATGACAACATCCAAATGTTTCCTAAAACGTTTCTAAAGAACATATGCTCTCAGGGACATGAGTTAAACCCAGAGCACTTTCAATGCATAATGAAGCAGCTGCTATCACTTCTTAACAAGCAAAAACAATATATAAATTTTGATATTTTCCCAGTGATAAGTAAAAGTAACCTGAATTTTCTAACTCTTACCACATATACAAATATAAGCAAATGTTTCCTTATCTGTTAAAAAAAAAAGAGTTACTTTTCCTTATGGAAAACAAATAGTAAAATATTATCATTTACTCATGGAAATTTTTGTGTGTGTCAAAAAGAGAATTGTTTCACTGAATTTACTTTTTAGATGAAATATCTACATTATATCCATGTTGCTAATCAATGTTAAATGTCACAGCCACACTTTGCCTTGAGCATCGTTTAATATCATCCTGTTATTAAGATATTGTTTACCGTTTGCCCTTATTTAAGTCCCCTTAAACCATGCAACAAAGCTATTGAAAAAATATAAAATAAGTCAACCGTGTATTGTGTGGCATATGAGCAATCTCAATGTTGGTATGTGGATAAAAGTAAACTACTATAAAATAGAATGCTGGAGTCCAAAAGGTATTGCAAGGTAACTGTTATGAATGCCACACTCCTTGGGTAAGCTGAAAGTGTTCTTAAAGATTTTTACTCTGTAGCTTGAACAGGTCATTTACATATTAAAACTGAACTCTTCTTTGTCTTCATCACCATTTCAAGTGAACACAGCGTTGTAGTATATTCTTCAAGCTATCATTTTACCTTAGCTGTTTGCAGTCATACACGGTAGGCTGGCAAATGACTTTTTGTCAGGAGTGAATGATTAGCAGAGATGATAGCAATGATTCCAAAAATATTTTCTGCTCACTGCACAAAAGCTTTCTCTTAGAGATTAAGAATTATACATATATGATCCTTAAAAGAATGTTTTGTTCTCTAAAGGTTCTATATCTTGGTTTCATGTTAAGATTACATGAGAACTTAATACAACACTGATGTCTGGACCCCACCTGCCAGAGAATCTAACTTCCCAGGTCTGCACCACATATTGGAGAGTTTGAAAAGTCCCATCATGTTAATATCATCTCTGGTAAAGACTAAACACTTTTCTAAAGTTAAGAAAATTGGACCATGAAGGACTCTGATGTGCTTATTATGCATATAACAGTGGAATGATGTCAAATTCAATAGTGAAGCTGTTAATTTCATTTCTTTCCTGACTCAAGTACAGAGACAGAAGACTCATGTGTAAGTTATTGTCACAGTGAGAAATGCAGAAAAGGGAGGGACTTGAATATCTTTGGAAAGTCAGGAAGGCATCATGAGTCTCCATGGAATGACAGGTGACAGGGGCAATGTGCAATTGAACATTCTAGTCCATCTTTTCCTACCTTATACTCTTATTCTCCATAGGACTCAGATAAAAGTCATAGTTACTTTTCTAATTCCTATTGCAAAATATGTAAATATGTAAATAATCTTTCAGGAAAGACTATTTGGTTTATTAATTTCAGGGTACAGTCCATGAGTGAAGTGATGGCGGCAGAGGTATGAAGCCTTCATAGCCAGAAAGTAGGCCACTCTAGTGCTCAACTGACTTTCTTCTTTCTCTCTCTTTCTTTTCCTTTTTTTTTTAAACCTCAGACTGATAGCCAATGGATAGCTACATTCAAAGTAGGTCTTATTCTAGAAATATTCCAGAGACAGGTCCAGAGGTGTGTTCTCTACATGATTTTAAATACTAGTGTGTTGATAATCAAGATTAACCACACACATACACAATGGTCATACCCAATAAGTGGGTATATATAAATCATATATACATATATATATATATAATACACAAAGAAACAACATAAATAACAGTATGCAGGGAAAATGTCATCAAATCATCAATATTAAACACGAACTCTTAACTATTCTGTTAAAAACAAGACTAATTTGGAAATTCATCCTACCTCAGTGATTATCTAGAAATAAAAAAAAAAATGTTTGTTTTTTTTTTAATTCATGGAACACAGAGGTGAACAAAAGCTTATGGATTCCTATAAGGTTATCTGTCTTTCCATGCAGTCATTCTGAGAACATTAAAAACCACATCCTTGATTCCTGCTAAGAAGTTACCTTCATTCTCTGTGGAAAATGAATGGTCAGCTCAGAGACAATTGTAAACAGAAGGGCAGTAAGATAGGCTCCAGCATAAATGCTGTAGTCTGGTGAAGTGAAAACCATGAAGACTGGGGCCAGTTGGGAAGTAATGGCTTTACCCAATGTGTTTGTGGGTCCTGTCAGTAGATCTCTGAAGTAAATGGTTCAGGCCAATATGTAAGGTAGGTGTAGTATCTAAGAATGTTACACATAGTAAGAAGGACAGTAAGCAGAGAAGCAGAGTTGAAAGAGCTAACAATGTTTTCTTCCCATCACTGTGGAGGAGTGCCTGGGAGACTATTTAGTGCCTCTGGTGTGTGCCAAGCTACATGAGTAATGTGAAATGGATGTGCCTTACTGTTTGGGTATAGCTCAAGTACTGAAAATTTAAAATGTTCATTTTCTTTTCTTAAATACTATGGATGGCAACTGGCAAGCAAAAGAATAAAAAGTGGTCTTAATGAAAAGGGGACAAAAAGTGATAAACACAGTGAATACAAAGCACTGGTACCAAGATCAAAGGCTAAAGGCCAGGAGACAAGGCCTCAGAGGGAAGCCAGGTTGACAGTGGTCTGTGCATACATCTTTGCCACTGATGGGAGATTTCCCCTTCAGTCATGTCAATTATCAAGAAATGTTACTATCCCCTGGTCTTGTTTTGTTTAACCCGTATATTTTATAATTACTTGGCCAGATAAATCAATTGGCCAATCATTATAAATTATTTTTAAATCACCTTATTTTCTGTCCAACAGTCTATTTTCTTCCTTAAAATCATGACATTAAGTGAACATAATCCAAAAAATTCTATGAACAGAAGTATCTATCCCATCAGAATTTAGAATCACAAAAATAAAAATAAATTTATAGGGGAAACATGTCATATCCTGTAAGAGACTATTGGAATTAGCTGAAAATCAAGCTTATATTTGATTATATATGCAGAATAAGCATCCATCCTAAGCAGTGATAGCCTGTTTAAGAAAAATCATACTTAATATGTTGTAGTTGTTAGTATTCTGCAACAACCTTGCTTCTGGTTACCTAGCAACAATGACATCATCTTGTATCGCCCAGCCAGGTGGCCACACCTGGGGGCGTGGTTAGTAATTACCTGACCTATAAAAGGACCACCAGACATGTGTTCACTCTCTTATTCCTCACTCTCTTACTCCTCTACCCTCTCATTCCTCTCACCCTCTTACCCTCTCTATGGGGTGCCCCAACCCTCCTCCCCTTTCCTCCTCTCCCTCTCCCTTCCCCCATCATGGCCCACGCCTGTTCCCCCTTCTCCCCTAATAAATCCCTTTTCATAGAAAACCTGTTGTAAGCCTCATCTTATTTTTATTTCTAATATTGGCGAGCTGCCAGGAGAGGGTAACCCCTGGTTCTCCTGGGACCCCTCTATCGAACTA
>CM053766.1:29445805-29480493 GCA_028658305.1 Pachyuromys duprasi | reverse complement strand
AATACACACTGAGAGGAAACACCTAGAGAGTCATGATCTGTGACCAACAGAATCACTGGAAGGCACCCAAACCTATGTGACTCTTGATGGAAACTCAAGTCACTATTTAACCAGGAGAAACCCCAGAAACATCTAGTGTGGGTTGATTAGTATTTTGCAGCTAGTTCCCAAACTGTAGGAAATCAAAGAGAAGAAAACAGTGCTGAAGACCACTCCTCCCCCTGGAGGCAACCCACAAAACTCAGATGTGGGCAGTTCTACAGAAAAATATAATCTAGATCTTCAAAACAATAACAAACTCCTGAAATTTTGGATTTGATTCATGAAACTCTACATACAAAGACATTTTAATGAATCACAAAACGTGACCCTTATTTTCTTTTAAGTCACAGTGCAAGCTACATGAACTTAAAAGAGGAATGTGAAAGACAAAGGGGGAGGTACAAAAGACACAACCTAGCCAAATAATGTCCTGAACCCTAAGACTGGTAAAGCAAAAGCAGGGCAATAGGCATTCAAGGTCATCCTAGGCTACATAGTGAGTTGAAACCAGCCTGAGCTACTAGTGTAAGTAAGTAAGTAAGTAAATAAATAAATATTGAGAATCTTTTATAATACTAAGGTTTGCTAAAATGTGATAATGGTATTGAGACCAAATTTTATATATATATAATTATATAATTATATATATATATATATATATATATATATATATATATATATATATATATAATTACTAATCTACCAAATCAAAGACTTATTTCAGTTGCTACTTAAGCTTGGATTGCTACTGTTTTAGTCAATAAATCAATACAGCAATATGTAGTGCCAGTAATTCAGAAATTGTTCCAAGCATTGTGACTTTCTGGCAAGTGGCCTTTCCTGAATCTGGCATGCAACCTTGGAGCTATGAGAGATTTTCAATATTTTCTTGATGTATGGTCTAACAAGAAGGTTCCAGGCTGCTACTGGCTTGTTTGGGTTTCAGTCAGGAAGTCACAAATATTTGATATTATATGATTAATTTGGGAAATATATCCCAGAGTATGAAATACAACAGAGTGAAATGAAGAAGGACAGATAAAGCAAGCTCATCTGTCAATTAAACTCCTTTAGATTTGCATTGAGTCATCCAAGGTAACTGTTTCATAAAATATAATTGTAGTATATATGTATACACACATATATATATAATTGTAGTATATATTTTATATATATAATTATAGTATATATATTATACATATATACTTAGAAAATGCCTTGGTGAATACACATATACCTATGTATGTATGTATGAATATGAGTTTGTAGAAGTGATTGTGTGTGTATATGTGTCTGCATGTGTTTGGGATGGGGGGAGGCATCTTGCAGAGATAAACATCTTAACATTCTGTAGCTACATTTTACTGCGGTTTATTCCATGTTCCCATTTAACACATATTATACTTAGACATGGCTGAATTAATGATTTCACTGATTCTCTAAAATAGTTTATTTAAAATAGAAACAAGAAACATGAAACAAAACAAACAAACAAAAATCCCAGAATCCTAATTCCAAATGTTAGACTTACTAAGTCACAGAATGCTACATTGGGTAATTACTCTATAAGATAATGAATTTGTAGAATTAAGTGTGTGCTACCTCATCAGCTATTATTAGAAAGTCATACCACCAGTAAGATAGCATGAATAATCTCAATGCTAGCTTTTAAAATTGTTAGCAAGAGTAATATTGAAAGAGTCCAGCAATACATGGAGGGGAAAAACATTTCTAGAAGAATCTCTCCAATACCTTTTCTGAAGTTTGTTTAGACTCAGTGTTCAAAGACCAGAACCTGCAAAGACAAGTGTAGAAGTCAGCAATACTTCACCATTAGATAGTTGCAAACTTACAATAAAGCTAGCACTTTCCAACAAGAATTCACTTAAATACTTGGGGATTCATGTACCTGTCATGCCATGTCTTTCTCCAGAGAACACAACAGGGCCACTGTTTTTCCTGTATCTCATGTTGAAACACAGGGATCATCTTCTGACAATACAGAAGTTCTGCTTAGAGATGGCCTACAGGTATTTTAAACTGATGTTAGCTTTACTGCTATTTTTACTATTACAGTTTCTATCACATCTTCTTATTCATAAACAAAATTTAATACTTTGTCTGAAAATCTCAATTCCTTGAATTAAAACTTCTGTCCATTAAAGAACTACTATAAAGACTTAAGTTATTCTTGTAACATCAGGTATTCTTGTAGTTTTTAGTGTATCTGAGTACCACTTAGCATTTTACATTTTATTTCTAACAACTATTACACACCAAGCCTCCACTGGATATTGCATATATTTTGTTAAATAAAGGAATGAAAGACTAATTCTATTTATCTTATATTTTACATATATAAAATAGCATTTTCTTTTTTTAATCCCCTCACTACAGTTCCCCCACACACAACAACAACACTTAACTTAGATCATATAACCAGCAAAGTGAACGTTAGATATTGCTATTATTTTACTTTATTTGTCAGGGATTGTCAAGAAGATTCTTGTCAAAGATTTTCTTAATTTTCTTAAACTTTGAATTTTCTTAAACTTTTTCCTACTGGGGAACCTTAACTTTCAAATGAGACCTTTTCAAATTAGAAGGTCAGATGAAATTCCAGTCCAGATGGAGCCACTGAAGAAAACTGCCAAAAAAACAAGAGGCAAGGGGCCCGGGAAGATGAAGAAATGGGGAAAAGAATGGAGGAGAAATGAGGGAGGATGCAAGAGAGAGTAAGAGTGAATGGAGAAAAGAAAGAAATCATAGATATATAAAGTGAACAATAATATAATGATTTCTAATGCAACCAAATGAGACAATCAAAACACAAAGGGCTTATCAGAGTGGAAGATAATTAATGAAAAATATACAAAAAAGTATCCCAATATACATATACAAAAGACATGAAGAATTAAGATTTTAAGCTCAAGTGATCTGAAACATGATAAGTAAGCAAGGGAGAAAAGAAGAAAAATATGAGTTATATAAAGTTCATAATGCTTCTTTACAAATATTTGAAGCAATTTCTCTATGAGGATGGATAAGTCTAAAACAAAACACATAGTAGTAGTGAAAATAGCTTCAAGTAGTTAGAAAGCAGAAAAGAGGTGTGTGGGGGGTTGGGGTGGGGGAAATAGCCCACAGAGAGTAATGGGGTGAGAAACTTGAGAACAATGAAGGAACTAGAGAAAGGAAAGCAATTACTGACCTAGGAGTGTGGAGCTTCTTTAGAGGCATCTTCAAGAAATCTGGAGAGAAAATCTCAGAAGCACAAAGTGGAGAAAGACACACTCACATACTGAAAGGAAGACTCGTCTTCAATGTAAATACTGTGGTTGTGACCTTGACCAACAAGTCACTAATGAGTGAATAGGACCTCTGTGTTTTCTCCTTCCTTTTTTACAGGTATTGAGATTTAAAAAAAAAATCTGCAGATCCAAATGCTGTGCTTAACACTTTAATTCATTGGGTTTTGATGAAGTAAGGTGCTGTATTGTTCCACACAAGGTAGGAAAGGCAAATAATAATAATAATAATAATAATAATAATAATAATAAAGGAGTCTATCACAATGTGCACTTTGGTTTCATCCAAAACAGAAAAAAACAAAAGGAAAAATGATTGAATAAAAGCAGACAAAAAAAAAAAAGAACTAGGAAAACTTGTTAAAGAGAAATTGCTCAGAATACAGGTACTTATCCCTGCTCCCTTCATGGTCTGCATGCAGAGAGGAGAGGGGGGTTAAAGATAAACTGGGAGGGAGCCCAGTTGAATTTGACTTTCTGTGAAAGCTAACATATTGCAAGGCTCAGGCTATAATACAGATCAGGCTTCAGGAAGATGCAGTGCATCGAGGAAGATGCCATGTTCACCAGGGGAGCCAGTGTTATCTGGGACATAGCTGAAAAATGGAATCATGACAGGGAAGAGTTTCATTCCTGTTAGGGGATCACAAGCAGTCTACCATCTATTAGGGGAGACCAATAAATGTCAGAAAACACCCTGCAGGAGTCAGTTCTCTCCTTCCACCATGTGAATTCCAAGGATCAAACAACTCATGTCATCAGGCTTGATATCAAGTGCCCTTACTCAGTGAGGCATTTCATTTGTGCACAACTTCTTTTATGAATGGAACATTCCATATGTTGGATATTAAGAATTGTGTAAAACTTGCATGCTTAGAAATGAAACACAAGATCACATGAAAACCAAGGATGTTCAATTGGAACGCAAATCCTGGGCCAATATTTCCTTTAGGTAACAAAACTGGCATTTCAAATCAAAAAGTGAACATGGAAGAGCTAAGGACCATATAATATTGTGCGAAAAAAATTGGAATGAATCCAATGCAAACTGTTGAAACTATGCAAAATCTTGGGGAAAAGGTATATCAATTGTATCATTTGCATTTTTAATAAAAATGTATACTTTTCTTCAAACTGTTATGCTGGAAAAGTTTGTATGGTTTAAGCTTTTCACAGGTGTTTGTGCATACTCAGAGGTTCTGTGCATATTTTTATGGTTTTAACGAAGGTCCCGAGCCATGAAAGCACACCATTTGTAAGCAGCAGGAAATCAATGAAAATCAGAATGCTTCCCAAAGCACATCTCTTATGATGAACTGAAAACAAGTCGGTGTTGGTTAGGCAGCATAGAATTGAAGTTCTCCTGTGCTCCCTTGTATGGAAGTGCTAACACCCTTCAGGAAAGAGCTTTTGAGTAGTTAGTCTTTGAGCATAAATCTGCAATGTGCATATGTAGGAAAAGCCCCTGGGCTAACTGGCATGTTAACAGAAAAGAATATATGTATTTTGAAAGCTATGGGGAAAAAATGACTGGGCTTTGCTCCTTTTACAATATTTGCATAAACAACATTTTATTGCTCAGACATTTTGAAAATTAGGAAGGAGCATTCAAAAAATTTCCCCTTTGAAAATGACAGTATCTAATCTCTCTACTTTCAGGATGCTTGCTGCATCGACAAATAGCTCACAAGGGGGAGAGTAAACTATTTTTCACAGGTCCTCCATAATGGATGAGATAAGAAATGAATTTCATGGAAGTTGAGCACCCTGGAGGTTATTAGTTTGCCGTAATATATAACATTATTCTGACATTGTATCATTATCCTTATTATTTTCATGTGCAACCAACCTAACATATTGAAAAATGTATCAATTTTATCATTTGCAGACCTTAATAAAAAATGTGTGTCCTTTCCTTAACACTATTAAACTAGGAAAAGCACTTACTCTTTAAGCTTTACATACACTGAATTTTCATCATAGCAACTTGATGTAAATTTTAAAAAAAGTTAACCAATGCTTATGAAAAGCATGATAAAATTGTTCTTGAAAGAAGGCCACATATATTCAGTTGTATGGAAATGTTGATACTATATACATACAGTATGAAAAGTTTTGTTGTATAACCTGACCTCAATTATAAATAGTCATTATCTAAATTTAAGTATGAGTGATAGCATATTTTCATGTGTGTGTTCAAGTCTGTGTGTCTCCACATATACAAGTGTGTTTTCTTCACCTTAGTCCAATGAGAGATCTGAATACATATAATCATTTTTTCAAGTGATTCAATTCAAATTTCTTTAAATTATTTTCAAGCAGTTTTGAGAGATAATTATGAGATTAACCACTTCCAAGACTCTAGAAACCAGTAAAATGCAAACTGAATATATCTGCATGCAGATCTGTGTAGAAAGATACACTTAAGGAGGCTAAAAATTTTGTCAATTAAAGTCCAAACATCCGAACAATGTAAAATTGTCTTGAAGGACTTTGTAAAAAAAATACATATTAATATTGACCATGGCAACCAGAGCAAAGCAAGGAAACCTCTGACAAACATGAAGCATTTGCCCCAAGGAGCACTACATTAGGAAAACATTTAAATTACCATTTATCAATAATGTTTTCCTCTTAAAAATGTTAACCTGGCATTAAATTTCCTACCAAAGAAGTCAACACATTAAAAATTAAATAAGCATTTTCCCTTAGTTTCTCATAGGAGACATTAAAAGAACTTTTATATATGTGCTATATTTTCTTGTTTCTGTCATCAGAAAGATTTATGCTTATTTGTCTATTTAGCTGGCAGATGGGAAGTGATTTTTCTGATATCCTATATTCATCACAGAGTGACGGCTCATTCCTATTTTCCCTCCATTTTAGAGGGAACTAAAGAAAAATAACTTCCATTATATCTGTGCTGCATCCATTACTGCGCTATTGTCAGGGCCCTTTGCACAACTCTCTCGGAACCAAAGTACTGAGTAGCCACTGAAATCAAAAGCGCAGCCTTCTTGTTCCATTGTTCACTGTGTGGCTCTGAGTAAAAGTCCTCTACACACAGCTCTCTGTGCAGTCAGAACCACTCTCCCCCTTCAGAATTCAATCAGCCAGTTGCCTTTTCTACTGACCTCCTATTGATCTTTCTGCAAGATGCTCTGTTTGCCTTTGAGGTTGAGAGAAAATCTTATTCTCCCATTACCACTGGCAAAACTAAGATCAAAGAGGCAGTGCCCTTTCATGGGCCTAAGAAGTATAGAATTCTAGACATCTATATGTGATTTAAAATGTTCACAAGATACCCATATTTCTTTCCAAAATTAAAGAATAAGAGAGCTCTGAGCACTCTCACATTAATTAGTAACATCCAATTCACCCAACCCAATTATTAAGAACAGCACAAGATTGTTCACCAATTCAAGAACTGACAAGAAAGCAATAAGCTTTCCGTGGCATGTGCTACTTAGCTTTACTTCCCAAAAACAACACTTCTCTCTCTCTCTCTCTCTCTCTCTCTCTCTCTCTCTCTCTCTCTCTCTCTGTGCTCTGTGTGTGTGTGTGTATGAGTATGTGTGGTGTTAGTGTGTGTGTGCATGTGGGTGTCTGTGTGTTTGTGTGTTTTACATGAATGCTGGGGATCAAAACTCAAGTTTTTATCCTTGACCAGGAATCATTTTGCTAAGTGAGCAGTTTTGGCCACCTCTGTGTGTGTGTGTGTGTGTGTGTGTGTGTGTGTGTGTGTGTGTGTGTGTGTGTGTGTGTGTGTGTGTGTGTGTGCAGATGTGGATGTGGGTGTGGATGTGTTCTTGTAGCATTCAGAGACAGATATCTCTCGGGTGTATTCATTCATTGTTCTCTAAGTTAATTTTTCAAGACAAGGTCTATCATTGAGCCTGGAACTCACTGATTCACTTAGAATGCATATCCAGTAAATTCCAGGCTCCTCCATCTATACCTTCCCAGTACTGGACTAGGGGTGCACTTCTCTTTGCCGGGATTTTTACATGAATTCTGTGGATCAGAATTCAGGTTTTTATCCTTGACCAGGAATCAGTTTACTAAGTGAGCCCTTTTGGCCACCTCTGTTTTCTGCTCACTCCAGAGTGCAATTTATCTCACTTGCAAACAAGGTCTGTCCTTTCCACAAGCCATCTCACTGGTTGCCATTACCTAGGCAAATCCATATCTCATGTTAAAAGGAAACTGAGTCCTTTACACTGTGCAGAGCATCTATAAAGGGCATGCCTATGTTAGAGCTCCCCAGTTTTACCTGCTGTTGCAGGACTTTCGTAGCCACTTAACCTCAGGTCATTTAAGAACCTATAATTTTTGGTAGTACGGATAAACTTACGTCAAAGTGAGAATGATTTAATGATATTTTGTTTTATTCCATGTGTTGGAAAGTATTTGCTCTTTAGATTAGTTTAAATCTAAAATGGGTGGGTGTTGCTATTACTCAGTTGTAGTAGAGACAACCAGCTCTTGCTACCCTTTTCACAGTCATGAGTGTACAGTTTCTGAAATGGGTGGGTACTGGGTAGTTTTTATTGTCGACTGGAAACAAACTACCCATCAAGGAAGAGGAATCCTCAATTAAAGAATTGCTTCAATCAGATTGGCCTGTGACCATGACTGGGGTGTATTGATTGATAATTGATATGGAAAGACCCAGGCCCATGGAGGAGCTAAAACTAGATGATATAATAAATCCTGGTAAGTAAGTCAGAAGAAGCAGGCCAGTAAGCAGCATTCTACCAGGGTCTCTGCTCCATGTTCTTGTCTTGAGTTCGTATGTTCTCTTCCCTTGATGCACCACAATCTGTAAGATGACATTGACCTCTTTTCCCCAACTTGCTTTTGGTCATGCTGTTTATCACAGCACTAGAAAGCAAAATCGGGCTCACAGCTTCTAACAAAAAGATGTGCTTCTAGAATGGACACAGAAGAACTTGCTGCTGCTCAGCTATCAAACTCTGACAAAGAGCTACTACAGGACAGAAAGAAGATTTTAGAACACTGGGCCTTTCAAGTGCTTAATCAAAACCATGCTTATCAGTAGGATTTAATGGAGGCCTTCTAAACAGCTAGCGATCATTCTGATGAAGAGCTAACAGATTCTCCATCTCCTTGTCACACGCTGCAAAAATTATACTTAAGAACTGCGGGTTTGCAAAATATATAGGTTAAATCTCTGTATTACTTTTCTGAAAACTAATATTGCATTCCAAGAGTGAGTTATGATGAAAAGCAGTAATTTATCCAGGCCATTCCTTCCACGCCAATCTGGCAGATTATAGCTTTCAGGGGAAATGGAAAACTCTTTTATATTGTACTTTAGTAAATACTTTATATATATATATATATTTGAGTCTTTTTATCTTGCCCCTTTAGGTATGCTTCTAGTTTGTTGTTTTTACTTTGTATGCTGGCTCTTCCTTGTTAGTTGATATTTGTCTCTTAACTCACAGTTTCTCAGCCCTAGCAGTAATGAGAGATTGAGCTAGGTAGTTCTTTGTTGTGAATTTGAGAGCATTACTTGAGTTTCACGGGAGGTTTAGCTGCATCCCTAGCCTCCGGCAAGGTTTTGATAGTTCCACTCTTACACATCTCCAAGTTGAAAATGACATAATAATAGAAAGCATTGATGAAAAACTTAGAAAATCTCTTATTTCCTGTGTAGATGGGTAATCACCTACACAGTTAATCAAAGTTAACATTAAAGTGCAATGACGATAAGAGATGACTATATAATGAGAAACCAACCAGAGGTCCTGGCTTCAGACTGCCTTGTTCTAAACTCTGACTCCAATAGTTAGTAATTACATGGAATTGCATCTGTTTCCTCCTCTGTGAAGCTAAGATAATGACCGTCTGCTGATTATCTCCTTCAGCTTCTCCATATTGTCTGTTCCCTCCTCTCCCCTAACTGGGAGGCCGGTTGACCCCCAGGACCCATCCTACTCTTAAGAACCTGAGATTCTACAGACTTAATGAGCAAATTAAGGTCATAAAGCTTGCGTGTGGGAGACGGGTTTCATAGGGAGGAACGTCTGAAATCAAACTAGTACTCATAAAAGGGATTCAATGTTAACTCCCAATTTAACCACTCTAATTAGGGAAGTTCCATGGCCTGCCATATTCGTGTGCCTTTGCAGCTGTATGTGTCCCACATCTATTTCTGTTATTGAGTCCTTGTGCCTTGTACTGAATTTTCACCAAGCCCATCGAGCAGATGAAGAAAACCATGCCATGAAGCTGTTTTTGTATGTTGTTCCACTGAACATTTAGTCAATCTCCCCTGATTAGTTCCATCCAAATGTTGGAATCTTGTCATAGCTATTGCCCAAGAAGAAAGTAATTTGCTAGTTAGCATGCTACCTAAAATCTGTTTTCCCTAGTCCTTCTTGACTGTATTTCACAGGTAACTATGTTTATCTGGGTTAACTGTATATATTTTCACTTGGCAACTGTCTCTCCACTACAGTTTGTCTCTGTCATTGTCTGTCTTTTGTCATGTGACAACAAAAGACGATGAATGAGGAATTGAACCAATGAATACAGAACCATAGTCAAAGAAATGGTACTTGGAAAATAAAATTCAGATATTTATAAATTAAGGAATAAATAAGTAACTGTAATAGTCATTTATTTTGAATTGTAAAAGATTTTTTTTTCTCTGTGAATATTAGCGCACCTGAGGGCTACAGTTTTGCCTTCATTTCCCTGTGTCAGTCTTTGATTATTCTATTTATTGACCATTTCCTCTCTCACTGTTTACAGCTCTTAGTCCATCTTATTTTACTATTTTAACTGCAAATATGATCCACTAATGTATTCCTACATTCACTGTTATCTTTTTTTTCAAAAACACATTTTAATTTTTTAGAATTGTATGTGTAAGTGTGTGTGTAGTCTGGGTGGGTGTGTGCACGTGAGGGCAGGTGCCCACAGAACCTGGAAAAATGTATCAGACAATTTGTACTTTAGAGATTGAGTTAGAGGAGGTTGTGAGCCCAATCTGAGTGCATGGAAATAAACTCAGGTCCGCTTTGGTAACAGCAACTGTTTTTTGTTGTTTTTTTCTTTTAAATTTTTATTGATTCTTTATGAGTTTCACATCATACTCCCCAGTCCTGCTCATCTCACTGTCCACTCATATTTGTTCTTTGCCCTTGTAACCCTAACCCCCCCAACAAAAGAAGTAAACAAACAAACAACAAGAACAAAAAGAAAACAAAGCATAGACAATATCTCATTGTGGAAGCTGCAGTATATCAGTGTGATCCATAATATATCCCTCTGTCCACATGTCTTCACTTGCACATATTCATTGCAATGAGTCATTGGTGTGCTTCAGTGACACCATCAATGTTGGGTCCTCCTTGGGACTCCTCTGAATTATGCTGTTTTTGCCCTGTTTCCTGGAGATCCTGCGGCTTTGGAACAGCAGGTCTGGAGCTTTCACATGTCCCAACCACTCACGGATGATACAGATTTTATCTGGACTACCACAGAATCCTGGGTCTGGGCCTGGGCGGTCGCTGAGCTGGTCAGGCTACCAGCTCTTCCACATCCACACCATTAGGGTGAACTCTCCAGCACTGCTCTGGCTAAACCAGCCAATGCTGCCATTGCAAAACACAGGGTCAGCTCTCCCACACTCACACCCTGGGGCCAGCTCAATCACACCCTTGTTCCACTGTGCTGCCTGGGAAAGGCTAAGGGCTCACTCTCCTGAGTGCTGCCAGAGTTGAGAGATGTGGTCAAGGCCAGCTATGCAGTGCATTATAGCCAGGGAGGAGTAGGCCCCGTCCTACAGAGCCCCTGGACATCAATGTGGTCCCCAGTGGTCTCAGCACTTCTGAGAGTAGAAGCTGGGTGGAGAAATGGACACAGGTCAGCCATCTTGCCTTTCACCATCATTACCTTATCTCAACTTTTTTCATTTGTATGATATTATGCAGTGTGAGTACAGTTTTCTTTTGTATTCAGATAGCCAGTAGGAGTCCGAGAAGAAAAGGAACACTGCACCACTAAAAATGACCAATTTCACTACTTTCCTTTGTAATTAGAATGTAATGTTATTAGGAAACCAAGTCTCTATCCTCCGATAATTGTCAACCACTGTCACCTTATTTAAGCTTCTTCTCCTGACCTTTGACACATGGGCAAGACAGGCTCATCCATTTCTTTGGAATTCAGGTCACTGTAGATTAAGCTGCTTCATCATGTGGCTCTGTCAAGGCTCTGTTTCCAAACTTCATCTCTACTGTTGTATAACATCTCTCTTTTTCCTCTATAACACTTTCTAGTATTTAAACTGATATACACATTTCTTCAATATGTACCGCTCCAACCTAGAGAATTAGAATTATTTTGTGTTAAATGGATATTTTCACTACCTTGGCAAAAGTGAACCCTGAATTTAAAATAAATAAATGGTGTCCCTCCCAACCTGATTGTTAGAATAATGTCTCAGTATCATGGTCTCATATTTTTTGACTCAGGCCATAATGTTTTCTCTACAAATAATATGAATACAATTTAAGCTACCTTAGACTAAAATATACGTTGTTAGCTGTCTGTGTATCTGGGAAAGCCAAGGAATAATGTGCTCCATAAACAAACTACCATCTGGAGTTAAAAAAAAAATACTGTTGGTCCTCGCCCTTCCCACCCTCCATGCACTGTCTCACAAGTTCAGAAGCTCTATTTGTACATACTCCTGACATATATTCTGATTCACTACAAAGCAATGGAGCCAACTGACCATGGCCTACAATAATGAGTCAGAGAATCCCTAATATTGATTAGCATACTTGCATAGGCTTATGTATATTTGTATGCCAGCATTGAGAATACATGCATATTGCCTTTGACATTTGAATAAACAGTTAGCTGTGAGGGTCAACATGCATCTTTCATTTTAAATTTGACAGTCATCCTTTTATACATCTTGAGCTGAATAAAACATCAAACAGTTTTACTTAAATTAACATGGAATATTTAAATGTATAACAATTTACTGGCTGGAATTATTATAATCATACAATAAAATAATCTCTCATACACCAAATGTTCCTACTAAAACAAAAAGCAATACTCAAGTGAAGTTTACTTAAGTGAAACCTATTAAGCTAAAAGACCCATTCCTCTAAACCACTTATTTGAACTCTTCAGGCATCAGTAAAACAGGGTACTGACTAATAAACAAAGACATCATGCAAGAAAGCATATTTGGGAGACTCTTAATAAGATCCAAAAAATTGGTAGAATGAGACAGATAGTTTTATAATTGAACAAAATATTAATAGAATTATTTGCTTATAATGCAAAAAAGAGAGAAAATGACTGGGGTCCCACAACCCCCTTTAAGATACTAAGCTTAGTCATGGTATGTAACAGTCACGTAGGCACTGATTTAAGGATGGAGGGAATACTTGTAACAAAGGGTGTTGTTGTTTTTTTACTCTGATTTATATTGTGTTTCTTTTGTCTAATAAATATAACATGAAAGAGTTGGAAAAAATCTGTAGTGAAAATTGGGTCAGCAAGACACTGAGTGGTCATAGTGCTTGTTACCAAGTCTGAGGACTGGAGTTTGAGCCCTAGTGTCCACATCATAGGCAGGAAAGGACAGATTTCAGCATACTGACCTGTGGCTTCCACAAATTTACTGCATCTGACAACTACACACATATGAGCACTAATAATAAATAAATTTTTGTAAAGCAAAACATTTGAAAATCTAAATGAAATGGACTATTTTCTTGATAGATTTAACTTACCAAATTTGAACCAAGATCAGGTAAGCAGATTAAACAGTCCTATATCTCCAAAGGAAATAGCAATGGCCACCAAAAGTCTCCCCCCCCCAAAAAAAAGGTCCAGGTCTAGATGGGTTCAGTGCAGAAATATACCAGACTACTTCTTCAAACTATTACACAAAATAGAAACTGAAGGAACATTACCAGACTCATTCAATGAGGCCACAGACACTTTGATACCTAAATCTCACAAAGACCCAACAAAGAAAGAAAATTTCAGACAAATCTCCCTATGAACATTTATGCAAAAATACTCAATAAAATACTCACAAACAGAATCCAAGAACACACTGAAAATATCATCTCCCATGGTCAAGTAGGCTTCATGCCAGGTATGCAGGAGTGGTTCAATATATCGACACACATCAATGCAATCCACCACATAAACAAACCGAAAGAAAAAACATTACATGATCATCTCCTCAGATGCCGAAAAAGCATTTGACAAAATACAACACTCATTCATGTTAAAAGTCTTGAAGAGGAGAGGGATACTAGGCACATAGTTAAACATAGTAAGGGCAATAGCCAACATCAAACTAAACAAAGGGAAATTTAAACCCATCCCACTGAAATAAGGGACAAGAAAAGGCAGCCCATTCTCTCCATAGTTCTTCAATATAGTTCTTGAAATCCCAGCTAGAGCAATACAACTAAAGGAAATCAAGGGAATTCACGTTGGAAGTTAGAAGTCAAAGTATCTTGTGATATGATAGTGTACATAAGTGAATGGTATGATAGTATACATAAGTGACTCCCAAAATTCTACCAAGGAACCTCTACAGCTGATAAACACTGTTAGCAAAGTGGCTGGATACAAAATTAACTCAAAATGTTCAGTAACCCTCCTGTACACAAAAGACAAACAGCCTGAGAAAGAAATTAAGGAAATAACACCCTTCACTATAGCCACAAAACCATAAGGTATCTTGGTGTAACTTTAACCAAGCAAATTAAAGACTTGTATGAAAAAAAAAAAACTTCAAGTCTCTGAAGAAAAAAAAAAATTAAAAACATATCAGAAGATGGAAAGATCTCCCATGCTCATGGATCAGTAGTTAACATACTGAAAATCTTGCCAAAAGCAATCTACAGACTCAATGCAATTCTCATCAACATGCCAACCAAATTCTTTACAGACCTTGAAAGAACAAGTCTCAACTTCACATTGAAAAACAAAAACAAAGCAAAACAACATAATAGCTAAAACAATCCTGTACAATAAAAGATCTTCTGGAGGTAGCTCCATCCCTGATCTCAAGCTGTACTATAGAGCAATAGTCAGAAAAATTGCATGGTACTGGCACAGAAACAGACTGGTGGATAAATTTAATCAAATTGATGACTGTTGTTGTAAATTTATTGGTGAGTGTTGATCTATATAATGTTTATTATTAGTTTAATAATTATTGTGGTCGTATTATTTAACCCACTTTCACAATCAAATAAGCTCTGTTAGATTTTAACATTGCCTTATTTACCTTGGGCGGAGCAGATGTTCTACCTACACTGTTTCAGTAACCTTGCCATCCATCTCCCAGTCCCCATCCAGTGCCATCCATCTTAATCCTATCTATATGAGCTACCTTTGACCTATAATCTCACAAATACTTGCTTGTATTCTTCATCTGGGCCTTTCCGCACCTTTCTGGTTCCTTCTTCTTGCTAACTCATTCTGGAATCTTCCTGCCTCCTCTTGCCATCGTTCTGTGTCCCTGATTCTCCTGTCCCCAAAAGCCTGGGAACCTTAGCCACACCTAACCCATTCTACTCTGGACAGGGATAGGTCATTTAATCAGCCTGTGAGGTAGATTTACACAGCAAGGATAGATGTATACAGGCAGTAGTCAAATATTGAGGGCCAGTACTTAGCATCAAAATATAAGCATCAGACCAACTGCCAACTGATGACCCAGAAATAAATCCACATACCTGTGGACACTTGAGTTTTGACAACAAAGCCAAACCCATGTAATGGAAAAAGATAGCATCTTCAGCTGGTTGTCTAAATGTAGAATGTCTAAATGTAGAACAGCAAATAATTCTATATTTATCACCCTGCACTAAACTCAAGTCCAAGTGGATGAAAGACCTCAACATAAAAAATCAGACACACTAAATCTACTAGCAGAAAAAGTGTGGAAAAGCCTTGAACTTATTGGCACAGGAGACAACTTCCTGATCAGAACACCAACAACTCAAGCTCTAACATCAAGTATTAAATGAGACATCATGAAACTGAAAAGCTTCTGTAAAGCAAAGGACACCATCAACAGAACAAAACGACAGGCGACAGACTGGGAAAAGATCTTGACCAACTGTACATCTGACAGAGGGCTAATAGCTAAAATATATAAAGAACTCAAGAAATTAAACACCAACAAACCAAATAATATTTTAAAAATGGGGTACAGAGCTAAATAGAATTCTCAACAGAAGACTATTGAATGGTGCACCTGAAGAAATGGTCACTGTCCTTAGTCTTCAGGGTGGTGCAAAACAAAACAACTCTGAGATTCCATCTTATACCCATCAGAGTGGCTGAGACCAAACCTGAAGTGACAGCATCAACTGTGAGAGTACAAACTTGTATAAACACTTTAGAAGTCAATCTGGCTCTCTTTCAGAATATTGGGAATAGCTCCACCTCAAGACCCAGCTATACCACTCCTATGTCTATATCTGAAAGACACTCCACCACACAAGGACATTTGCTCAACTATGTTCGTAGCAGCTTTATTCATAATAGCCAGAAGCTGGAAACAACCTTGATGGCTCTCAATCAAAGAATGGATACAGGCTTTTGAAAGGTGACATTCACTTCTGTGGATGACGCCCCTGGAATAGTATTTAACGTTGCCTTTGCTATTTCTGGTTGAACAATAAAGTCTGAACCCTAAGGAGGTTGGGGGGGAGAATGAATACATAAACTGTGGTACCTTTACACAATGGAATACTACTCAGCTATTAAAAACAAGGACATCACGAAATTTGCAGGCAGATGGTGGGAACTAGAAAAGATCATACTGAGTGAAGTGACCCAGAAGCATAAAGACACATATGGTATATACTCACTTATAAGTGCATATTAGTCACATAATACAGGATAAACAGACTAAAATTCTCAGACCTAAACAAGCTAAATAACAAGGAGGACCCTAGGAAAGATGCTTAATCCTCACTCAGAAGGGCAAACAGGATAGACAACAGAAGTGGTTGAAAAGAGGGAACAGGATGGGAGCCTATCATAGATGTCCTCTGCAAGATTCCACCCTGGAAGGGATTGAAGCAGATGTTGAGACTTATAGCCAAACTTTGCGCAGAGCACAACGAGTCTTGTAGAAGAGCTGGGAGATAGAAAGACCTGGAGGGTGCAAGAGCTCCACATGGAGATCAACAAAGCCAATAAATA
This sequence comes from Pachyuromys duprasi, assembly GCA_028658305.1. NCBI lineage: Eukaryota > Metazoa > Chordata > Mammalia > Rodentia > Muridae > Pachyuromys > Pachyuromys duprasi. The sequence continues at coordinate 29,463,901 of CM053766.1, read as the reverse complement.
TGGGCCCTGGGGGAGGGGGATCCTGTAGAGACTGATGCACCAACCAAACTGTGCATGGAGAAGATCTAGATTCTCTGCTCGAATAGGCAGTTCAGTTTCCATGTGGGTTCCTTACTAAGAGTATCAGGGGCTGTCTCTGACATAGAATCTTTTGTAGGGCTCTTTGACCCTCTGTCCCTGAGAGGGCAGCCTTGTCAGGCAAGGAGGAAGAAGATGCAGACAGGCCTGAAGAGATTTGATAGGCTGGGGCCAGATGGTAGGGAATGAGGGCTCCCCCTTTCTGAAGACTAGGAGAAAGGGCTAGTGGGGAAGAGGGCAGAGTGTGGGACTGGGAGGAGACAAGGGAGGAGGCTACTATGGAGCTGTAAAGGAACAAATTATTTAAAAAATTAAAAAAGAAAAAATAATTGTAAAACATAAATTAGTATTTAAATAAATTTTATAAATTATTTTATAATTTATAAAATGAATAATTATAAAACAAATTTAAAACTCTAATGAGAACAGTAATTTATTAAATACTAAAGAAAATATATATATCAATGCCAGTGAATACTTACATAGTATGTATGAAACAGAACCAGAAATTAAAGTTAAGGATGCCAAATATATGTGCTGAAATGGAAGATTCATCACCACTAAGAGAAAAATAATTCATTTTTGTTACTTACAAACATGTTTTACATCACTCACATTGATATACCCCATAATTCAATAGTAAGTAGTATGAAATAATTGGTAAAACTAGAGCCTGTGTGTTGAAAGGTCATGCTTGCAAATACAATGGTCTCTTTAGCAGTACCCAGGTGCTCATGCTCTCTATAGTTTGTCTGTGATATCAGTCCTTTCTCTAGGCTACTTCCATCTAAACGCAGTTTCCCTCAGTTTGGGTTTGCTTTTCTGAATCTCTAGTTTCTTCTCACTGACCTCTTCCCACAGAAATCCCATCTGCTACTAAGCATTTGTGATTGACACTGAAACTCCTTTGCATTTGTGGGTGATGTTGGAGCTCAAACCCAGAGATGTGTACTTGTTTGGGCAACGCTCCACTAATGATCCATACTCTCAGAAATGATCACTCTCATTTCCCAATCAGACTCCAGATAAGCTTCTGTGAAGTTTGTATACTTGTTCAAGTAGAGAGTCCAGCATGTCCATGTGAATCCCAGAATGTTCCTCAAGGATTTCCACAAGCTCTGTCCCTCATTTTTACGGATGATGCTGTTTGCATATTGTCTTAGGTGGTTTTATGTCAACTTAACACAAGCTGCAGTCATTTGAAAGAAAGAAACTCCAATTAAGAAAATGTTTCCATATGACTGGGCTGTAGACAAGCCTGTGAGATATTATATTCAGAGTGGTTGATGGGGGAGGGTCCGAACCATTATGAGTGGTGCTATCCCGAGTTCTAGAAGAAAGCAGGTTCGACAACACAGTAAGTAGCACCCCTCCACAGCTTCTGCATCACCTGCTGCCTCCAAGTTCCTGCCCTGCTTGAGCTCCTGTTCTGACTGTCTTCAATAATAGACAGTGAAATGGAAGTATAAGCAAACAAATAATTTCTTCCTCAAATTGCTTTTTGTTCACAGTGTTTCATCACAGCAATAGAAACCCTAACTAAGACATATGTTAGATGTAAAATGTTTCTGACATTTAATTTCTTACTCTCTTTGGTTGACACAGTAAATCCAGATTTAACAAGGGGAATATGGATCCCAAAATATTTTTGTCAATCTATGCTTTTCCTGTATTTCCCATTGTTCCTTAGCTGTTATACAGCCTTCACTAAAGTATAGCCTCGTCTCAGAGTTGGAATCCTGTTCCTGCATGTACAGCGTTCTGTACTAATATTTACAGAAAGAAATGGTGCAGGGGTTTTCAATCTCCTATGTGTGGTCTTCTCTTCCAAAGACACATGTGATTTGGAACAGTCATTCCGGAACAGAACATGTCAAAAATTCAACTTTAGCGTTAAATTTTAGATGGGGCATGTTGTCACACATCTGCTATCCAGGTCTCAGAAACAATTTCTGAAAGACATAATAAAAAAAAGTTAAATTTGGGGCCTGGAGAGATGATTCAACAGTTAAGAGTACTTCCTGTTCTCGGGGAGGACCCAGTTTCAACTCCTAGCACTCATATGGCAGCCCACTACTGTCTATTAATTCTCAGGGGATCTGACATCCTGTTTTGACCTCTATGGGAACCAGACATACACGTGGTACACAAAAATCCATGTAGACAAAACACCCACAAGCAAGCAAATAAATATTTTAGGTTAAATTTTATGCACTTTGAATAAGAATTGTATTTATTCATTTTCTATTGCTAGAGTTTTGACTATACGTTGTGAGTTTCATAGGTTAGAAAAACATAATTTGAAAGGTTTTGTGCACACTATTAGAAAATCATAAAATGTAATGAGTTTAATACTGGGCAAGGGAAAGGGTGGTAAAACTTTTTCATGCTCTGCATTGGCAGCTACTGTGAAAAGAACATATTGGCGGTTCGATTTATACTTTATGATACACCGATAGAGAGATAACACATCTGGGCATTTTACACATGGGATATCTTTCAAATTTTTATCTACCCATGATCACAGGTCTAGTAATGGTACCATGAAACTGGAATCTAACTTCAGCAGGGAGGCACCTAATAACATGTAAGAGGTTCCTGTATACAATGCAAATAAAATTTAAAGGGAACCTGTGTGTTATACCACATTTGGGACTTCTAAAATAAGAAATGAAAGTGTAAGTGAAGCTGAAGCACTTTCAAATCTCTGGAAGCTTCAATCATGTTTTCTAGGCACCAAGCATTTCTACAAACTGTGTTTTCTACCTAGTACAATCAAGATATGAGGTAACAGTCAGTGACCAGTACTGGGGCCATGCATTCATTCACTAATTTGTCAGTCAAACCTGAAGTGCCCACTGTGGCTCTCATGTGGCCCTAGAGTTTCTTGGGATTGTAATCATCCCCAGAGAAATGCACTCATGGGCTGGATATTCTACTTGTTAGCTGTGTGACTAGAAAATATGCTTTTATTTTCTCTGGTTTAGTTTGCTTACTGTACTCAGTACTTCTCATGTTCTTACTGCATGAGACTGGTAAGGAACAGACACTCTAATTTGCCCCATACAACGATCAGAATAACTTTGTGAAATTTGCTTCAGAAATAATTTTAGGATTTTGTGTGTATGTGTGTGTGTGTGTGTGTGCGCGCGTGCCCACCTCTGTGATATCTTATTACATTTTTCAATTCTTCTTAGATGTTATTCTATGAAGCATAATTTTTAGGTCTATGGGGAGGTGGCTGAGTGGTACAGTCACCTCCTCCAAGCCTGATGACTTAGATTGATGCCCAGAGCTCAAGTCGTGGGAGGAGAGCACTGGCCTTCATAAATTATCCTCAAAGATCACATATATGCTATGGCATTTGCGCTCCCTACATATACACATGAACAAAATAAAAGTAATATGAAATGCAGCATTTCCTGGGAAGATCTACACATGCCATATTACAAAACAAGGCACAGTGTTCATAAGTACTTGCCAAGCCATCTCTGTGTCTTTAGAATGTTATAAATGACTGATTTTATAATTACAGACAGCCTCATTGCACCCCAAATCAGACCACGTTTTTTTTTGAGGAGATGTAAGGTCTATGATGTTCACCAGAGTATTTTCTACAGTTGGAGACTGTGGACTACTGATGCCTACTGCTAACTGTTCTTAGAGAATGGAGAAGCCACTGAAAGATAGAACTGTTGAACTTCTATGGCAGGTGTTTCAGTATTTGCAAAAACAGTAGGGCTTCTGTTTATAAGACATAGAAGATTATCAATAACTCAAATTTCTGTGTGTCAGAGTGAGAGGAACAAACGAAGTGTGGTTCAGTCTGCCTCCAATGCTGTTGAAAATGTGATGTGTTAGAAAGAAGTTGGACTTAACAACAATCCTATACTCTGAATAGAAACACATCACCTAGTAGTTTGATCTTGCTGATGAAAATGTAATATCTGTTTAGTAAAATCTGAGAATATAGCCTTTACTGCCTCATTTTGAGTAAGGAATTAATTATCCAGATATTATAGACTCAGGTAACACAACTTCCAAGGTGCCCTGATTATCTGATCCTTTCAGTGTGTATGTTGGGGGCGGGGTGTAGACACAGAAATTGATAAAGCTGGTCTTTGTTAAAGTCACTATGTCCTCTAGGAAACTGACTTCTAGAATGGCCTCAAAGTAATTTTATTCGAGCAGTGGCTCCTTGTGAACTTCATCCTCTATTGGTGGGTGTGGGCTGTTCTGCTAACATGATGGATCCACCTTTTTATTACCTTCTATTTTTTAAGATTTTAATATAGTTACATCATTCCCTCATTCCCTTTCCTTTCTCTAAAGGATTGCCCTTTTTCAAACTCATGGCCTCTTTTTCCCACTAATTGTTAATACATGCATATATGTCTATATCTACACACACAAAATATATACGTACATACATATATTATATACTTGTATTTCTAAATACAACTTTCCCGTCTTTATAACATTACCTGTAGGCAGGTTTACAGGGCTGAGTATTTGGTTTTGGATAACCGCTTGGTCTGTTTTTCCCTGGGGGAGCCATTTCTCCTGCCCTCAGTTTTTCTTAGTTGCCTGTAGTTGTTTGGGTAGGGTTGAGTACTCCTGTGCATTCCCCCATCCAGTTTAGCATGTCTATGGTGTATTCCATTTTTGAAACATTTTCCTAGGCCCAGCATAGTTTGCAATCCCCCCTTTTACCAATTAGGCTCAGATTGCAAGAAGAGAAACTATTGCTTACAATGGTCTTCAGAGAAGACACCCCAGAAGCATATTCCTGATTCATAGGAAATGCAAAACAAAAGGAAGCAAAAAGAACAACAGCAGAAAACACAAGAAAGGGGAAAGAGGAGCTTTCAAAACACTTACGACTCCAGGACACATCGTGACTTATCTCTGTGGAGTGTGCATCAGAGGGGAAATAAAAGCTTGTCATTGCTCCAGAACTGTCTTTTCTAATTCAGTGCATCCATGTATTGTTATAAATCTGCTTTCCAATCTTACCTCCTCACTGAAACATGCAGGGCGATGGAGCAAGCTCCCCTGCTGTCTATCAACTCAGAAAAGAAAACTTCTCAGCCAACATGGCAGCTTAAATACGGGGAGCCAGTGGCAAATGTGGAAGAGCAGCAAGGTGGTGGCCATTTGAGCCATTTAAAATGGGCAAGAGTTAGGTGACTTATCTTCGGTGAGGTGACTTAAACTTGCTTATTCCTTTAAGTGAGGTCAGTAATACTCTCAAAAAATTTATTCAAACTGATTTCACAAATATATAAACATGCATGTCTATGGCATAGTAAAGTGATTGAAATGATAACATTTGTATGTACACCTGTGAAGTGTTTGCAAGGAGATGCCCATGTCCGTGTGAGTGTACCGGCCAGAAGCCTATGTCGACTATTTTTCTTGATCACTTCCCACCTTATCGCTTGAGACAGGGTCTTTCACTAAAGCTGGGACCTCACTGATTCAGCTAGGCTGGATGGCCAGCAAGCTTTTGGGATCTTCCTTTCTCTCCTCCATGTACCTTACCCCACCCATGCCACACAGCCCTGGCATCATGGCTAGGCATATACTGTTCCGCTCAGTGTTTTATGTGGGGTGTGAGCATCCAAATACGGTGGCCCAAGAAACATTTTACCAGTTGAACTATCTTCCCATCCCTGCTATCACTTTAAAAAGAATTGTTACATTTTATTTATTGAGTAATTGTGTGTGTGTAACAGTGACTGTGTACACAGGTGTGTGTACAAATATGAAAGTCACAGCATAACTTGCAGAAGTAGGTTCTCTTTCCACTGAATGGCTTGCAGAACAGAGCTCAGATTGTTAGGCTTGACACCTGTGCCTTTAACGGCAGAGCCATTGGGCTGGGTCTGAAGCATTGTTTAATAAATAAATAAATTGTAAATTTTCTTACATTCACAAGTAAAGATGATGAAGCCTCTTGTAATGGAAATCTGTGTTTTGGTTTCCTGCAATGGAGACCTTTCCTTGGATTAGATTGCTTTAAATTCTGGAGTCTGTGGCATTCTCACTGGATTGACTGGGAGATGCAAATATTTGTCACCGTGTGCTTCCCTGCTAGCTTTTCAGTTTCACATGCCTGCAGTCTTTCTTAGCTTCCCCGAAAGAAAAATAATAAAGAGAAGAACTTCCTGTCACACAGTCACACATTCCAGACTATTCAAGAGTGAGCAGGAAGTACTCATAATCTCAGGAGAATCCCAGACTGGTGAGAGCATTGTAACATTAACTTTGGGGGGAGGTGGCAGTGAGGGAGAAAGTGTTCTGCATAAGAATATAAGATTTGTTTTCCTTATACTCTGGACCTAATCACTGTTTCTTAAAGGACTTAGGGACGAGCAAATTTTCTTTTAAACACATCTATGTCTAGTTTGTGGGACTGACCTCAGTGTTTGGTAGCTGTGTTCTCTAAAACACACATATACTTTGTAAAACTTTCTCAGACTGAAGAAAGACAAGGAGGTTGCAGTTTCTATTTCAGGGCCTAGCATACCTTCAGAATTACTAGTGGGAGAGAAACCTGCCTTTCACCAATCACAAGCTGGGTTTGTATCTAATGGCACTCAGAATCCTCAGGGCATTTTGAAGCTTACATCAAGGTTCTGTCTGAATCAGAATTAGCAGAAAGATTAATGCCGGCACATCTTTCAAGTGCATTCCTGTAATTCTGATCTTAAATCAGTTAAACCCAGTGTTTCATCTCTACATGTGGAAGATTCTGACCTCTAGTCTCTCCTCTATCTCTTTTGTTTTCTATTCTCATACTTACTCCCACAGAAAAAAAGTTAGGCTGTTTTAAATTAACTCACTCTTGCACTTGAACATCTGGAGAGCTCTGCCTGACAGTCAAGTAAGTTTTCTGAAAAGCAAAGCTGAAAGGTGTAGGAAAGTGAAATAGGATTGCTTTAAAAGACCTGGTTGTTGTTTTGTTTTTGCTGTTTCTAGATAGTCAAGCTGTGAAACTGACTTCTAAATGTTTGTGTTTATAGTCGTAAATGTGTGCTGTTTCCAAATTTGGCCAGAGAACCTTTTGTTGTGGTGGTGGTTAATGCAGAGACATGCCACTGAGGAAAACAAGCAACTGTGAGGGCCCAACCACATGTGGGACATTTATGTCAAATCTCTCTCCCACCAAGGCCGAGGGAACATAGTGGAAAAGGTGGTGGAAAGAATGTTAGATCCAGAAGATAAGAAGAGTTCTGTGAAATGCTGTCCTCTAGATTTGACATGGCTGCTGCAAACACAGAGGCAGGGCCAGTGCTTACCTACATAAGGCCAGCCTAAAATCAGGAGCTAAAAATTTCAAGATGGGGGTTTGACTTACAAGTAAATAGGCAACACTATCACAATAAACTACAGGATTAACTCATAAACAGCACAGAAGGAGGAGGTGAAGTTGAGAGGTAGCATGATAATGGGTTTGGAACATTGGGAGGTAGAGGAATGGATATGATCAAGGTGTATTATACACATACATACATATATACATATGTATGTATATACATATATGCGCATGTGTATGTATATACATATATGTGTATGTATATATATATATATACATATATATACATATGAGACCTGATAGACTAGGTCAGATGGAAGGGGAGGAGGACCTCCCCTATCATTGGACTAGGGAAGGGGCATAGGAGAAGAAGAAGAATGGAGGGTGGGATTGGGAGGAGACTGGGGAGGGGGCTACAGCTGGGATACAAAGTGAATAAACTGTAATTAATAAAAATAAAATAAAAATTAAAAAATAAACAAGCTTAAAACCTAAAATAAAAAATTAAGGGAAGATATGTGTAAAATGGTGAGGATAAATATTACCAAAGTTAGGCTTGAAAATGATTTATGTCCAGTGAAGTAGGTTCACTTTCTTACTTTACTTAAATGACAAAATCATTACGAATTTTATAAATTTTATATCAAAGTCATTGTAATAAATCTATATAGAAATAAACAAATAAACCAATAGCACAATACATAATCTTATAAGTGGATATATTAGTAAATAGTAAACTAAAGAATAAATCAGCATATGCTATTCATTATGAATAATGCAGTGTGATAAATAGGAAAGGTACAGCTTAAAAATTCTTTCTATAAAAAAGAAAACAAAATTTGAAAGAAAAAATAGCAAAGCACTAAGTGTAAGTATAAATATAAACATGAGATGATATTAAACTCAGGGAAGAACAGAAGAAAAATGAGGGGCAGGCAGCCAGGGAAAACTTGTTGGATTAAGAGAAATGCAAAACAAAACCCAATTACATGATTGCAGAGGTGCTCCAGGCAAAAGACTGTGAGTTGTTCACCTTAATAGAAGGTTAGGGAAGAGACAATATGTAGAGCACCAGCCAGATTAAAGCCAGAGCTTATATGTAGGAACACACAGATGGCTCAGTGAGCGCTTGTTCAGAGCACATGTCATGCAACCCTGAAGCTCTCAGTGTGACTCCTGTAACCAAATGTAAAGGGAAAAAATTGATTCCCCAAGGTTGTTCTATTGCTTGCATACATGCATATCACAACATACTGCACTCATGCACACACATATATCACACATAAACACCAATAAAATGTATTTAATGCAAGGTTAGTGGGAGCTCTACATTTAATTTGGTGTATGGTATACTAAACAAAGATCCCAGTTCAGTAATCTGTTTCTTTCCCTCTCCTCATTGTGTGTGTGTATGTGTGTGTGTGTGTGTGTGTGTGTGTGTGTGATTCATTGCAATGTCTCAGAAATATGAAGATGTCTGTTTCATAGCCCTAGATAAAATATTTTAAATTATTACTTAGTGATGGAAACTCTTTGGAAGTGTTCTCCAAGAAGAAAGGAATATTTCTTTAATAAGTTTCTTTGACAAATGTTTTCATAGTTTGGTAAAGAAATGAGTTAGAACACATGGAGGTGAAGAGATCCTGCAGAGTAGGCAGAGCTGAGTAAGTAGGTGAGAAGCAATGAACATGGCACTATGGGGAAAGGATAGGAGGTGTGGGAGGTGCTGGCCAGGAACCATCTGTTCAAGATGAAAGCCAGCACTTGAAATTACTACATGGCTTGCATAGCCTAAGTATAAACTATTCATCTCATGCCTATACCAATTACATCTTATCTCTTTTTATGGCTATGGAAAATTCAAAGATGATTTACATAATATGTCAAGAGATGTTATGGGTTGCACAAGTTTGCTGCCCAAATTGACTTCCAGGTCCATGCTTTCCTCACACAGTGGAATGTCTCTTGTGAAGCAGAGGAGGCAGGTTCCACTTCATAACAGTTTTCCTAATAAAGGAGGGCAAGAGACTGGCTTTATGAGAACAGTGTGGAATTTACAGTCTAATGGGTATGCTTCTGAATTTAAGAAACATATTTAAGACTATTTTTTCTTTTGTTATGAGCAATATGTCAAGCCTAATGCAGACAAGGAAGAAAAAGAAAATTACTTTGACAAGATCATAATACAGTAGAAAAAAATGGACTGTAAGACCAAATTAAAAGACCAGTCTGGAGATGAATGTTCTTCCTCTGAAGGAGAACAACAAGGTTTCTTTATTTTAATGCAATGTGACTTTGTGCATTGTGCTTGGGGTTTATCTATGGACCCTGCACACATTGATAAAGGATTCTTTCCACCGAGTTCTATATCAAGTGCAAGAAGAACAAAAAGTAAGGACAACTCTAAAGAAACAAAAAAATTGAAATCTGGAGAAGAGACAGAATCATAGGCCAGCAGCTGATCATCTGATAGACTTTACATTCTGTCCTTCTGTACCTGAAATGAATATGCTACTTAAATGACTATGACCAATGGATCTGAGGGAACAATGAAAAGAAAGAAAAAATTAATTTGGCTCACACATGGGTTTCTGGTACCACGTCCTTTCAAAAACCATTTTGGTGGAGGAATATGTAGCAGGTAGATGGGAGGCACACAAGAGAACAGAAATCAGCAGGGTGTGGCATCTGAAAACAGCCTAAGGATCTGCTTCCCCAAACCAGGCTCTACCCCCTGAAGTTTGTAGGCTTTCTCAAAAGAGCATCATTATCTAAGGACCAAAATTTGAGATAAATAGCTTATCATGGATATTTTCAAGCCATGATATAAGACAGCTTCAACTATAAGCTGCACATAAAATATTTCAGTGTCATAGGGAGCTGCTAAAGTACTATGAAATATAGTAATCAAAAGTAGGGCCCTTGTCAGAAACAAGAGCAGATACATCTACACAACTGGTCTACAGGAAGCTAAAAGAACAAGATGGCTGATCTCAGCTGTTAACTTCAATGAATGTTCAGAAACCTGGGAAACTAGCAACAAATACTTGGTGTGGTTATAAGGTTGTTTCCAGAAGGGATGGGGAACCTCAGTGGAAAAATCCACCCAGAATGGCAAGCAGGATGTTTGCTGTTGCCTTCAGCCTTGAGAACCAGGCTCCAAGGCCTTCAGCCATGGGACTCTGCTGGTAGAAGCAGAACACTGAGGGGCTTCCAGGTCCTCAGGCCCAGCCTGGAGCACAACATTGCTACCACTTGTTCTAAGACTGTTATTATCGAAACAGAAGCAGGTTTCTTTGTCTTCCAAGCCTGCTTGAGATCTTTTTGAGATAATTCAGTCTGTAATTGTGGGGCCTGGTATAATAAATTCGCTTGTGTGTGTATACACATATGTAATGGAGTATGGTTGTGTCATGTGTATGTGAGAGAGAAACACATGTGGACAAAATTTATTTTTAAAAAGCAGAGGAGTTCTATGTTATGAAATGTTCTCCAACAGTTTCACCATCATAGAAAGAGTAAAGTTTTCACTGAAAGCTGATGCAACAAACACGCAACAGGGCGGTGAAAAAGCTTAATGAAAGGGAGAATTCAAAGCTTCGTGGCAAATGTAGAAATCTTTTTAACAGAAACAGCTCATATGTAGTTTGTTCTCTATATCATAAAACACTCCGGACTTACCTTTATGTCAGGAATGACAAACAGGAAGCAGAAAGTGTTATTGCTTGTATCCTTAGGCAGTACTGTCCATCAATCTCAGCACCAGGTCGTTAATGAGATAAAAAGCGGCAGCCTCTGAGTTTTATTTAACTCAGCTCTCTAGGCAAGCATATTATTTACAGCACTACCTCAGACATGTTTGTTACACTTGATATATTATAAATAGTTTACATTGACAATTTTATAATAATAGCATTGATCATTTTGACTGAACTGGCTGCCTTTTAAAGCAATTTTTTAAATGTACAATACTCTCACTGCTGAACTTATTTAAGGCTATTAGGATAACCAATTATGGAATAATTTAAAGGATGGATAAAGATATATAATAAATATATTTAAGTATTTCCTCAATATACTTATAGGAATATATTTTAATGGATGGATTATACGATTCAGCAATGTATAAATTAACAAAGAAGTAGTAGAGAAAAAGAGCAATATCATGAGATTGCTCAACACACACAAAAATCCAAGAAGTTAGAACCTCCTTTACTTTGTGGGTGAGCTGACATCGAAATCACTGTGCACTCTATTTGCTGTTACTACAGTAGAGCAATGTATTCTGTCACCACTGTCATTGTAAAGATATATCATACCCCATAATTGCCACCAAGTTTTTATTTGCCAAACTCGAGTCAACTAAGGCTAGAGAGAGAGAGAGAGAGAGAGAGAGAGAGAGAGAGAGAGAGAGAGAGAGAGAGAGAAAGAGAGAGAATGAGAGAGAGAGTACAAAGTAGAAAAAGCAATGCCATTTGAGTGAAAATACTTAATTTTCTGCACATAAGTCTTTAAAAACTTTATCTTTTCTGTTAATAAAAATCTTAAATTAATTCCAAACTCCCTGAAACAGTAAATAAAGAAAGGGGAGATGAAAGACCTGGAGGGAACAGGAGCTCCATAAGTCGAGCAACAGAACCAAAAAATCTGGGCACAGGGGTTTTTTCTGAGACTGATAGTCCAACCAAGGACCACTCATGAAGATTGCCTAGAAACCCCTGCAGGAATGTAGCCCATGGGACCTCAGTCTCCAAGTGGGTACCCTAGTAAGGTGAACAAAGACTATCTCTGACATGAACTCAGTGGCAGGCTCTTTGATCACCTCCCCCTCAGGAGGGTGCAGCCTTACCAAGCCACAGAGGAAGACAATGCAGCCAGTCCTGAAGAGACCTAGGCTAGGGTCAGATGAAAAAGGAGGAGGAGGACCTCCCCTCACAGTGTCTGGGGAAGGGCATGACAGGAGATGAGGGAGGGAGGGCGAGACTAGGAGGGGGTGAGGGAGGGCTACAGCTGGGATACAAAGTGAATAAATTATAATAAATAAATAAAAATTTAAAAACAGTAAGTGAAGGTTCCAGTTTCCAACAGACTAGCAAGAGCCTCTTTCCTGGTTTATATTAAAAGCCAGCTTCCTCCTCTGTGTGGGCCGTCTTATTTCTCTACCTCTTAGAAATTTGTAGTTGATTTTTTTTTTTTAATGAAACAGTCTAAAACTTTTCACAGCCCAGTCTGAAATTATCAAGTGACTCTGGGTAAGCAAGGAAAAACCACCAGTATAAATACAACCTTGTTTCAAAAGCAGAGTTTAGTGATTTTAATGTGCACAAGTGCTCATATTTGGGACGAAGTAAATATGAAATACAAAGGAAAGGAGGAATTGTTATTGTGAGGAAGTGAAAGGCAGATATGGAGTCCGGAAGAATAAGCAGCCGTCCTCTGTATGAGTTTATTTTCTTTCTAGTAAAGTCATCCCACATACATTAGCTCCTCTCACCACCTCCTTTGACCTTAACTTGTCTAAGCCTAGAGGAACTGGCAAGATTCCTCTTCTGTCATTGAACTCCATGTGAACACAGATGGGATGTGGTTCACACAGATCAGAGATTTTTGATCAAAAGATGTTAAGAACAGAGGAAAAGAGTCGGGAATTTGAAATAAAAATATAAGATGACATTACAGTGACAAAAACTCCTTTGGCTGTGTGCTTAAACAATGTGACAGAAGCTAGCATTTTAACGCAGAAACCAGTGCATTGCAGGGTTCTTTCTGCGTCATTTCTGTCACATTACAACCCCACTAATATTCAACTTCATTATTTCACTCCCATTATGACAGAATCTATAAGGAGTTCTTTTCCGACATGTTTTGTTTTCAAAATAAAGTCATACGCATAAAATATCTATGTATTAGCCAATCACTTACTACTTGCATCTAGGGAATATAAACAATACCAGTCTGCCACAGAAGAGCATGCCTATGAACATCATGACCATTAGTCATCAAGGCTTATTTTCCTGTCAGTGATGAAAAGGGCTGTGAAAACACCACAGTTCTGTTCACGGCCCACTCCAACTATTTATTATTTTGTGTAGAATGAGTAAAATAAGAATAAGTGACACTGAGGTTGCACTCAATTGATAAAGAACTTGCGTACTGTGGGCAAAGACCTGCCTGTACCTGGGTTAGCTTCCCAGTGCCACATAAACTGGAAAGGTAGTCACAGGGCTGTAATTCAGCCTTAGGGCAATGGAGGCAGAGGAATATCTGAAGCTTAAGATCACTGTCCACTAAGGAGAATAGAAGGCTAGCCTGAGATTCATGAGATTACCTTTCAAAAATAAGAAAAAGGAACAACATGAAGGAATTACATATAACTCATCTTTAAAACTTTGATATATAAAAACATTACCTTTATGGTAAAAAAAATGATTTTTGAGGGTTGAGGATATGGGCCAGTGAGTAATGTTTCAGAAGCATGAAGATCCCAGGTAAAAACTAAATATGGTAATGTGCATTTATAACCTGCAACACCATGCAGAGACAAGGCAATCATAGGAGGTTGTTGGTCAGCCAATATAGATGTAATGGTGTGTTCCAGATTCAGTGATAGTCCCTGTCTCAAAAACTAAGGTGAAGAATGGTAGAAGAAGAAACCTTTTGTCTGTTTCTACCATCTTTCCATTAAATACGGACAAGCACAGCCACAAATACATGAGCTCACACACACTGCACATGAAATGTATTCACTTGAGTGTGAGAAATGCTAGGGCAACTACATAGTTGTACTCTCTGTGTTCTGATTTGATAGCATGCTGTCATCATAACACATACACACATCTTTCTCCCTCTCTGTGTGTTTATCTATCTCTGTCTATCCACCTCTCATGCAAACACAACACAACATACACATACACACACCACATGCTCTCCATCTGTCTTTGCTGAACTTTACTTTCTATTCCTTACAATGGAGGCTGTACCAAGAAGAGAAAACAAATTCAAGACTCCCTAAGTCATTTGTTACTACAATTCTCATTAGCCAGTCAATCTATGGATTCATTCAGAATTAGGATTTATAGATAGATAGATAGATAGATAGATAGATAGATAGATAGATAGATAGATAGATAGATAGATAGATAGATAGATAGATAGATAGATAGAGTACAGGAAGAGGTAATTACTGTTGATTCAGCAGAGATGAAATGTTTTAGAAATAGAAAGTAATGATAATTACACAACTTTGTGATCATGTTAAAATAAGACAAAGCAAAACAAAAACACACTTCATTTAAAAGAGTAAGTTGGTTTTACATAAGGTATTCTTATATTTATAGCACTTGGGGGAGCTTAGGAGCATTTGAACACATTCAAGGTCAGCCTATGATATATGTGTATAGGGCTTAAAACATATATATGTGGTATATATCTATGCTATAAGGAAGTTTAAGATACAGTATTTTTAAATGTAGGTGAAACATTCCATCCTATAGGGAAGCCTTCAAGCTAAGGAGGTAAACAACTCAAAAGATTCAGGAAGTTCAAGAAACCGACAAGACTTATGCATTCTTTCATATATAATCAGTAAAATATATAATATATATATTCAAGCATATATAATCAGTAATATATAATATATATAGTCAAGCATATATAATCAGTAAAAAACATGCTGAAAAGCATTCTCAGACAAACTGAATGTGAATGTGGAAAATATAGGCCATATGAGCTTCCTAAAAGTGGCACTTTCTAACCTATTGGGCTGCCTACAAGATGTACAGTGTAATCCAAACTTCCAGATTTTTTGAACCATCACAACAGAGGATGGGCTTTTGGTAATATAAATGTCGGAGTCATTTCTGCTCCTGTAAATAAACTGTCATACACACTCCTGAAAATAAGCCAAAAAATTTCATTGGATCATGAGGTTGAAGTTATACACTGATACTATCTTTACTTTGGTATCCCATTGGTTACTTATCAAAGGTAACTATATATTTATTCATGTCTCCTCAGGAGTAGTGTGCCACAAAAGTTCATCAGATATTAATAAAGCTGCTTTTAAAAACTGAAAATTTTGAACAGAAGTGTGGAAATACAGAGTTTGAAATATCCAGTGACTTTTATTATCTCTAAGGTGAGAGACATGAAAATAAAGATCTTGACAAAAACTTTCACATAACACTCTAATGACTCCTGATTTAGGAAAAGATATAATTAGGCAAAATTGAACCTCTCAGCATGCTCATTCCTGAATCGGCTTATTCAGGGTATATCCAAGCAATTGTTTAAGTGAAATTAGAAATGTGTATATCATGATTACATTAGCAAAATTAAAACATTTCTTTTGTATTGAGTTTGACATATGTAATTTTTTATACTAATCACAGGTCATTTACTTTGTATCCCAGCTGTAGCCACCTCCCTCTTTCCCTCCCAATCCCACCCTCCCTCCCTCATCTCCTCCCTGCCCCCTTCCAAGTACACTGATAGGGGAGGTCCTCCTCCCCTTCCATCTGACCCTAGCTTATCAGGTATCTTCAGGAATGGCTACAATGTCACAGTCTAGCAAGGCTGCTCCTCACTTGCGGGGAGTGGGGTGGGGCAGTTAAAGATCCAGGCATTGAGTTCATGTCAGAAATTATCCTTGTTCCCCTCACTTGGGTACCCATTTAGATACTGCGCTACCATGGGCCACATCCCGGCAGGAGTTCTAGGTTATCTCCATACACTGTCCTTGGTTGGATAAACAGTCTCACAGAAGACTCTTATGCCTTGATATATTTGGTCCTTGTGGAGCTCCTATCCTCTCCAGATCATACTAACTCCCCCTTCTTTCATATGATTTCTGCACTCTGCCGAAGGTTTGGTTATGAGTCTTAGCATCTACTTTGATACACTACTAGGTAGAGTCTTTCAGAGGCTCTCTGCGGTAGGCTCCTGTCCAGTTACTTGTTTTTTCCTACTTCCGATGTCCATCCCATGCGTCTTTCTAAGTAAGGATTGATCATCGTAACCTGGGTCCTCTTTCTTGTTTATCTCTTTAAGGTGTACAGATTTTAGTATGTTTATCCTATCTTATAGGTCTAGTACCCACTTATAAGTGAGTATATGCTGTGTGTGTCGATGGACAAATTTATAAGGTTTATATTTTTATGATTCATGTATTTCGTACAGTCAATTGAATATTGCACATTTTAAACCTCATTTCTACAGTATCATTTCAATGTTCTTACATGTTCTCATACATGTACTCTGTTAAAAATTGTGTACAGCAGGTGGGTGAGAGAGGACACACCAGAAATGAGGATTGGTTGAGTCATAAAAGTTGTGAGTTAAAGTCCAACTATCCCAAACTACGTAATGAAACCTTTTCACCTGTTTCCACCCCACATATAAAACAGAAAAGGGTGAGTGCTTTAAGGGACCATATCTCAATAGAAGAGTGTGCTTCTTTTGAACAGGTTCTGTATCATCCACTGTCACTCACAACTTCAAATGAAACAGTAAGCAGATTATTGAGAAAACAGACATATTTTATATTTGCCTCATAAGAAATACCAAGTTGGTAGAAATGTGTTACAAAGCAATGGAGTCACCTGCACTGCCTTATGTTTCTTACTGGATAACTGGATAAATAGGATATACAAAGAGTTAGTAACTGAAAAGGAAAATTTCTTAGCCCATAAAATACAAGTATATTGTAGATAAGAGGATTATCAATGGTTTTAAACACATGCATACATACATACAAAGATTACGGGTGCAAAGCTTATTGGAAATGTATTAAAGGGGACAGAGAAATCACTTCTTATTAAATAAAATAGCTTTGGCTGAGAATGCAGTTACTACAGTTTAACTCCTGATAAACTTATATTTTGAATCTCTCTGCACTTATTTTAGTTGAAGATTTTGAGCATTGTTTTGTGTGTCTGTAGTAGTTAACCAGGACTAAAGGGTATTGTAGAGGCTGACAAACTTGGAGTTATTACTAATACAGTCCTGTGAAATGTGGAATCACTGAATATTTTGGCCTCATGTGATACTTCATTGTGAACTTATGCATTTCTCACAGTGTCTTCTGCACACAGGACAGGTTTATTTACTCTACAATGATACTCTTTGCTCAATTAAAGCACAGTGATTTAGTGGGGCCCATGTAAATCACACTATATTTACACAGTTTTATCCTCTAGTTGTAGGTGACTTGGAATCCTAACTTTGCTTTTTTTAAATGATGGGTTTTAAGTTTCAGTATTTTCTTCCCACATACTCTCTAGACTAAAAGCTTCTACTCTCTCCATCTTTAAGTACGTTCCTTGGATACTAGCTATAAACAACACATTCATGGACAAACACAGGGTATATTGGTTCATAATCAGTTATTTCTAGATCTATTGGTGAATTAGAATTTAACCTGTAACTGACCTTGCATGGAAAACTCATTTGTATAGATTTATGAAGAAATTCAGTCACCTTGTAATGTGAGATTTTTAAAGAAATGCTTACATATATATGTATAGATGTACATATACACACAGATATGATTCTTCAAAGTAATATATATACTTTGAAGAAAGATGAGCTAAGGGTTTGGAAACCAGTTGATCATAACTTTGTGATTATTTCCTGAGTCAAAATATAATCCTTCATGTTCAATTTCCACCCTCCAATATACACACAATATTTCCTCTGTG
>CM053766.1:29408615-29445305 GCA_028658305.1 Pachyuromys duprasi | reverse complement strand
AACTACAGAGAAGATAAACTTTAGAGGAAAGAGTGTTCAGCAGGAGGTAGGCATCAGAAAAGAACTGACTGAAATTGATCTTTAGATACTTCAGGGCAATACCAATATTCATAATACACTTAGGATGGTAAGTTACATGTGTATATATTTGTCAAAGGTCTTTGCAAGAAAACAGAATTTTATTATATTAAAATTACATTATTGCTGAGCCCAGAAACACAATAATCCCTGTTTCATAGGTGGCTGGGACGAGATAATCTTGACTTCAAGGCCTACATGTGAAAGTTATGCTCTGAATGAAAAGAAAAAAATGAATGAATTTTCATGTTAGGGTGCTTTTTTTGGCACATACAAGGTTCTAGGTGTCACCCCATGCAGCCTTGAGAGAAGCCATATTCCACAAGATTGGATTTTTTTTAAATTTAATTTTAATTTTTTCTTCACAATTCCATTATATATCCTGATTGAAGCCCTTCGTTCACCGCCTCCCAGTCCCAGTTTCCCTTCCTCTTCCTGAATTTCCTTCCCCTAGTCCATTGAAAGGGGGATTCTCCACTATTGCCATCTGCCCATTGCTAGTTGAGTCCCATCAAGATTCCTCTTCCTCTATGGCCTGGTAAGGCTGCATTACCAGGGGCAAGTGATCAAAGAGCAGTCAACTGAGTTCATGATACAGGTGCCTCCTGCTACCCTCCCTGGGAGATCCACATGGAGAGCCTACAATAGAGGGTCCTCTGAAAGGATCTACCCAACAGGGGATCAAAGCCTATGCTGAGACTCACTGCCAAACTAGGACACAGTGCAAGGAGCCTTATAGAAGAAGAGAGGGGTGGGGATAGAGGGACATGGAGGGGAGAGGAACCCCACAAGGAGACCAACAAAGCTAAAGGATCTAATCCCAAGGGGATCATATTTGATTTTAGAGATTAAAAGAATATTGTCCAAAATCAATGTTACATATCTATGCTTTGTTGTTGTTGTTTTATTTTTGTTTGTTTTGTTTTTTGTTGTAGAAGAGCCAAATTTGAAATTCAGTAAACTGTATAAGATCACACAGTCAATAAAGTATGTCATGGCTTCATGGTCCCGTAGACCATAAGTTCATGAGCTCTACAAATAAACATGCAAGCTTGCTAAGGTCTCCTTTTATCCCCAGCCTCTGTGATTGGGTGTCCTATAGATATGATACCCAACACATATTTATGGCACTTATAAAAATAGGAGCGTAGGAGACCAAACTTTGTTAAGTCCACTGTAAAATATTGCCTCATGCTTACATAATTTTTCCTTCCTGACACTATTTTCTTTAAGAGGACATAACTGAAGAATCAAAAGTTTATCAAATAACAAAGATTATATTAAAATAGATTGTATGTTTCTTAGCAAAATACTTGGAACCTGAAGTATTGCAGAATTTTTTTTCAGCTCTTGAAATATTTATATGTATATTGAGATACAATGAAGAGGGGTCCCAACTGCAGACATGAAATTTACGTGTTTCATGTACTCATTATATATGTACCCAAAGCTAATTTTTATTTATCTGTTGTTGTTGTTATTAATAATTATTTTCCTACAGAACCTTTTTTATGTAGTCCTGGGTTGTCCTGGAGTTCAGAGGATGACCTTGAACTCACAAAGATCCATCTTTCTCTGGCTCACAAGTGCTGAGATTAAAGGTATGTGCCACCATATCCAGCTTTCAAAGATAAGTTTTACAAATTTTAAAGTAACCTTGTCATTAAAACAAAGTTTCGGGGTATGAGTTTATTATGAAAACAAAGTTTCAGGGTACTATTTCATCAAAATATTTTTATGTTTATTATTTATTTGTATATATTGAGGTGACTTGGTTACTTTTTATATTGTAGTGAGGAAATATGACCAAAGCAACTTAAAAATGTAACATTTATTGGGAGTTTGCTTAGAGTTTACGAGGTTTAGTCTATGACCGTCATGGTTGAGAGCATAGAAGCAGGCAGACAGGCATCGTGCTGGAGCAGTAGCTGAGAGCTCACATCCAGATTCACTGGTAGGAGGCAGGGTCTGGAATAGGCTTTTAAAACCTCAAAGCCCACCCTCAGTGACACACTTCCCAAAAAACTGCCACACTTCCTAATTCTTCCTAAACAATTCTACTAATCAGGGACCAAGCATTCAAACTTATGGGTGTGCGAGAGCCGTTCGTATTCCAACCACCTCTGACACATGTGGAGAGAGGACAATTTTCTGAAGTTGGCTCTTTCCAGCCTGTGGATTCTTGAGATCAAACTGAAGTCATAATATTTGGCAGGATGTACGTTTACCCTTTGGCCATCTTGCAGGTTTCAGGTGTAGAAAACTGTGAGACAAAGAATGCTTCAGATTTCAGAGAATTTTGTTTTTTTTTTTAATTTCAAGAATTATTGCTCAATCATGTCAATTTCTTGCAAACCATAAAGTTATGTACTACAATGCTTACCTTTCACAACAGAATACATTTATTCTAAAGAATTGGAAGAACAAATGATCCTTATTGATGGCCAAATTCTCAGCACTTTCATAAAGCTTCTCTGCTTTTTGTATGCACAACTACATAAAAATATTGGACTGATATCAATGTTTCTTTCAAAGATGTTCTATTTGAACTTTTTTTTTTCAACAGATCTTCTTAATGAGTTTCATCTAAGATTGCTGCATGTGGATTTCTGCAGTGTGGATATTCAATGCTTACTCAAGAGGTCTGCCTTTGACCTCTGTGGCTTACATTCTGTTTATAAATGACCTACTGAATTCTCTTGGTGAATGTCTAGATTCCTTTTTAAAACTCTTCTTTTTTTTTTCCTTTCAAATGCCACAATCTACCCTTGCATTCCAAACCCTCAGTTTACTGGAGAGATTTTCTCATAAACAATTTAAATACAGTTGTCCCAAATCTATGCCAGCTGCTTCAGCTTCCTCCCTCATAGACTGGCAATTAACATCTGCAGAAGAGAGGGAGGGAAGAAGGGCCATCTCACTCTGTGTTCCTTCCTCTCTCTCCAATGGCTTCCAGATCTCCTGCCGGCTTCACTTTAGCTTAATAAAAAGTACAATTTAAAGAAAAAAATTTTTTGTCTTCACTGTCAACATGACTAAAGCTACTCTTTTAAAATACAAAAGAGGCTTAGACATAAAAATGTAGAAGTGGGTGTCGAATGGGATTTCTCTATGGCAGTCCTAAAGCTTGGGTTGTTTGCATTTACTATAAGGAAGAAAAAAAAAAAAAAACGAAATGCAATACCTAAGGCAGTAGCAAAGGTGATCTGTGCTGAGAAGGAAAACTCGCTCTATTCCCACTATTTAAAAATACCCAGCTCAGTTGGTGCATCAGTCTCTGCAGGCCCCTGGGCTTGGATCTTTTAGTTTTGTTAGTCTCCTTGTGGGGCTCCTGCCCCCTCCATGTCCCTCTGATCCCAACCCTCTCTTCCTCTATAAGACTCCCTGCACTCTTCCCAAAGTTCGGCACTGAATCTCAGCATCTGCTTCAATTCCCTGTTGGGTTAATCCTTTCAGAGGACCCTCTACAGTAAACTCCCATCCTGTTTCCTCTCTTCCACTGCTTCTGGTGTCTATCCTGTTTGACATTCTGAATGAGATTTACATATCCTCCCTAGGGTCCACCTTAGTGTTTAGCTTCTTTGGGTCTGCAGATGGCTGTCCTGCATTATATGGCAAATATCTGCTTATTAGTGGGTGTATACCATACTTGTATTTCTGTTTCTGGGTTACCTTACTCAGCATGATCTCTTCTAGTTCCATCCATTTGTCAGCAAATTTCACGATATCTTTGTTTTTAATAGCTGAGTAGTATTCCATTGTGTAGATATTTACAGAAGACCTAGACCCTCTGCTCAGTTGTGGCTGATTGGCAGTTCAGTCTCTATGTGGCTCTCTGAGTAAGGGGATCAGGGGCTGCCTCCATCTTGAACTCAGTTGTCTGCTCTCTGATCACTTGCCCCTGGTGATGCAGCCTTGCCAGGCCACTGAGGAAGAGGATCCAAGCAGTCCTGATGAGACTTAACAAGCTTTGGGCAGATGGCAATAGTGGAGAACTCCCCCTTTCAGGGAACTAGGGGCAGGGGATGAGAGGAAGAAGGAAGGAGAGTGGGGCTGGATATATAATGAATAAATTATATATATATATACACATATATATATATATGTATACATATATAAACAGCTCTTCACCACATATGTGGCAGGAGGTGTATCGTTCACACATGGAGTCCAGGGAAAAGGGAGAAAAATGTTTATGACTAGCACTAGTTTTGCCTAACTGTTGGGAAATCAATTTCTGAAAATAATTGTTTTTATTGTTGTTTTTTGTTTTTTAGTTAAAAGTGGGGACTTGGGAGATGGCTTGGTGAGTAAAAGCATTTGGTAAACAAGCCGGAGGACCTGAGTTCGATCTTCGTAACTCATGTATCTCCTACAAAAAGGCAGATGTGGTGGCTTACATATGTAATCACAGGACTCCCACGGTGAGACAGGAAGTAGAGACAGGGAGCTACTCAACCAAATTCCCTGGAGAACTTTGCACAGCAAAAGCGAGAGAGACCCTCACTCCATGAAGAGTAAGAGAGAAGTGGCCCCGAAGCTGCACTCCCTCTTCTTGCGCTTGGTGGAATGCATGTGTCTGTACCCACATCAACACTCCATATAAATAAACAGCAATTTTAAAAAGAACATGTTTTGTTCTTTTAGTATCTGATTTATAGGCTGTTGACCCATCTACTCATGTGTATCAATGTCATAGTATTGCAGCTAGGATATGTAAGGGTCAGGAGATAAGATGTCTGCATTTCAGTATAAAATTGCATTTTCTGTTTTTGTTTATTAGTTTTTGTTCTTAGTAATTAGTTTGAAAATTCTCGGAAGGAAATTGAACTTACTGTAGTAACCAGAAACTAGAGGAATGCTCACTTTAAAGGTCTAGAATTTGAACTGCAGACAGACATTCTTGCTGTCATATGTAGATACATTTTGGCTGTAAGAAGCTCAGAAAACACACACACACACACACACACACACACATGAAAATTCATACAAGACCTTCCTGAGAGAAATTGAACAGGATTTCCATGTTTGGCAAAGAAAATGTAAGAAACACTTTTTAGCATAAGAATGTCCTATAAAATTTTTAGAACACACTTGTCTTAAAGCTATTTTTTGTGTGTTTGAAATCATATAAAACAGACTCCTCTCTGTCTCTGAAAATCATAATATTGATGGTAAAAAAATAGATCCATGAGTAACTATGAAATTATTGACATTATTACAGGAATAGTGAACTTGAAGTTTGTTCTCAGTATGTAAAGGATGGATGTATTAGTCAGCTTTACATACCTCAGCAGATTATCAATTTAAAAAGTGGAAAATAATATATAAATAATATGTAGGTAGAGAGTTTTAGTTGTTTCATCATGGATCGATTTATTTTCTGCCTTGAGCCTGTGGGCGGGTAAGAAGCTATAAAGAGAGACCATAGCAGTAGAGTTGTTCTTCTAATAGGGTGGGAAGAGAAAAGGTAAAGAAAGAGAAGAGGTGTCCCCCTCAAGGACATGCTCCCAGTAACCTAGCTCCTCCCTACAGCCCCTATCGCTGCTTATTGCCTACTAGAGGCAACACTGGCTCATCCCTGACAAAGCCTTCAACACATGGCCTTTGTGAGACACTGATCCAAACCATAACAAAAGGGAAGTATTTGGGAATAAGGATATGAACATTTTATTTGCCCAGTGAGCAGCCAATGAAATGAAGATAATGGATTGAATGGATTTGTAAGAAAAAACAGGGAAACAATTGTATAAACAGACTCCAGGTCACAAGATATTTTTGCTATTGTTTTAAAATAAGCCACTGTACCCCCCTCCCGCATTCCTTCCCTATCCCCCCTTTCCCTCCCTCATCTCCTCCCTGCACCTTTCTAAGTCAACTGATAGAGGAGGATCTCCTCCCCTTCCATCTAACTCTAGTTTATCACGTCTCTTCGGGAATGGCTACAATGTCCTCTTCTGTGGCCTAGCAAGGCTGCTCCTCCCTTGGGGGACAGGGAGGTCGAAGAGCCAGCCATTGAGTTCATGTCCAAAATTGTTTCTGTTCCCCTTACTAGTATACCCACTTGGGAATTGAGCTACCATTTGCTACATACAAGCAGGGGTTCTAGGTTATAACCATACATGGACGTTGGTTGGCGAGACAGTCTCATAAACCAAATATATCAGGGCACAGGGGTCTTTTATGAGACTGTCTCTCCTTAACACTTTCTTAAGGAAAGGTCTTCTCTTCTGTCCCTCATTTTCTGACTTTACTTAAGTATAGACTATTATATCTCTGCTGCGGGGATCTTTCTCCAGCTCTGCATGTAATGGCTACCCCACACTGTATATGCTTTAATTTCATCTTCTTATCTCCCTTTTTTCCCTCACAAGACTCTAAGATATGAAAGAATTAACTACATATTGCATACGTCTGCAGAATAAAACAATATGTACTTAACAACAAAACTTGCCTCTCTTCCTTTCTGTTCCAGGTTTACTCAGCACTGAACAGGTACTCAGTGCTTGCTTATTGAATTAATAAATAGGTGAATATCCCTAGGTAAAAGAGACTGACCTAAGTCTCTTAAGGATGAGAAGACTAATAAGTTGTACTCACAAGCAATGGAGCCACAAGGAACGCTAGGGCTCGCTTATTTTCAGCCTAGCTTTAGGGTTAGTGAGAGACTCTGTCTCAAGGAATGAAGGGGGAAATGATAGAACAGATTACACTATATTTTTCTCTGGCCTCCAAGTACACACACACAAGTACACAAACAAACACACAAGTCCACATACCAAACACTCATATATTCCCATAGACATAAAAAAGGGGAAAAGAATGAAAGTGTATTCAAAATCATATTTTTCCTCTACCTTAAAACTCTCCTTTTTTGTGGGAAGTAGTTGACTGTGTTATGTTTATTTTCAATTTTAAAGTTAGTTAAACTTTTAGCAAAAGTAAGATAAATAGGTGAAATAGAAAACTTCATAAAGTTTTCAAGTAAGAAATGCAAACAATATTAAGTGAAATTTTGCTAAGAAGAAAATGAATTGTGAATCCTATAATTAAGCTAATTGAATCAAATGAAAATTAAACTCTGCTTTTTTCCCATTTGTTTACAGGAAAACTTCATAAATTGAGAATTAAACCTGAAGTTCAGGGGAGCCCTTTTAAGCAGCGTGTACCCCAAGGTTAAAGGAATGGTTATTCAAGAAGGCAGAGGTGTTCCTTGACAGACTATATTTTGCCAAGCCAATTAAGAAATTATAGGAGACATGAGGCAAAAGTCATAATTCTACATTATTGCTACTAAAGTGAAAAAAAGAAAGAAAAACCTTTATTGCAAGCCACAATAATTGTTCTTTCAATTTAGTTAACAAATGCAGTAAAGGCCCTGATTTATTTTGAGCATGAGGCCAAAGTACAATCTGAAAGACAGAAATCTAAGCTCACCCCTCCCGAGAGCTTTCTGTGCTGAGTGATTGATTGATACTGTGGTGTTATCAAGGAGCTGGGCAGGAACCTGTTAGACATAGAAACATGCTAGAAACCCAAGCTTTTCTTTCCCAAAAGGCTGGTCACAAATGACAGAGAAAGCATCATGAGAGTATGTCTAACATAAAGCTTCCTCCTTAAAGATTTTTGGAGGAATGAATAAAAAAAGATGAGGAAGAAGTTAGTTCATTTTCTCCATTTCAAACGAACTCAAAAGAAATTTATTAAAGAATATGGAGGCTCATATTTTTTCTTACAAATCAGAATCTTTATTCTATTTTATTTAGTGTCTGTGTGTGGTGGTGGAGGTGGTTTGGTGTGTGTGAGCATATCCGTGGAGCTGTGCATGTATGTATACCTATGCATATGTGTGGAAGTCAGAGGTTGGAGTTGGTTTTCTTCTTCAAATATTATGCTACTTTTTGAGAAACAGTGTCCCATTGATCCCAGAGCTCATTGAATTACCTATACTGGTCTGGCCAATGAGCTTCAGGGACCTGCTTGTCCCTCCTTCTACCATCTTGGTGCTAGGGTTCCCAAGTAATGAGACCTCTCCTGGTTTCTACGTGGGACCTAGAAATCTAAAGTCAGGTTTGTGCAGTAGGCATTCCACCAATTGACAGAACCATCTCCCCAGCTTAAAAGGTCTAGCTCTTTCAGTTCATCACTTTTGCTAATGCCAATGGAGCTTCCCTTCCAACTGATGCTTCATTTATACCATGACACTGTTAACAAATGTGCTTCAGCTTTCCTTATTCTTTTCTTTTTTAAAAATATATTTATTGTTTTATCTATTACAGTTTATTCACTTAGTATCCGAGCTGTAGCCTCCTCCTTAGTCCCATCCAATCCCACCTTCTCTCCCTCATCTCATCCCATGCCCCTCCCTAGGTCCATTGATAGGGGAGGTCCTCCTCCCCTTCCATCTAACCCTAGCCTATCAGGTCTCATCAGGACTGGCTGTATTGTCTTCCTCTGTGGCCTGGCAGGCTGCTCCCCCATCAGGGGGAGGTGATCAAAAAGCCAGCCACTGAGTTCATGTCAGAGACAGTCCCTGTTCCCATTACTAGGGAACCAACTTGGACACTGAGCTGCCATGGGCTACATCTGTGCAGGCGGTCTAGGTTATCTCCATGAATGGTCCTTGGTTGGAGTATCAGTCTCAGAAAGGACCTCTGTGCCCAGATATTTTTCTCTCCTTGTAGATTTCCTGTCCCCTCCATGTCTTACTATCCCCCCTTATTTCATAAGATTCCCTGTACTCTGCCAAAAGTTAGCTTATGAGTCTCAGCTTCTGCTTTGATACCCTGCAGGATAGAGTCTTTCAGAGTCTCTCTGTGGTAGGCTTCTGTCCTGTTCCCTGTTTTCTTCCTCTTCTGTGTCCATCCTGTTTGTCTTTCTGAATGAGTATTAAACATCTTACCCAGGGTCCTCCTTCTTGCCTAGCTTCTTTAGGTGTATAGATTTTAGTATGTTTATTCTATATTATATATCTAATATCCACTTGTAAGTGAGTATATACCATGTGTGTCTTTCTGCTTCTGGGATACCTCACTCAGAATGATTTTTTCTAATTTCCACCTTTTGACTGCAAATTTTATGATTTCCTTGTTTTTAATTGCTGAGTAGTATTTCATTGTGTAAATATATCACACTTTCTGTATCCATTCCTCAACTAAGGCACATCCTTATTCTTTTCTATTCCATCCTTTTTGATTTCTGCTCTTCCTTCTCCTTGCCCTTACTTTCAAGTTTCTTACGGGCTTGGTTTTTACCAACTGCCTTGCAAAACCCCTGGAGTGCTTCTAAACATTCATGAATTTAAATATTTCCCCTCTGCTGGCCCCTGATGTGTCCAAAACCACCTCAAAACCATTATTTCCTCTGAAAATCCCTGCCTCACTGAATCCCTAGGTCCAGCTGCACTACCATGATGAATTATTCACTTTACAAAGAGAAAATCTAAAGGGAAACCAAACACCTGGCATGAAAGGATGGGAACGGCTTTTCTATCTAACTAGTGACCCCAGAGAATGAGTTCTCCCTAGTCTTTATTTTCATTTTGTTTCTAACAGTTCAAGATTTGAGTGTTAACTCCATGCCCTTACTAAGTTTCATTTTCTTCTTTTCTTCAGAACGCAAATGTCAGACACAAATACAAAACTGGCTCTTTTGCCTTAATGCTCAACATTATTTATTTACTATTTTCCAAGGTCAGTAATCTTATGTTTCTAACTATATTTTGTTCACGAGATCGCAACATTCACAGTAAAATGTGTACATTACAGAGCTGGTTAGGATTTTGTAAACTTGACACAATTGAGGATCACCTTGGAGAAGAAACTTCATTTGAGAAAATGCCTCCGACAGATTTGTCTTTGGGAAAGTCTATGGAAGAATGTTCTTAATTAATGATTGATGTGAGAGGACCCAGATCACTGTGGGCAACATTGTCCCTGGGTAGGTGGCCTGGGAAGTTATAAGAAAGGGAGGTGAATGTGGACTTTGAGAATAAGCCTGCAACCACCCTCCTTTATGGTGTCTGCTTTAGTTCCTGCCCTGACTTCCCTTCATGGTGGAATACAAGCTAGGGGATAAAATAAATGTTTTCCTCAATCCAGTTTTCTTTGGCCACAGTGTTTATCTCAGCAACAGTAAGCAAGCTAGTATAAGTACTGAGATTTTTACTGGTAAGACCTTTAATTAACTAAACTAAGAAAAGAAGAAGATAGATAGAGAGATGAGAGACAGACAGACAGATAGGGAGAGAAAGAGAGAGAATTAAAGTATCTAAAATTAGTTTTCAATTAGTTTTCTATTCAATAAAGTACTTAAAACTAACAAAAGGTTACTTTTTCCATTTTTTTCATTTTCTGTTTCCATTTAAACAAAGCCAAAACACAGTCTGAGCTCTGCCGTCCTGCACCTTTAGCAGCTACTTTGAGTACTGCAGGTACCCTCTGGAGACATGTAAGATATCTGACAGTGTCTTCATCTGCTGGCTCTGTCATCAGACTTCATAGGTCAACATTCAATCCTAAATATTCTAATTGTTTCAAAAACTCTTCATAAAGAGCAAAAGATGTACAGAGATGTGATATCTTTATAACTTGTCCCCAGAATGATCCTTGGCTCCTCCTGTGTTGAATGATTGAGCCTTAGTGAATTAGAACCCCAAGATAGGGGCATTGGAAAGCAAATAGACCAGGGAGCTGATGACAGTTCATAGCCATGTGTATTTCCCAGAGACAGGGGAGGTGGGACACAGTGGATGTGACTCAGAAACTTATACTTTTTCTCTGACCTCTTTTTCTGTGATTTCTATCCACCATGAACTGAGAGTTTTGTTCCCCCATGTCTTCTGTACTGAGATCTTCTGTCTGACCACAAACCCACATCCCCAGGACCAGCAGAGCATGCAATGCATCCTTTGAAACCCTGAGCAAAAGTCATGTCCTTGTATGAATTGTGTCCTCAGATATTTTGTCATAGTGACAGAAGTGTGACTAAACTAAGACAGGAATCCTCTCAATGAGGGAACAATGTCTCCCTGTCTTACAGTAACACATAGCACCAAACTCTGCAAGGTCACTGTTGGCTGTGGTCTGGCTGTAAGAAACTCTGGCACTTTCCGTTGTCCCACAAATACCATTGCTCTGGGAGCTGGAATTAAAAGTATGCACCTGCATATAAGATCCACATGCATTCACAAACACAGGGTTCACATGAGTAGGCGAATAGAAGAGCATTTCATGATGGTGCAATAGGAGGTTATGGCAGTCAGTAAACCCAACGCCATGAGTAATTTTAGATTTTTTTTAAACAGCAAGAAATACACTATATTTATTTTTTCCCAACACAATTTAGTGAATGCAAAAATACATGATCTACTTGTGAATAAAGAACTTACAATGACAGGACAAAGAGGGTGAAAAAAAGCCCACGAGGCCTCAACCCAGTAGAAAGAACTATAGGTAGCAGAGGAAAGCTGGAATGGGAGAGAGTACCTTCCGAAGGAAACAGGACGCTCACTGGTTGTCCAGTGCCCAACAGTCAGGCCTGAAAACACACACTAAGTAATGTTACATGGACTCAACATGTCATACTTAGGAGTATTATGTAGAATACATACATGCATGCAATAACAATAAATAGAGGCCATTAATTTGAAACAGAATGAGAAGGGCTGTATGGAAGAGTTTGATGGAAGAAAAGAAAAGGAAAAAATGTTTTAATTACATTAAAATTTCAAAAATAAGCAAAAGAAAGAATTCAATAAATACTAAAAATAAAAATGTGATTTCATAATAATTTTATCATAGAACATGCTCCCAAATTGAGCTGTCATGACATGGATTCACTGAACAAGTTCAGTTCACTGAATTAAATGTGAAGAATTTTTTTTCAGGAATTATCTCCATCTAGGTCATATTGGAGCTCAACTCTGGGTAAATAAAGCAACATAGGTTAAAAAAATGTTGGCTGCCTCTGACTCTTTTGCCTGCCTTTGGGACCCTTTCCCTAATTGGGTGTCCTCATCTAATCTCCGTTGGAAATGGTGAGCCTAGTCTTATTGCAAGTTGATATCCATTGGAGACCTCCCCTCTTCTGAAAAGAAACTGAGTAGATTGGATGAGGACCTGGGAAGGGAAATGGGAGAGGGGAAAACTAGGAGGGGAGGAGGGAGAAAAAACTGTGATTAGGATGCAAAATAAATAAACTAATTACATTGATATATATATGCGCCCAGCTGAGTATGGTGGCACAATCCTTTAATTTCAGCACCAAGGAGCAGAGACAGGCAGACTTACAGAGTGAGTTGAAGAATAGCCAGGGCTATGGAGAGAGACCCTGTCTCAAAAGAAAAAGAAGAGTGAGGCTCAATCCTGAGATTTTTCATGCATGTTTAGTAATACATTCTCAACTGAGTTTACCAGATTCATCTTGTTTAGTTTGAAACTTTACTTGACAGTCTAATGACCTTTTCTGTCTACTAGTTAAGGTCTCATGGCTGCAGGTGGGGTGAGTTTGATGTGGCTTATTCTCTTTTCTGTTGTGTGAAGCCACTATCTCAGGTACTGGTGGGGAAAACCCAGGAACCCCAGAACCTCACCTCTCTGTCAGTGATCACAGCCCCTACCTCCCATCCACCACCATGCTCACAGTCACAATTATTCCTTGACTGGATTAGTATGGAGACATGGCAACTCACTCTGGACAGCAGCCTAAAATCTGTACTTCTTCAAGACAATGTCTACAGTCCCAGCAGTCCCCAGAGCAATGGGCTGGAGCTATGGTTAATCATGAGCATCAAGTGATAAGATATAGAACTGTCTTGGAAGCATGATAGTCCTGGATTTGCAAGAACAGGATAAGGATGGAGGATCCACAGAAACTTAGGGAGCACTATTCCACGGAATGGGCTTCTGTACTGAATAAAATGGAGGAAATTGAGAACCAGCCTTCATCACAGCATTTCTGATGGTGACTGTCATGTGACCAACTACCACATTCTTCTTCTGTCATACCTCCCTCTTACAACTGTGCTCTTGAATGGTGGACCAAAATAAATGCTCCTTTTCTTGAGGTGCTTTTGCAGTGTATTGACAACAATGACAAAAGTAGCTGATGCAGCAGGCAAAGCATGAACTTCTAAGTTCAATTTCTGACACCCTTGAAGAGGAGCCCTCAGAGGTATATGGCTAAAACCAACCCTCTCTTGGCCACATTCTCTACAGGTATGCACACTTCTGTTGCAGCTTTCTTCAGACCAATCCTGTGACCAGTGGGCGTGTCTGGAATCTTACCCTAACTGCTTAGCAAGCGGGAATCCTGGTGGTGGGATATGGCAGCTTTGCCCCAGTCTCCTCTACCAAGCTGTTCCAAACATGCTCGCCCACATTTTATTTCTCTGTCCTTCTATTAGAAGACATGCCAGTAAGCAGGATTCCAGGCATATAACTGAAAGCTTACCTTTTTGGAAGCCACATCTTACCCCCATCTGCAAAGTACTTGCTTGGTTAAAACAAAGGAAACCAGTTTCTAGCAGTACTGGGAACTTTGTATTAGACAGCCTTATGAGAATCTGGGACATTTTGCTTTCACCATGAAGGCTGCGGTTCAGAGACTGACAAAAACGCTTTGAATTTTTCTTTATCTATCATAACCTATAAAGTTCCCATGACTTTATGTAAGACAATTTGTAGCCCTTGGCATCTTAGCATTTTTATAGCAGAGAAAGGCAGAGCTTTGTACGGCTGGCAGAACAATAGGTTCTGAAGCTCAGCAGGCATGCGGTTGTATAATAATGTCAAAGGACCAAACAGCCATAGCTTCTAACCCTTTGTGTTTACAGTGATGATTTCAGGCAGTTGTAGTACTCCAGTTTTCAGTCTCTCCTTTAAAAGTTCATTCTTGAAGTTTGATTCCCGAGGGAGAAAATATACTTCGTACATCTTGTAGTGGGATGGCATTAGATTTCTTACTTCCTTCTCCTTGTTTGGTTTAGCTGAGCCACACTCAGAACTGCCCGAAAATGCCTTGGGAGTTTTAGGGAGGTTAACTATTGGGTTTCATCTCTGCTTCACAGAAAGCATCTGAAAATAATCAAGATACAGAGAGAAACTTGGAATGGGGGTAGGGAACCTTCAGGATTTGATTTAGAGAAACTTTGCTGTGAGCCACATTTCTTTGTTTACATACATTCCTGCTCTGGAGGCCAACTTCCTGTCATAAAGCTGCATTCGGAATTCAAGTATGCAGAAAACACCACGGCTCAATCCATCAGAACTCGGGAAAGAGAGTTCAGATAATGAATTACTATTGTTATTAACAGGGCATGTTATAAAACCCAGCACCTCATCCTTGATTCTCACCATTCAGATCCTTTGAAATAATCACACACGAGTCTCTGCTATGCCCACTTAAGGGGAGAGCAAAGCCTCTTGCTCACAGAGAAAATGACTAGGAGAGACTTCTCTTGGAGACACCAAGGAGAGACGGTAGGGATGCTGCAAAGGAACAGGAGCTTTTCTAATGTGATAAAATGGAGAGACATCACAACGTGAGATGGCAGGACATGTGACCTTTTCCACCCTACGTAGATTAGCCCCTGTAGTGCAGTGCCCTTCTGTCTGTTATCCTCTGCTGACTAGGAACTCCACATCACTCCCTTTTGAAAGTAGCACTCAGTATTTCCTGTCTTATCCCAACTTTATATTTCCTCCACAAACATCTAGGTTGGTGTTCCTAGGTGATATCTATTTTCATTACAGACTCTAATTCCGGTACATCTTCCATGTCTAGCCCTCTCCTCTCCACAGCATTCAGTTTCAAGTCCATCTAACTGAAGCTTAATCAAATAAATACTCAACTACCACTCAGATGACCTCTCTGCAAGATCATCAGCATTGCTGTTATTAAGTCAAAAGTAAGAGGCAGTTTCCAAGCATCCTCTTATTTTCTTTCTGTTGTCAGTGGGCCCTTGGCACCCCTCTTCTGGAAAACCCTGTTTTTAATGGGCATATTGAACCTGTGTAGTTATCTTCAGGGTTACTTCTTTCTCTGTATAGGCTTAAATCTTGGTTCTCTGCAGTGTTCCATTGCCAAGGGCACCTCTTTCTGCATGCTTTCTCTGTTTGCTATAGACGTGGCTTCACAATAAATATTGGCAAGTCATAAATCTACATATACAGGTTCCTCATTCATGTTTTGCGTTCTTTCAGGGACCCAGTCATACCAATCCCTCTATACATCACTTACTCCACTCGTTTGTGAAGAATCACTGTTCCTGGTCTTAGGAACAATATGCTAAGACTCCCTTTATGTCACTCCAGGCTCTGGCCTCTGTTGGCTGCACAATCAGATGAGTTAGTTAAGCCCTCTGTACTTCACCTTCTACCTCAGCAAACTGCAAAGTTTGTGAAGTACAGAGGCCATTGTTTTTACTGCCACACTTCAGTTGGCCATCATAGTTTGACTCTTAGTAAATGAAATCACTGACTGATGTTTCCTCCTGATTATTTTTGTCTTACTTATAATTAATCTGTAAGGCAGTCAAAGTTCACCCTATCAAACTTGGCTATAATATCTTTTTGATGCACAGAATTCTAAGATGGCTCTCTTGATGTTTAGAAGTTAAGGCGCAAGGCCCATGATTCTTGCCGTATCCACGGAAGTGCATGGGGCCATCAGAGCCTCCCTCAGCTCTCAAGCAGCAATTATAATTGCATGTACCCAACTTCTCAGCAATGCAAGAATTTTCTCTGGGCTAAAAATATTCTACTTCTACTCTTCTATATCTGAAGCTGCATTAAAAACACATGGTCAGATTTCAAATGTGGTTTAAAAGTTTTCATGAGGGGCAGTCAAGCCATATATTAAGCAGAAAACCTAGAACATAAACATCATCGCACAGTATCTGTAGAGCCAGCTCTCATTTATATTCCTTAGTTGTCTGACCTCCTTACATTGCGTTTCTGATGTTTCATTTCACTCTTCATGCTTCACTGTGCTGTGAGCAATGACCATGCGAATGAAGTAAATTGATTGTGTTCTGTGCAGAGAGAGGAGATGGTGGAGGTAATTAGGTGGGGAGGAGAATCTTTCTACAGAACCCAAACTGAAACTTTTTCTATAGTCATAAAACTTGGAGATGATATGTCACTTGAAAACATTTGTTCAAGTCAAGAAAAAGATATCAGAGCATAAATTAATTAACAAATTAATTAAACAAATTAATTAAAGCATTTTTTAGAGGATGAAGTATAATTCAGACCTACATAAAACAGTTTTTAAAAATTCTAGTAAAAAACATTGCAGTTCATTAATGGTGATTGGTACATGTATATATAGACTATAAGTAAACATACATATACATATATGAAGTACATATATGCTTCATATATATATGAAATATATAAAATGCTTGGGTAAACTCTATCAAATAAAATAATATTTAAAAATAATTCTAGAATCCTCTGTAAATTTACATGTTTTGATTAGTGTCGGTACTGTAAAGCACTGAAAACAAATTACTGTGCAAACATACCACTTCACTACAATTATTTGTATGAGTTTATTTTAAAAGGTTCTTGAAGCCTATTCTTAATACATCAGCAGTGCGATAGTTAATTATATGCCTTAATTTTCCTAGGGTTGGCATGGATTGATTATATTGAAATTCTACATTATAGATATTTGTGTTGTATATAAACTATTAAATCTAAAACTATTCAGATAATTTACTAATATCTCCACAAATATCATTTAGTAGATTTATTACATGCCAGCAATCCCAGATAGAAAAGAAAGAATATTTTCAGAACATTTATAAAAACCAAAACTGAACAGAAACTGTTTGTTTGCGAATGTTATTTAAGCAGCAGAGCTGTCTCTCAGCTAAGAGCAAGGGTTGGGGTGAGGGCAGGTAACAGAACCCCCAGGGCCCAAGGAACTTGCCATCCGTGGTGATAAGCACCCCATCAGCTCCTCCAAGGAGATGTGACTGTCAGCAAAGCTGCTCTATGGGCTTCTCTGAGGAATGCAGGTAAGTGTTCCCTCAGGTAAGCAGGACTCAGACAATAAAGCTTTACAGATCGCAAGCTGCACCTTAATGGAGTTTAAATGTGAATAGGAAGTTGATGCATCTCTCTGTGGTAAAATGAAGTTTGGAGTATTAAGCAAACATGTGCTTTCTTCTGGTGCCTTGGAAACTGCAGAGTAAGATGCCAACACTGTGTTAATATTTGATCATCTTTAATATTTCAGAAGTCTTAATTTTAAACAATCAAGATGCATGTGAAAAATACAATCTTCTTGAGGCTTCATTATCTTCATATTATATAACTGGCTATGTGTTTGGCCAGATGTAAAGCAATAGTTTTATATCAGGAGACTGACTTCAAATCAAAATGGTTCATCCTGCTATGACACAAATACAGTCATTTCTTACCCTTGGTGTTTTATCTTCAACATATGATGTCTGCTAATTTATTTTTTTGACAATTTTGTACGTGTATAACATTTTATCACAGTCATCCCTATTTTCTCCTCATTTTCTCGTCTCCTTCCCATTCCTGCTGAACCCTCCCCCTATGAGTTTAATTAGGAGTGCTTACATCAGCAGTGGCGAGACCTTACTTTCTAGAGAATACATAATTACTAGCTATGGCAACACCAGTAAGAGAAATATATCTCCTGCTCCTTACATATCTTTATTTCATTTAGACTGTAAGTTCTCTGAAGTTCAGGTCTCCTTGAGTTTATTATATCATATAACCTGTTGACTGGATTAATGTTCCTTTCATATCATTGTAAATGGAAGAAGAGGACTGGGCAGGCAGAGACCGGAAGATTCCTGCAGTTTGCTGGCCAACCAGTCTTGCTAAATTAGCAATCTTCAGGCTCAGTGAGAAACCCAGTCTCAAAAATAAGACATGGCAACACTCCTGATGAGCCCTGATAGGCTAGGGTCAAATAGAAGGGGAGGAGGACCTCTCCTAAGAGTGGACTAAGGATGTGGCATAGGGATGAAGGGTGGGACTGGGAGGAGATGAGGTGAGGGAAGGGGCAGAGCTGGGATACAAATTGGATAAATTGTAATAAATGATAATAAAATAATAATAATAAATCTAAATATAAGGCACAGAGTGATTTACTTAGGAAGATATTCTGTCAACCTTGGGTGTCTACATGCTTGAAAGCACATGCACATTTGCATACATATACACATGCTCATGCACATAAAGAAGAAATATCGTTGATTAAGTTGTGAGCATTCAGGACAACCACAGAATGCAGTAAGTGCACCATTGCTTTGCAGCTCCAAAAATTCAGAGCCATGATTTCTTCATATTATTGTTCATAGTCTTGAACTAGTGGAGAACCTAGCCTAAAATGCCAAATATTCATGAGTCCCAGGGCTTATCCCTAGTCATTGAGGAGAAGAAAAAAATAATATGAAAAAAAAACAATAGGAACCAAAGCCATATGTTGCATGTAAAATTGAACACTTAATATGGAACACAAAAAAATATTTGTACATAGAACTTAGTGTTATTAATATTTGTTCCAAATCTTTCCTTATATTCTTTGTTAAACAAACAAGGGAGGAAACGAAGAAAACTGTATGGCCAATGAGATGGCTCTTGGCATAGAGGCGCATGTAACAAGCCTGATTGCATAGATTCCAACTGCAGAACGCAGGCATGAAGACAGGACAGGGCAGATTCTACACTATTTCACCATACAACACACACACACACACACACACACACACACACACACACACACACACACAACGTTTAGAAATTGCATATGACAATGAAATATTACAACCACATCCTGAGTACAAAATACTAAAAGAACCAAGACATCGTTATTATACATTTATGTACTTTCCCTTGTCTGGGCCCCATTGTAACAAATACAAGCGTTTTTAAAGTGATTATCTGGGGAAAGAGCTGGTATGCGTATCCACTGCGTACACAAGAATTCACAAAGCCCTCGTGGCCTTGCAGCCTGCCTTTGATCGTATTAGCTCAGGGCTCTTCCCAGGGGAGTTTCGCACAGCAGCCTGGGTGTCTGCTCCTTTCCCACACAGCATCAGCTCCTCTCATCATCACACTCTGCTCTTTCTTGGGATTGCATCTTGGAAATTCCAAAACTTTCCATCTGTACAGCTAATGTAAACGCTAAAACCATTCAGGATTCCTTAGTGTAAGCACACACTCGAGACTTCCTCTTAATATAGTAGAGCGTGCATTCTGCTTTGGTTACATTCTGACTCATTTGCTTATTTTTCTTTGGACCACCCTAGAACTTCAGGCTTAATGTGGACATCTCTAGAATATTTACATGAGAATATAAATGAAAATTACATCTGATTTCTCTTATAAAGCAATGACTACTAGTAACATAGCCTCTTCTGCTGTTACTTTCAGTTTTCCTTATTTGATTGCAACCAATAATTTTTATGTTAAAGTTGAATATTTCCCTCTCATGTATATAGCCCCTCAATTTGAAAGTAATATTTTCATAAAAATCAATTCTCTTGTGCCACTGACATATTTGTTTGATAAAACTTGGCCTCCAAGCAACACCTGGTAATTGTTAAAGAGTTGTTCTATGAGGTTGGAGATTCAGCTCCGTGGTTAGGTGTTTATTGCTCTTCCAAAGGACTGTAGCACCCAAATCAGCAGCCTTAACTCCAGGTCTAGGGGATTTGACACCTTTTTCTGACTGCTGTGAGCATCAGCACTCATATGCAAGAACACATACTCAGAAACTAGCACGCACACAATAAAAACAAAATCTTTGGAGGTCTGTGTATCAAGTATATGAGCTCAGCCGCTAGATGTGCTAGCCAAGGAAGCCCGTTGACATGAGGCCAATCTCTAGAACCTGAGTGGTAAGAAACTGTAATCTCAGGATTCTTTTGGTGAAAGGCAAGGTAGACACGTAATTCCTCACAAGTTTTTGGACTAGCTAGCCTACACTTTACGGTGCAGAGGGAGAAGCAAATGAGACCCTGCTTCAACATTGCAGAAGGCAAGAACCAACTCCCAAGAGTTGTTCTTTAATTTCCACTGTGGCTTGTACATTACTGTATTCACACACACACACACACACACACACACA
The DNA here is from genome assembly GCA_028658305.1 of Pachyuromys duprasi. Taxonomy (NCBI): domain Eukaryota; kingdom Metazoa; phylum Chordata; class Mammalia; order Rodentia; family Muridae; genus Pachyuromys; species Pachyuromys duprasi. Next base: position 29,425,109 of record CM053766.1, on the reverse strand, counting down.
CACACATACACACGCACACACATATACATACACACATTATAAAAATAAATAATAGTGCACATTTTAATGCACATTAATTAAATAGTGATCCTCATATAGCCCAAACTGGTCTTAAACTTACCATATAGAGGAAGATGATTTTGAACATATAGTCCATATGCCTCCATCTTACAAGTGCTTCAATAACAGATACCTGCCAGCTGCTGAGAGGATAAAAATGTACCCTCATGCCCAGGGCTATTCCACTGTGTGTGTTTATTTGTGGAAATCAGAGAACAACTTTGGGGAACTAAAACTTGCTTTCTGCATTCTTAAAGAGGATTTCATTTGCTTCTGCTGCTTCACCTTGAGCTGAAGGCTAGTTAGTCCAAAAACTTGTGAGGAATTATTTTGTGTCCACCTCATCTGAGGTTGACCCCAGGGTTTCATGAATGATAGATGGTGGTACACACTTTTAATCCCAGCATTCATGGAGGCAGAGGCAGGAAGATCTCTGTGAGTTTGAGGCCAGCCTAGTCTGCAAGGTGAATCCAGCACAGGCAAGGCTATACAAAGAAACCCTGTCCCACAAAAGCAAAACCAACCAACCAACCAAACAACAAACAAACAAAAGAACTCTGAAACAAAGCTACAGCCATAGACTCACTAACCTTCACATTTAAGTTTATTACTTTCTGAAAAATTATAATATTTATACATATTAAACATAGGTATGTACATATCTATGGAGTGCAGAAAGGATTTAGCAAAATATAATTACATTTTGAAAGTTATACACACACGTACACACACACACAACTTTTGAGAACCAAGATACAGATCCCTCATTTCAAGATAGTCTTATGGAATTTAGAATTAATATCTAAGTAAAACATATTGGATTAAAATGTCAAATACCATTCTAAGAATAGCATATCTCCTAAGCCAGAAGTTACTATGCTGTTTTTGGAAATGGTCAATAAATAACGTTAAGCTCTGGCTCCAGTGTAAGGAAAATGTAAGGTTGTTGAAAGCCACCGATTCTCTTTTTTGACAGAAAAGATTAGCAAGTCACAGCCAAGCAGAATATTTAGCTACAGTCTCTGATGCCCTCAGGTCATACTTACCTTGCTACTTTTTTCTATTATTATTATTATTATTATTATTATTGTCATCATCATTTATTATAATTATTCAATTTGTATCCTGGCTGTGGCACCCTCTCTCATCTCCTCCCAATCCCACCCTCCCTCCCTCTTCACTCCCTATGCCCCTCACTTAGTCCACTGATAGGAGAGGTCCTCCTCCCTTTCTATCTGACCCTAGACAATCAGGTCTCATCAGCACTGTTTGTATTGTCTTCCTCTCCGACTTTGCTGTACCAGGAAGATCCTAGGGAAGGTGCTCAATCTTCATTCAGAAGGGCAAACACGATGGACATTGGAAGTAGGAGAAAATAGGGAACAGGACAGGAGCCCACCACAGAGGGCCTCTGAAAGACTCTAATGATCAAGGTATCAAGGCAGAGGCTGAGACTTATAGCCAAATTTGGGCAGAATGCATGAAATTTTATGAAAAAATGGGTAGATAGAAAGACCTGGAGGGGACAGGAGCTCCAAAAGGAGATCAAGAGAGCCAAAATATCTGAGTCCTGGGAGCCCTGAAGAGAAAGATACCCCAACCAAGGACAATGCATGGAGAGGACCTAAAACCCCTGCTCAGATGTAGCCCATAGACTTAGCCTCTAAGTGGGTTTCCTACTGAGGGGAGCAGGGGCTGTCTCTCTGATCACCATGATGCTTTAAATATTTACTGAGCCAGATGTGAGGAGAAAGCAAACAAAGAAATTCTTTCAAAAGGAATTTTAATTTGGCTTTTGACTTTTATTGGTCTCTTCACAATAAAAGTAAATATGTATATATATTTAGAAAATCTGCACTATTAGTAAAAACCTTTAGTCGGCTATACATTTTTTCCTTTCTAATGTTAAATGTGTTCTTAGACACAAAACATCTTATTTTATGATGACAATTGAAATATTTTGGGAGGATTTACATTAATGAAGAAACAAAAAATTTAAATTCCTGTTAAAAACTATGATATTCTTTTTTTTTTCTTTATTGGACTTAGGGAGAAATAGAAGTTGTGCAGTTGAGACTGCCTCTGCAAAGGAAACTCAGTATTTCAATTTTTGTTTACAAGACCATCACATGTCTTTTATTTACCCTCCTCAGGCTCATAGTGCTTAGGTGTTTCTGAATTCTGCTAGAGAGGCTCCTGGTGTCTTTTGAGCTGGTACTTAATTTTTTTTTCTTTCCAAACTAAAACTGGATAGAGATACAATTGGATAGAAAGTTACCCTCTAAAGGATGTTTGGTTTTTTTTTTTTCTCTCTGATTATCCTAAAAGTAAACTCATTTTCCAGAGAGGAAATTATCTTGTTCCTTCATATATAAGAATATTTTATTTTAAATGAGGACAAAACTAAAATATCATGAATACCATGGCCAAAGGCATAGTAAGTTACCAGATATCAAAAGCTACAAGTATTATTTCTTCAGTCTCACTAAATAAGTCATCTCTATACACGGTTATCACATATTTCTACTTGTACTAAGATGACCACATGAATGGCGTATAACTGAGTGAGGGTGAAGGGCTAGCTCCATTACTGCCAAGCTAAGGAGTCTTCATTTGTCCTTTTAATCTGTTTGAGCCGCAATTTCCTAGAATATAGATAGAGACAATTAGTACCTACCTCACTTTATTAGTTCAAGTAATGCCCAAAATGATATATGTAAAGTCGTTTAGAATATACCTTGCATGCCATTAGTGCTAGATAAATTGTAAAAAATAAAAGCAGGCATTACAATATGCTCATTATAATTGCCTCACTAGGTAATGATCAGCTTAAATCAAATCATAGGTTTCTTAATACCAACCACCATGCACCAATCACCTTTTAATCATCATCTGGAACCTATTAGAGATTCCAGAGGTCAGAAGCCACACATGACTTTATATCATCTTACCTCACTGTGTCAGTTTTGAGCTACTTTCAAATTTCTGTATCTTTTGGATCACCCTAATGTTCCCTCTATTCTGTGACCCACCAAGTTTCCTTCAACATTAAGGAATTTCTTCTTGTCTTCTTTCTTATTTCATATTTCCATTCTGAAAAAAAAAACTGTATTTAGTGAAATCTTGTTGAATGTGTGTCCAGAAAAAGTTAAATACAGAATTGCCTTTTAATATTTCTGTAGTTCACAGCTTATTAAAGTTTCTCACATTTTTGTTGTTTTCTTGTTGTTATTGACCTATTTGCTGTTAATTTTCTCAGTAGAAAGGTAACAATTTTCTGATATGGTCAGCACCATATTTTAGTACTTAGTATACAGTTTGGCATATGGTAAGTGCTCAAATAATTTTATACAGTAAAATAAATGGTATATATTACTGCCTTAGTGAGTCATTCTGGTATGCAAAATTCCCAGCAAAGAAGTTGTAAATAGACTTGTATCTCGTGATACTACAGAAAGTTTCCAGGGATAACTGACATGAGGGGTTCTTTTTCATTACTCTTATCATTCCATTCTTGTCCATGTTGTGAGAAGAAACGGAAAAAGGTGAAGTTGAGGCCCAATATATATTTTGTATCAACATAGATTCATGTCAAGCTGTATTGTGAGATACTCAATAACCATCACACCTATGAACTGGCATACAGTATTGGCTTGGACACAGAAACAGTCATCTGAGTGAGCCTCTTGGACCCTTGTAAAGATGGATATGTAGTATTCAAAGAATTCAAAGAGTTCCAGAATATAAGATGGATTTGATTATTAAAAATACCCAAGAGAGCATAAGATCTAGCTCTTGAGTTTTGGTATCAGCCCTCAATAAAATAAACCAACAATTCTGGAAGATACAAGGAAGTAAAGGGCTAAGGCAGAAACTGGGTTAGAATGCCTTACAATGTCCCACAGTCAGGAAGGTTTAAAATAACAAAGCTTCCACAAGGATAGAAGGATGTCAAAGATACACAGGTATCAAGTGAAAAAGTTGCAAAGCCCAAAGAATAAAAGGAGGAACAAAATAAAAGTATGAAATGTAATAGAATATTGTGGTGAGAATTTTGGAATTTTGGAGACCTGATGAACTAGGTCATATGGAAGGGGAGGAGTATGTCCCCTATCAGTGGACATAGAGAGAGGCAGGGAGGTGATGAAGTGAGAGTGAGATTGGGAGGGAATGAGAGAAGGGGCTACAGCTGAGATACACAGTAAATAAACTGTAACTAATATAAGAAATAAAAATTTAAAAATTCTTATAAGAACTTGTTTTCATTGTAATCCCAGGTGTGGGAATATGGAGCTGCTTCATATTAGCTGATTATGATTTGCCTCATGCTCTAACAGAGGTGTGATTTTGTCAGCTGCAGATAGTTTCTGCAAGTGTGTGACATTTGAACTTCTGGAAGGTTTTGGAGAATATGTAAATGCTGGAGCCCCATGGGTGGGTTGCTGGTTAGTAGTTGGTGGTTGGATGCTGTTGGCTGCAGTTTATCAAGTAGTCATGTGCAAAGAGGGAACAACAACAAGAAGAAATTACATTTCCTGATGGCAAAGATTAAACTTGTTCCCAGGCAGCTCCATGCTCCTAATCAGCAGGAAGTAGTCTAATGATAACATCACCCTGCCTCCTCTCTAATTTTTTTTCTCCCTCATATCTAGTGTTAGGACGTTGTAAACAAAGGAAAAAAAGGGTGAAGGGAGGAAGACAAAAGAATCACAAAGTAGCAAACAACACTTAAACAATACGAATAATCAAAAATTCACAGTAATATAAAAAAATAACTGAGTGCATAAAAAGACGAAGAATAAATGAAGTTCCATTGTAGAATTTCAAATGCTTGTAGAAACTCTGAGTCTGTGAAGCTGAGACAGAAATCTCATTTAGATGTTGGACACTCGTAGTGACTTTCTTCTAAAGTACACATGGTAGGAAAGGAAAGAGAAGAGAAGATTTATGATGAAGTATGACAGCGATGATGCAGATGTCCACAAACCATCAGGAATTAAAAATGCAGTCCCTGATACTATCTAATAAAAGTGGGGCTTTAAGTTTGTGGATTTGTCACTGAAATACTTAGAAGCTGTCTCAGGTAAAGGAGCCAGTGGAGATCAGATGACCAAAAACATGCTGATATCTTAAATATCCTGAAGCAGGTTATTCTATGTGAAAACTATGTAAATGTAAACTGTGAACATTTATAGTGTATCAGCACTGATTTATTAGTAATATGTGGAGCATCCTAATGTAAATGATTAATAATAGAAACTGGTTCTATTGTATACAAAACTATCCAACTTGTTTACATTTTTATGAATATAAAATTATTAAGAAAGTAAAACTCATTTGGGGGTAGGAAATAGAAGATAGGAAGATGAGGAGTAAGAGGAGAAGGGGAGAGAGAAAAGGAGGAGGGGGAGGAGGAGGGGCAGAAGTAGGCAAAACAGGAGAAGGAGAAGGAAAAGAAGGACTCTTCTTTTGGTTTCTTTCTCCTCCTATTCTGCCTCCTCCAGGAGAGCAGTCCATGTCTGATATCATAGATAACTGATAAGTGTCCTCTGAGGACTTAGACACAATTCAGAAACATTTGCTTAATATGCTACAAAGATGAATAAACAAAGTCATTTAGCGTTTCAGTTGTAGAATAAATGTCTGATACATAAATAACTGAGTTAATGAGAAAAGCATTTTTTTAGTTTAGTCTATATTACTAGGTTAGAGATTATTTTTTAGGTTTTATTGAGTGATATTTGGAGAGAAACCCAAGCAAAACAGAGACAAGAGTTCTTAGTTACAAACGAGTAGAGACACAAATCTTTGGGTACTCATTTCATTTGAACTAAAATTAAAACAGTACAATACAGTTTTATGTGAGTTATTTCATAATAAATCAAAAAGTTTTCTTAGGAGACTTTTTCTCATTCTTTCCAATGTATTGTGTAGATTGATGGGGAAAATTAAACACATCTTTTCTCTATTAACACAGTTATTTGAAAATCAGGATAGAGCTAACATTGTTTAATTTAGTCATTCTGAAACCTGACTGGCTGACTTCCTTTGTAATACATTACTATTTTTAGCTTGGGGTAGATATTTATATAAAATCCCCCAAGGAAAGCGTTTACTTTTGCTTCTGGTCCCAGAATCTCGGTTAAAAACCAAAGTCTCAACTGAAAACAAACAGCATGAATTAATGTAGTATATGGTTGTTTTAAAAACAATGACATTTGTTCAAGTAAGTAAGCTACCAAACCAAAACAGACATTTCTGCTATAGAAAGTTATGACGAATGTTTATGTCACTGGTGATAATGTGGACTGATTTTATTTAAAAGATACAAAAAAATTTCTTACTTCACCTTTAGAGCTCATAAAAAATATAATTATAACAAATAGAATTATAATAAAATATACAAAACACTAGAGGATGAGGAATACAATGCCAACAATAAGATTAAAATAACATAGATTTTGATATATATTTAAATATATACATTTATATATGTACTCTCAATGAATATGAAACAAAAAGCATACTTAAAAATACAGTATATAAAAATAAGAATTCTCATAACGATTAGCTTAGAACTAAACCTAAAACTAATACCTAAGGTCAATTGATAACAGAGGGTTGATTACTGGTTGGATTTATAGATGTTATTTAGTAGTAGAGTCAGTTAGGTGTGAGTAAAAAAAGCCACAGAACTGCAAGTTGATCATGTCTGTTTCTATTGTGACAGAGAACAAACACAAGGCATGCTAGATGAGGGCTCTACCGCTAACACAAATTCTCAGTCCTCAAACTTACTGTTCTCAAAGTATCATTAAGCCATTATAAGACTGATGGTTACCAGTAACTTATGCTTAAAATAGGCCTACTCAACCAGTCACACATTACTGACTATAACTTGCAGGATTTAAGCCGTTGAATTGGTCAGGAAAAAACAGTTAAAGAAAATCACTGAGCCAGTGAAATGTCTTGGTGGGTAAAATGAGAGCTGCAAGAACTCAAGGTTAGAATGCCAGCACCCATGTGGGTCTGGTTGTACATACGTGCAATCCCAGCACTGGAGGCAGAGATCAGAGAATCCTTGGAGCTCTCTGAATAGCCAGTCTTGGCAATCTATAAGTGCTAACTTCAGTGAAAGACCCTGTTTCAAAAATAATGTAGAGAGTAACAAGAGAAAGGCAACTGAAGTTGACCTCTATAAAATTGTCTTCACCCTGTCATTAATAGCACACACACACACACACACACGCACACACACACACACCATTCTATATACTTTTTGGCTATTTTTGAAGACCATATTGAACTCCCCAGTTTTTCTTGGATAATTACAAATTCGTTATGAGTCATACTGACCCACATGTTGTTAAGGGCACAGAGCAAGATTAGTGTGGTAGCCAAGATTTTGTTTCTCATGACTTTCATTTCCATTATTGTACATCTGTCCCTTAGGATTCCCAGGGGCTTGGCTTCAGAACCTACCACATATATCAAAATGAATAGACACTCAAGTGCCTTACCTGTAACAGTCTGGTTATTTGCATATAATCCTCACACAGCCTTCTGTGCATTTAAAATTATTTATAGGTTATTTACACAATCCAACACAATGTAAATGATATGCAAATGATTGAGTTGTTCAGAGTATAAACACAAGAATACTATGTCTTCATATGCTCAGCACAAATAAAAAAAAAATTTCAGGCCGGATTTGGTAAGATCCAGAGATACAGAACCTGTAGGTACAGGAGGCAACAGCACTCACCATTCTTTCTATGGCCTAGGGGCTTATGAATTTATGGACATTTGAAATTGGAGACATTGTCTAGAACTGTCATGGAACTAATGAAATTATATGTGTCTCTGTGAGTATGAAGTATGCGTTAATAGTCAACATAAGGAAGTAGCTCTTCATGCTACAGATTTTTTGTTTTCTCCTTCAGTTCTACTTTCTGTCACTTTATACTGAGATTTTTTAGATGTTTTTAAATATTTTTTAATATTAACTACAGTTTATTAACTTTGTATCCCAGCTGTATCCCGCTCTCTCATTCCCTCCCAATCCCACCCTCCCTTCCTCATCTCCTCCCTGCCTCTTTCCAAATCCACTGATAGGGGAGGACCTCCTCCACTTTCATCTGACCCTGGTTTATCAGCTCTCTTCAGGACTGGCTGCAATATCCTCCTCTGTGGCCTACACTGAGATTTAAAATAAAACTGCAAGGGGAAAGTGGAAGTGTCAAGAGAGATGTGGTCAGGAAGACATGAGAAAGATGCATGCAAAGGAATCGCCTATTATTGCTGTGTTACAAGATGATGAAGAAGAAAACAGGAAACAAGCTAGGAGCCTGTCACAGAAGGCCTCTGAAAGGCTCTGCCCTGCAGAATATCAAAGCAGATGCTGAGACTTATGGCCAACTGTTGGGTAGAGTGCATGGAACCTTATGAAAGATGTGGGAAATAATAAGATCTGGAGAGGACAGGAGCTCCACAAGGAGAGCAACAGAACCAAAAAATCTGAGCACAGAGGTCTTTCCTGAGACTGATACTCCAACCAAGTACCATGCATGGAGAAAAACTAGAACCCCTGCACAGATGTAATCAATGGCAGTTCACTATCCAAGTGGGTTCCATAGTAATGGGAACAGGGACTGCCTCAGACATGAACTGATTGGCCTGCTCTTTGATCACTTCCCCTGAGGGGGAAGCAGCCTTACCAGGCCACAGAGGAAGACAATGCAACCACTGCTGATGAGAGATGATAGACTACGATCAGAAGCAAGGAAAGGAAGACCTCCTCTATCAGTGGATTTGGAGAGGGGCATATGTGGAAATGGGGGAGGGAAGAAGGGGATTAGGAGGGGAGGAGGGAGGGGTTTATGGAGGGATACAATGTGAATAAAGTGTAATTAATAAATTTTTTTAAAAAAAGATGAAGAAGACCAAGAAGCAAAAATCACAGTTCTAGAAAGTGAACTGAAGCCACGCACCACGGTCTCACTGCAGAGATGAAGTTTTCATTAACTGCATAGGCCAGGAAATGGGTTCTAACACTGAGCTTCCAGGAGTGCAGCCCTGTTTATTTTCACCTTCAGACAGGAACAAGTTCAGATTTCTGAAGTTGTGATGCCTAAACTCACCAATCCCTATGACCTACAGAACATAGGAAATAGTGCGTCCAGTTGTTTCAAGTTATTGAGTTAGCAACAATTTATTACAGTTGCCCCTGCAAACTAATGCATTAGCTAACCAGTTTTGTGTGTCAGTGATACAGAAGAAAAGAATCCTAAAACAGAGTTAGGGAGACCATTCAGCTGATAATGTTGTTGCCGAGTAAGTGTGAAGATCTGTGATCCCAGAGCTAAGAAGGCAGAACAGGAAGGTGTCAGGCTGAATAGATGAACTCTAGGTTCCATGAGAGATGCTGTTTCAGAAAATATTATGAAGAAGCAATTTGGGAAGACGTCAACATCTGGCCTCAACACACAAGCACATATACATGGACACCCATACAGAACCTGTGAGTATGACATGTGCACAAGCACAAACATGTACACGCACAAAGATAAAATGGTATTTATGTGTGAGCTATAAAGACACATGCATTCTCATTGAGAAGGTTAAATTTAACTGGATTAAGTATAGAGGATTAAATTACCTTGTTTCTCTATTTGGAGTCATCTTAGAACAGCTGTGTGTTAGCTCTTCACCTTTATACTGCCATAAAACGATGTCAGTAAAGCCTGCGTGTGAAAACTAGCACACTGTTCACTCTCAACATTTTATTCCAAACTTATTTTGGGTGCTACTTGTGTGATCCTCTTCATATTCGTTTCTCCACTGGTGTGGATTGCAGAGAAACCAGAAAGAGAAAAGGCAGGGAGAGGGGAGACAGCAGGAGGCTTAGGAAGAGGAGGAGAGGGTGAAGCAAATGAAACTGCATATACAAATGAGAACTCAAGGGAGCACAGGGATCCTTTTTTTTTTAACCGGAAGCTACTGGATCTGGGTAGAAGGAATTATCGTCCTTTCATTTATAAATTAAAGAGTTCTAAAGAACAGAAGTGGAACAGACTGGCTTTGCGTTTTACCATATAAATGGTGCTTCCCTAGAGTGAACAAATAAGGCCTCTCAGAATTACTGGTGTAGAATCATATCTGGGGCCCACCTGTCTCACATTCCTTGAGTTTGAAAGACTTGATCATGGACTTGTATATAATGGAAAAGTCAAATACCAAGTTTGCTCAGACTCAAGCTAGCCAAAGTGCCTTTAATTATGATCTTAAATTTAATTGGAAGCATAATTACCCAATCTCCATTTCTTCTGAGAACTTCATTATCACAACTAGCTGTGGGCTTCAGGGCAATGAAAAAGATTCTCCAACCTAAAATCCCAGGTTGGGTCAAGGACATTTTCATGTATTAAAATGAGACAATTTATTCTAACATTGGCTTAGAAGCAAGATAATTCCTATTAATGGATTTTTTTTTTCATTCTGGAGGAATTCCCCCTTAAAAGCTTCCCTGGTGTGGCTTTCTATTAGAACTGGCCTGAAGACAGGAATTTTTCAGAATAAGATGTGTTTTGTTGTTGTTGTTGTTGTTTTGTTTTGTTTTGTTGTTGTTGTTTTGCAATGGGGAAATGTTGAAACAAAGCCATTGATTTTGAGATCAAGGTTGCAAAACACAGCTCTTCTTGGAGCTTCAAAATACCAATTCAGCTTTCCTGCATCAGGGTTATTAATACACAACATCATTCTCAAAGTCTTCAAATGTTCTGCTTTTGCACTTCAGCTCACTATATCTGCTCTTCTTAAACAAATGTCTTCCATATTTATTCCAAGATCCACTTTCCTCCAACATATACTCTACAAAAGACGGCATGAGCTGTTGTGGAAAGTTGAATAAGGTATGGGTAAACACAGCATAGATTCAGGTGCATGTTATTAGAAGATCAGAGCTCTAACCCATGCAAAAGCTCATGTCTGCATAAAGATACCACTCTTGTTTTGTAAGATGGAACACAGGATGTCATGACTAACTGAGAATTCTAGAGTAAAGCCTGAATATCAAGCAGATTCTATCCCAACCCTGCCTATCATGAATGGAGAATTTATTGACATGAAAAACTGTCTAGTCTAAATTCAGGTGAATAACTCACATAGAAATGAAATGTTCAAAAAGGGAGATGGATGAAAAAAATGCATTGCTCTCAGGCACTGAAGAAGAAAGTGAAATGTATTACAGACAGTGTAAGTATCTCCTCATGTTATTGTGCATGTATGTGTATGCATGCCTATGTGTGTTGATATTTATAGGTGTGTGAGTGAACACATACACATGTATGTAACAGTGTAAATCTGTGTGTGCATGGGTTCAGAGGACAGAGGAGGATATTGTGTGTCCTGTTCTAGTTCTCTCTGCCTTACTCTCCCAAGACAATCGCTCTCACTGAAATCAGAGATTGCAGTTTCAGATATACTAGCTACAAGCAATCCCCCTGCTTCGTCTGAATACTTCCAGCACCATCTTGCCAGTGCTAGAGTCATAGGTGGACACAGGGCTATGACTGGCTTCTTACACATGTGTGCTGGAAATTAAACTCAGCTTCTCATGCTTGTGCAAGGAGTGTTCTCACTCACTCAATTATCTGCCCAGTCCAGTGTGTTTTTCTCTATTGTTTATTTTAAAATCATTTCCAGAGAGTTATAAACATACATTCAGGAAATTTCTTCCTCACAAGATTTATACAAAATGTTGAAGTATTCTTCAATGTGTCTACTTTTCCATTGGTAATATTCACATTTTACCTCAACATTTTCAACCATTAAGGTTGTAAAAATTCTACGTTTAAGACTACCTAATGATTCCTAAGATGCATGTGCAAGTGATCAATCTTTTGAGACCATTATTATTGTTTTTATAAACATAGTTTAAAATATGATATTATTTAATGTCACAATAATTCATACATCTGTGAACTTGTAAGATTATGGGGGGCCATTTTCGGTTTCATGGGTGGTCTTACACAAACAACTTTTTGTCTGGCTCAGTCTTAATAGGACAGGAGTAATGTACAGAAAACGTAGTGAGCATCAAAGCTATAAAGATTGAACATCTAAATACTTTTAAGGCAGACACTATCTTTCACTGATGAAAGTACACATGTGATATTTTTAGGGCTGTATTCAGGAATGCCCTTTGTGTCCCAAAATGATATGATTATTGTCCAAAAATTCAGAGAGAATTTGGGATTACCTAAGAGGTTCTATCCTCATCACCACTCTGAAGAGAATTGTGCTTAACATCCGAGAAAAGAAAAGATTCAAAAGAAATGTTTCTCCCGTGTGACCCACGCTGATAACTCTGGTTATTCTAGAGGTTTGGGACATACAGAATTTAAGTATTCATTTTAAACATATGGCAAATGGGACTGGTAAGATGCTGGTGAAAAGGTGCTTTGCCAGCAAAGGTGATAAACTGAACTCAGTTCCCAGGACCCACATAGTAGGAGCATGCTGGCTCCTTCAAATAATCCACTCCGCGCCCGCCACACTACGTCATGTGTACACCCTCACCACAACAAGAAATATGTAAAGAGGAAACAAAATGCCTTATAGCAAGATATGTCAAGGAGCATAAGGTTGTCAAAACGAACAAACAAAGCTCTGCCATGCAGATCTTGAGTGCCCTGTTACAGTGTTTATTGATCACAGGGAGAGACTGCTAAGCATGAGCAGCTTTGGAAACAGCAGAAACAAATGTGTGAGTCACTCTGTCATCAATATTTGACTTCTGAATGGAAAAACCATTAATTAATGTATGACAAGTATTTATGATTTTTCAAGTGGAGTGCTGTTATTTATTTGGATTTTGATTTATAATTTGAAAGCATCTTCCCAGAAGAATATTAAATATTGTACTTGACATATAAGTTGAAACAGCTATTGCAGAAATATACAAATATGAAATATTAGGTGCTTTTCTGCAGACCTGAACTATTTTTTAACAGTGAATTTTAAATAGATCATTAGTGTTTTCAAGTCTGCTGTATGATGAAAGATTCACATGATGACTGAAGGTTCTTTCAGCTTTTGGGTTTTGTAGATCATAACATCATGCAGCAGGAGGTATTCTGGTTATGTTTTGGATTAAGGAAGGCTGAAAGTTTAAAGAGGTGAAGATGGTTAATCCACAATGTGAAATCTATATTGGTCCAGATTGTCCACTGGTTATGAAAGCTGCATGAATACACAAAAATAGAGGGAAATATATAGAAAATATTTGTAGCTTGTGACTAGCATTGCATCTGACTCTTTCAAAATAATCAACACCATGAGGAATGAAGAATTTGAAGAAATGCATTTTGTCTGAATACCGGAGTATGGGAGAACTCTGTGGTTGAAACTCATTGAAACAATTCCTAGAACATGTTAGCATCATTTCAATAAATATTTTTCTTTTTTAAAAAATTATTTAATTGTATTTATCCATACATTTTGGGGTGAGTAACATGCATGCCAATTGAAGAAGTCAGGATACCTTGTAAGATCCAGCTTTCTGCTTTCACGGTGTGGGTCCCCGGGGTCAAACTGAAGTATTTAGTTGGAAGCAAGCACTTTTAGCTAATGGGTCAACTTGCTGGCCTGACAGTTTTCAATAGCAGAAAGTTAAGAAATGTTCTAGTAAGGTTTAGCTAGTGGGACCCTGAAAACTATTCATTAATCTAGCTTAGCAAAACAGCAAGCCTGTTAATATGTTTTGTTATACTGATGGAAAGTACATGCACAGCAATAGTCCAAAGCATACAAGAGGGAAGACATTTGCCTTCCAGTAATTTATTTTCACTACCTGGTCTACAAATTAATAGTAAACAAAATGTGTCTAGAGAGAGTGCATGATTATTGCAGTCCTCTGACAGACTCTGAATAATAATAAATCATAATTAACAGGGATATTTTAAGCAGTAGTCACATAATTCCATTTTGTCATTTCATGTATTGGACTACTTATTTAAGTGCTTTTGTTCAGAAAAAATATATTTCTTAAAAACATTACATACTACAATTGTGGGACTTCTAAACAAGCCTATGCTATTGTTATTCACATGGGTTCATCTCTTAAATGTAGCAGGCATTCTATCCTTAATAGTGTTCGTGCTTTTCCTTAAGTAACAGTCATGTTGCTTAGTTTATCGAGTGATCAGAGCATCTCCTGGGTAGAAGATGATTAGGGTCGTTGTTTTGTCACTAACTGAAAGACTTAAGAGATAGTGCTAAATTTAACAGGTTGATGTATTCTGACTCAAAAAGGAAAAGTGTCTTGCAAGGGCCTGTCTGTTGGGATTTGAGTTGCGCAGTCTGCGAATGCCTCCCTAGTATGATAGCTGTACCTTAGTGGTGACTACAGATAATACAAAAGAAATGCATTGCTGCAAAATGTTAACAATTCAAAATAACAGAGACAGCTGAACTATTAAAACCTTTGAGCTTCAAGAAAAGAAGATGAAAAAGTATAATTTTCAATCTCAGATTGCTATTACAAAGGTCATTTTGGCATGTAAGTTTGTTATCTCTCCTGCAATGTGATATACTTAAGAGACAACCTCTGATTTTGATAAAGGTCACAGGAGTCACACATGCCAAATCTCATTAGTCTTACTAGGATGATACAGAAGTTACCTGCATAGCTATGTGCTTAACATGCGACTGCTTGGTTGCCTTGTTAAACCACTGTCTTACATTTCTAAAGTTCTTGAAAAATGTTTTGTTCCAGGACATGGACTTGTGTAAAGCTATTGCATTATATGTTTAAAGCTGAAACGATTTTTGTTCTGCCAGCTTAGCTAGCCTATCATATTGCAACTACATTACATATATATGGCTGTGAATAACTAGAAGGCTAACTGAGACAGAAGCGTATGCACAGACCATAGCATTTCTCAAATTTTTATGGTGAATTTGTTTTTCTCTCTTACAAAACTGAAGGTTCATGAATATAGTCACACTGTCATAAAGGTAATTGGGAGCAGCTGTTACACTTTGTGGTTTCTGAAAGCCTGCACGTTGCCTTCTAGCTGTACTCACTCTGTGCAGGCCTTAATAAATGAAATTAAAGAATGTGCAAGCTTGAGTGACTGCCACATCCTTCTTCAGGGGGCATTAATTCAGACCAGACAGGGAGGCAAAGCATTTCCGCTGCCATTTTTCTATGACCCACATGTAGATAAAATAATGGGAGTTTTGTTTATTATTTAGTGCCTTTAAACTATGACCACCCTCTTTGTTCCCTCTAAGTGTGACATTTAGTGGCCTCACACACAAAAGGGTCAATAATGTGTAAATACACACAATAGGATCTATTAGTTTATTTTCACTAACCATTACCCTTGTTTAAACTATTTTTGATACAATATGTAGGAAAATGGCACATATTACTTCAGACAAACTTGTTAAATTAGGAAGACAAGATAGCATTCTAATATTTGAAGTCCTTTCAGGATTTAAAGCCTGTGTGTATATTTTCTTGAGATAAGAAAAAATTTAAGAGGTCACAGATTTTGGTAAGAACAGAAGTGACATCTACTTTTAATCTTACTGAATACCCACTGCTGTACAATGTGTGTAATAATCAAATCCACATCTGAGTATTCAACCTTACATGGGAAAGAAATATCTTGCAGGTGTGACTAAATACATATTGAAATGGGGGCTTTTCTTTGCTGTCTAATGGTGCAATCACAGACATAGGAGAATAAGGAGATAAGAAGGACATCTACCAGTACACTTGAAGATGGAGGAATAAGCAGACAGAAGTGATTGCTCCCCTGAAGTCCCTATGGGGAACTCAGCTGCCTGTACAGCACAATAGGCTAACTATATGTCTCTGGCTTCCTTCCCCGCTCCTATCCTTCTTTGCCCTCCCCTGCCCCTTTTCTATCTTTCCTTCTCTTTTGTTCCCAAATTCATGCTGTTCTCAGTGAACTACTGAGTGTTTTTAACACTGTAATGTTTCCAGAGTCCACCATTAGTGATACCACCACTGTTTTCTCTGCTTCAGCTTTATATAATGCAAAGACTACAAAGGAAAACATTTGTGTCCTTGAAAAACTGAATTCCTGCTAGGGAAGGAAAGATACACAGATGCCATTGAGAAGAGGAGAAAAGAAATATTTTTCTTTATTTTTAAATCCTGACCTCAAGCTATACTACAGAGCAATAGTAATAAAAACTGCATGGTATTGGCATAGAAACAGAATAGTGAATCAATGGAACCGAATAGAAGACCCAGAAATGAACCCACACACCTATGGAAACTTGATTTTTGACAAAGAAGCCAAAACCATTCAATGGAAAAAAGACAGCATCTTCAACAAATGGTGCTGGTCCAACTGGATATCTGTATGCAGAAAAATGAAAATAGATCCATATTTA
>CM053766.1:29366667-29408115 GCA_028658305.1 Pachyuromys duprasi | reverse complement strand
CCTATAGGATAGGAAGGTCATGCTGAAATCTATACACGTAGGGAAGATATACAAGAAGGTGGACCCAGGTTGGTATGATCAATGCTTATTTAGATGAACAAATGGGATGGACATTGAATGGAGGAGAAAACGAGCAACAGGACAGGAGCATACCAAAGAGGACCTCTGAAAGAATCAATATAGCAATGTATCAAAGCAGATATTAAGACTCACAACCAAGCCTTTGGCAGAGGGTGGGAAGTAATAATAAAAATAGGGGAAGTTAGTAAGACTTGTGGAGAACAAGAGCTCCACAAAGACCAAACTGAGCAGGGCACAGGGGTCTTATATGAGACAGTTTCTCCAACCAAGGACCATGTATGGATATGGCCTAGAACCCCAGCTCAGATGTGGCCCATGGTAGCTCAGTGCCCAACTGAAGACCCTAGTAAGAGGAACAGAGACTGTTTCAGTCATAAACTCGATGGATAGCTCTTTGACCCTCCCCCATACATGCCAGGGAGTAACAGCCTGGCTAGATCCCAGGGGAGGACATTGCAGCCAGCCCTGATGAGACAAGATGATGGAAGGGGAGGAGGACCTCCCCTGTCAGTGGACTTGGAGGGGACGGGGAGGAGATGAGGGAGGGATGGGGAGAGTGGAAGGGAATGAGGGAGGGGGCTACACCTGGGATGCAAAGTACCTAACCTGTGATTGATATTTAAATAAATAAATTACATTAAAAAAAGAATTATTAATCTGATCTTAGCCATCTCTGTCTATCATCTCTCAGATCATGAAATAAATAATACCATAAAAACAAATGTCTCTTAGATTCAGGACAAGGAGCTTAAAGTAATATTTTTCACTAAAAATAATCAGAATTTCCTGGAATCACACTTCACCCTGAGCAGTATATGACTGTAGGCTTAGATTTTTCATCAAACCTGCTTTATTTAGGGTTAGTAAACTCTTGCTTCTACCTCCCTTTCATCCAGTGCCCAGAAGTAGGGGAGAATGTAAGTTATTAGGTAAAGAGGGCTGTAGACATTTTTAGAAATCGTTCTTTGGGGTGAGTCCACTCTTTGTTGTGTGGATACCAGCAGTCAGGTCTAAAGACTAATACCAAGCAGCAACATAAATCAGCACGATTCAGAAGATGGGGACAAGATCGAAAGCCACAAGACTTAGCTGTACTGCCCTGAGTTCTCTGGAATGTTTCTCTCTGTCAAGTGTTAAAGCACAGAGATCAGCCCAGCCATGTCGATCCACAAAGAGATGTCTCACTGTCCATGGGCTTCTATATATCTCCTCTCCTCAGAGTCCACTAATGGATGTTCTCAGCTGGCCAAAGTCGTGCCCCTCACAGGAAAGAGTGCATAGCAAAACATCACGTGCCCTCCCAAGACAGCTCCTAGCAAAACATCATGTGACTCGATTGAGTCTTCAAAGAAACCAGAAACTTCCACTTCACATACCCAATATTGAGCCACATTTTACACTATACAGAAAAGAAGTTTTGTAAGTTTACCTACATTTACAGCAAAAGCACTCGGGAGAGAACTTCAAAAGAGTTCTGCTGAATAGTGGTGAGACTGTGAGCCGTAATGTTGCTATACATACAAAAGATTTAAGGTCCTCAACTGTGTACAGATAGTGGCTGGGATGTGTCCCTATATCTTTAGTGATTTAGCACATTAGCACCACTTTAAGATCACTTAAGACATGCAGTTGGCTACTAAATGCCTTCTGTAGAGCTCATTGAACAACATGCATAATTTCCCGAGTCAATTCTCAGGCTGGGAAGATGGCTCAGTGGTTATCTTCACAGCTTGATAACTTCAGAGCCCAAGTATAGTCTTAGTCATAGTAGCTCACAGCTGTGATCCTAGCTTTCCTGTGACAAAGATGGGAGGCTGAGAGAAGAGATGAGGCTGAAAACCTTTTCATATGCAGTTGGCTGTTCTGCTTTTGTTTCTGTTGCTATGATAAAATACCCTGACAAAAAGCCACTTACAGGAATGTGGTGGTCTGAGTGAAAATGGCCTCCATAGGGTTATACATTTGTGTGTTTGGTTTCCTCTTGGTGGACCAAAAATTATAATGTGTGGCCTTGATGAAGGAGGCATGACATTAAGGGTTGGTTTTGAGGTTTCAAAAGCTCATGTTAGAGCCGGTCTTGCTTGCCTCGGGCCTCTATCTTGAGAATCATACATAAGCTCTCA
Source organism: Pachyuromys duprasi (assembly GCA_028658305.1). Lineage (NCBI taxonomy): Eukaryota > Metazoa > Chordata > Mammalia > Rodentia > Muridae > Pachyuromys > Pachyuromys duprasi. The sequence goes on along the minus strand of CM053766.1, from coordinate 29,405,911 downwards.
GTGATTTCTCCAGTGCCTGTCTGCTTACCACCATGCCTTCCACCATGATGACCATGGACTAACCATCTAAAACCATAAGCAAGCCCCCAATTAAATGCTTTTCTTCTGCAAGTTGCCTGGATCATAGGGTCTCTTCACAGAAATAGAACAACAACTAAAACAAAGACTTACAATACCTAGTGACTGTCTGTCATCATCAGGAAGTCAAGGAAGGAACTTAAACAACTAGTCATATTACATTCAAGAATAGGAAGATAATGAATGTGTTCAAGCCTGCTTGCATTAATTCTCTCTCTACTTATATGCAGGATTCAATTCTGGAAATTGGTGCCACTAAGTATGGGCTGAGTTTCCAGAAATTGGTGCCACCAAGTGTGGGCTGAGTCTTCTACATCAATTAACCTATACTCAATTCAATATACAATCTTCGATCCATAGGCCAATATGATTTAAACACTTCCTCACTGAGACTCTCTTCCCAAGTGATTTCAGTTCATGCCATGCTGGTGACTAAAACTAACAGAGCAGCACAATGACAGAAACAACAAATGGAGACTCTGCCTCAAAAATAAAATAAGAGACAAAAGGGTTCTGTCTCAAAAAGCCCTTGACTTCCACACATGTGCCATGGTACCCGTATGCCTCCGACCTCCCACAAGAGAAGCATACATTGTTTTTAAATCTTGACTCTTCAGGTCTCTCTCTCGGTCTCTCTCTCTCTCTCTCGTTCTCTCTCTCTCTTTTAAAGAAATTCCAGGGAAAGGAGCCATATTGCCTGGATCAAGTGGAGAACAAAGTCAACATTCTCAACAGGTAAATTATCAAGAAATCAAAAAGGTTAAAGATGAAACTCGCAAATTAAGGGACGGTGCTGCAAACTTAGAGACACAAAATGAAGGTAATTATTATCTTATTAGACTCAGCAGGAGTCACTGAGGAGTCATTGAGACTGTAATAGCAAGCAAATGCCTGCACAGGTTCAAACCAGATAAAACCCCAGCACTGAAAAGCAGAAGTAAACACAAAATCCCACTGAAAACCAAGAAGCTATTTTTAATTGACACTGGCTGGGAAAAGAAGAATCAGTTTTTCCCGAGACTGCCATTGGACATCTCAACAACATTCCAGGACAGACCAGGAGTAGTTAACCAACACCAAATAGATCTCATGGTTTCTTCTGGGGCTTTGGTTTTGCTTTGGTATTTTTTTTTCCTATTGATTTTCCTTTTTAAATTTTGTTTGCTTTTATTGTCTTCCATTTTTGAAAGCAAGAGACAGAAAGGAAAAACATAAAAAAGAAGGGTGCATAGGAGACAGGAATGACTTGGGAGAAGTTGGGAGAGGGGAAGTCATAATTAAAATATATTATTTAAAAATAAGTACATTTTCAAAAACATTAAATTTATACTACTCTCTCAATATTATACTATAATTTTAAACTGTTCTTAATCCTTACAACAATCTCTTAAATTAAGTACACTTTTAAAATTTATTTAAAGAGTAAAATCCTGAAATCTATAGTTTGTGCACTTAATATAAGCAAAACCAGAACATACTAATTATGACTCTAAGAACACAAAATAAGTGAATTGAAACAAAGCTTAAGTTTTCATATGCAATGCTACTATATTATATGCGATATGAATATTATGAATTACTTTCCTAAAGGAATTAGAAATATGGTATATATATATATATATATATATATATATGTAAATATGAGCAAAACTATGTACTATAGTACTGTTGTTTAAATTTTTTACACTCTAGAATAAAACACCTCTGTACATGTTAATAGGTATATATAAAACACAAAAGCTGAATTTTATAAAGCAACAGAACATTGTGTCTATGAGATGATTTGGTTTACAGATAGGCAGTACGCACTTTCAGGAGGGACTCAGAACTCCCTGGGTGTACATGTGGATGCGATGCAATTGCAGGCAATGCTGACCTGGCACAGAGGCAGAGTTCTGCCAAAATGCTGGACTTCTGTGATCTTGTGAAGTTGCATGTTTAATTTTGCATTTGTATGCTTGTGCATCTTTCCTGGGGGGGGGGGCACTCAATAGTTTTCATCTGAGTGTAAAAGCATGCCATGGAATTACTATTACAGTTTATGGATACCACTTGTAAAATTATTAATTTCCTATTACTGTAGCAAAGCCTCACAAACTGAGTGGCTTAAGGATGAAACATGTATTTCTTCTCATTTCTAGAAGCCAGAATTCTCAAAGCCATCTAAGAATTAGATCACAGTTTTTCTGTGGCCTTCAAGGAGAACCTTTCCTTGCCTCTTCTAGTGGCCCCAAATATCCCAAGGCTTATGGTGTCATATCTCCAACATCTACATTTTCTGTTGATGATTTTTTTATGTGTGTGTGTCCCTTTTTTCAGATGATTGTGTGTGTGTGTGTGTGTGTATGTGTATGCATCCTTTTTATAGGATGCAGATAACTGAAGGTCTTTACATTTAAATACAAGATACTTTCATCTTAAGATTATTTAATAATTTTACCTGCATATCTTATTCTCAAATCAGGAGGATCCCTGATAATACTAGTTCACATGCATTTAGAATGGTGCTATTAAATATTGTGAAAAAGAAAAAAAGTCCCTCTTAATCCATAACAGGAGAGGCAAATAAAAGCAGGAATATTTATATGAAAGATGAACCCCAGATGTCCTACTACGGAGATGAAGATATTGTTATGTAATGGGTGAAAGCATCACAAAAAGGGACATAGGTGCAAGGGCGGACCCACGTTGTATATTTACCTGGGACATGGGTGTTGCCTCTTGGAAGATAAATGCCTATCTCTACCAGTGCTGATATGGTTTAATGAAAGCAATGACATGAAGTAGAGATGACACTCAGATATGTGAGCCCCCATCTGTGAAGATTATTTGGAAATGAATCACTCTGGATGCTGAAGAATTTCACTGGACATTTCAGAAGAGGTTTAAAAAATGCATTGCTCGTGTGTCAAAGGAAAGGGATCCTGGAAAAGGAAAAGAATAAAGAAAAAAGCAAATTCTATTATAATTTCAAACAATAAAAAATACATTTAGAAGACAGGAAAAAATAAGCAGATGAAAGAAATTATATGAGCAGTGTGCAAGGGAATACACAGGGGTAGTGGTGTTCTTAGCAAGTGCAGTATTTCAGACATCTTACCCTCCCAGAGAAGCCAGGAAGCTGTTAATTTGGCAGTGTGCAAAGTTCAGAGTCAAAAAATGGGGTGAGATCAGCCACGGTCCTTTTCCTATCAGGAAGAAGTGGGGGAAGGCACTTGTTTATGGCAAGGTTGCTGATGCCATGAGGAATGTGGTGACAGTTTCTAAGAGCCACTAAGAATCACTGACTGCTACCTGGAAGCTCATGACTCTCACAGGGCTCTCGCTAATCACTTGGGCTGAGGACATTCCCTAATGTGGTTCTGGAGTAGTGCTGAGAGACACTTTGAGGCCATTTACTTCTGAGTTGGCTAATGATGTTATCTTCAGTGCTTGTCTATGGATGCTGAAGGGAAGCAGATTCTGCTGTTCAGTATTTTTGAAGAAACTGCTGGAAATTTATTCAGGAGTCAGCTTCCTCAAAGCTGAAAGGTTGTATTTATGCCCTGTTTGCATCAGGCAATTTATAAAGCTAAGTAGAAAAATCATTCTTGGAAACAGGGTCATAATATTTCTCTGTAGCTATCAACTAAGTAAAGTGAAACATATTAAAGAAACTCATTATAAAAAAAAACTTATCATACAGCTGACTTTGGAAATGAACTCTCAAACTTGCCAACTACTTGGAGACGTGAACAATTTTGCAGAGTGGCATTTTGGCTTAATGTCAAACTGTAACAATACAAGAACATGGAATTTAACCCAATTCATCTTCCTACTCCTCTGTAGAGTACTCCATCAAGGAACTGGAGGAAGATCAAGAGGCTAGACACTACAGCCAAAATGCTGGAAGCATGTTTGATCCAAGGACCTCTCCAACCTATTACAAGTTACTTAACCTTTCTATGCCTTGATTTTAACATCTGGAAAAAGAAGCCAAACACAGAAGTTAACTCATGATTATTAAAAAATGTAAGTTAAGTAAGTTAAATTTCATGAATACATAGGTGATATATAAAAATAACAATAAAGGGTATTCTCTATATATACTTATTTTAATATGGATATGTTTGGTTTGTCATATTCAGTTGTATACCAATTCCATGTGCTCTGTAACATAAAAGCTTTAAAGAAAATCTAGATTTCATGGGAGAAAGAATACATTTACATGTTTACATAGAACTATAATTCTGTTATTGCTAGATAGTTATCTATTAAGGTAAATAGTAAACAATGCATTCTTTATGTGCTTTCATACAGATAATTAAATTCACATGTGTTTTCTACTGACTCTGAGTGTAACTGAAAATTTCTCCAACAGTTTCAAAAACCTTTATTATACCTAAAATGATGCTTTCCCTGCATTGACTACTCTGCCAGTTTCATTCTGTATTTTATTCAGATTACACTAGATGCACATGATTAAAGTACAGATATGCAAATGCATTAAATAACTTAGGTTAACATAAACAGGTAATTAGTGAATTACCTGGATATTTGTTACTTTGTTTGAAGAGTCATAATTTTGGAAACTTATGTAGTAAATTCAATATATCTGAGAATTCCTATAATTCACTGGAATACAGACTGATCTAAAAATGATAATCATGTAAAAGTATGCATCTATTAAGTAAAAAGATATCCCAATGCATCATGATTTAACATTGTTGCCAAAGTTATAAATTAATATGCTGAAGCTTCATGCAATTTAAGACTAGTATAATTCTCTATAATTGATCTGATTGTTGTTCTTTCATACTTAAGAGATACTCCACAGTAAATCCCCCTAGAGTTCTAAACAAGAACACCTCATGACTTCTCATAGAATACTCTTTGCTCTCACTGTCTTGATGACCTCTATTTATTTGAAGTACAGCCTGCATTCTACTTCCTTCTCTGCAGTTCAGACCTTTCTGCCTGTCTCCTAAATGTGCATTTTAGCACTGTACTTTTAGTAGCTGTTTCATATTGTGTTTTCAGTTATCCATACATTAACTTGGATTCTTATTTGCAAAAGCAGTTATTCTGAAGCCCACTGTGTGTTGTACATACACCTTGGGTAGACCATAGGGTGTGCAGAGATACTGAAACAACACTCACTTGAAGGATCAAAACCAACACAACTCATGTCCACCAAATGCAGAGTGTAAATTTTGTTTCAGCTCTGTCTTCAATTCTGTCCAAAGTAGGTGAGGTTTTTGCCTGTAAAATGCAGCATTGTGAATGTAATTTATTCCACTGATAGAGTACATGACAGAGCTGATGGCAAGAAAAGAAAACTGTAAACAATTATTTCAGAACCATGACAAAATGCTCTTTATAGATACTTTCAAATTTATTTTTAATTAATTACACTTTTTAAACTCTGTAGCCCAGCTGTAGCGCTTCCCTCATCCCCTCCTCTCTTCTCCTCCCATGCCCCTCCCCAAGTCCACTGATAGTGGAGGTCCTCTTCCCCTTCCCTCTGACCCTAGCCTATCAGGTCTCATCAGGACTGGCTGCATTTTCTTCCTCTGTGGGCTGGGTAGGGTGCTCCCTCCTCAGCAGGAGGTGAATAAAGATCCATCCACTGAGTTCATGTCAGAGACAGTCCCTGTTCCCCTTACCAGGAAACCCACTTGGACACTGAGCAGCAATGGGCTACATCTGTGCAGGGGTTCTAGGTTATCTCCATAAATAGTCCTTGGTTGGAGTATCAGTTCAGAAAAGACCTCTTTGCCCAGAGTTTTTGATTCTGTTCCTCTCATTGTGGAGCTCCTGTCCTCTCCAGGTTTTTCATCTCCCCCTTTTTCATAAGATTCCCTGAACTCTGCCCAAAGGTTGGCTATGAATCTCAGCATCTGCTTTGATACCCTGCTGGGCAGAATCTTTCAGAGGCCTCTGTGGTAGGCTCCTGTCCTGTTCCTTGTTTTCTCCTTCTCTGATGCCCATCCCATTTGCCTTTCTGAATCAGGACTCTGAGATTTCACCTTACACCCATCAGAATGACTAAGATAAAACCTCAAGTGACAATACATGCTGGATGTGAAGAAAGGGGAACCCCCCTCCATTGCTGCTGGGAATGAAAACTTGTACAACCATTTTGGAAATCAATCTGGTGCTTTCTCAGACAGTTAGGAATAGTGCTTCCTCAAGATCCAGCTATACCACTCCTAGGCATATATCCAAATTATGCTCAAGTACACAAGAAGGACATTTGCTCAACCATGTTCGTAGCAGCTTTATTCTTAAGAGCCAGAATCTGGAAACAACTCAGATGTCCCTCAACTGAAGAATGGATACAGAAACTGTGGTGTATTTACACAATGGAATACTACCCAGCAATTAAAAACAAGCAAATCATGAAATTTGTAGGCAACTGATGGGATCTAGAAAAGATCATCCTGAGTGAGGTATCTCAGAATCAGAAAGACACACATGGAATTTACTCACTCATAAGTGGATATTAGCCATATAGCATAGATAAACATACTAATAACTGTAAAGAAGCTAAGCAAGAAGGACGCTTTGTAAGATGATTAATCCTCATCTATAGATAATTATATACAAGATAAAAGACATTAGTTCTTTGGAGAAAAGAAAGAGACACTGTAGAAGACCGAGCATAGATTCTGGACTCCAGCTGGAGTTTTAATACTGGCTGTATTGCTAAATATCTACGCCATTATTAACAGAACTGTTTAAACATTCCTGAACCTCATTTTTTATGCATGCAAAAACTTTGTTCCACAGGATTTTGCTTTAAATAATAGATTTGGCCACAGTAAGAAAATTGCTTTTAGGCTGTATAAAATTAGGAGTTTTGCAATTATTTTAATTTTAAAATGCAGACATCATTTGGTATCTGTGGAGAATAGTTCCCAGAACACTCCAGGTTTGCAAAATCTGTAAATACTCCAATGTCTCTAATATACAATAGCTCTAAGACAAGCACCAGGTGTATGCCTGGAATCTTAGCATTTGTGAGATTTTGGCAGGGACCCATCCAACCTGGCCTATATATGACCAGATTAAAAAGAAAACAAAAACAAACATGTAAACAAACAAAAAATCAAACAACATATTTTAGACCACTAACACATAATGTACGATATAAATGCTATATAACTAGTTGTCATAAAATGCTGTTTAGTATATAACAATAAGAAAATAGGTCTTAAAGCTGCTACAAACACGGTTGAACAAATGTCCTTGTTGTGTCCTTGAGCATATTTTGGATATATGCCTAGGAGTGGTATAGCTGGATCTTGAGGAAGCGCTATTCCTAATTGTCTGAGAAAGTACCAGATTGATTTCCAAAGTGGTTGACCTGGAAACAACCCAGATGCCCTTCAACTGAGGAATAGATACAGAAATTGTGGTACATTTACACAATGGAATACTACTCAGCAATTTAAAACAAGGAAATCATGAAATTTGCAGGCACCCCGAAGGATGTATCCCAGAAGCAGAAAGGCACACATGGTATGCACTAACTTATAAGTGGATATTATACATATAAGATAGGATAATCGTACTAAAATCTGTACACCTAAAGAAACTAAGCAAGAAGGAGGACCCTGGGTAAGATGCTCAATCCTCATTTAGAAAGACAAACAGGATGGACATGGAAGAGGGAGAAAACAGGGGACAAGACAGGATCCTACTACAGAATGACTCTGAAAGACTCTACCCTGCAGGGTATCAAAGCAGATGCTAAGAATCACGGCCAAACTTTGGGCAGAGTACAGGGAAATCTTATGAAAAAAGGGGGAGTTAGTAAGAACTGGAGAGGACAGGAGCTCCACAAGGAGGTCAACAAAACCAAAATATCTGGGCCCACACATCTTTTCTGAGACTGATACTCCAACCAAGGACTATTTATGGATATTACCTAGAACCCCTGCTCAGATGTAGCACATGGCAGCTCAGCATCCAAGTAGGTTCCCTAGTTATGGGAACAGGGACTGTCTCTGACATGAACTCTGTAGCTGGATCTTTGACCACCTCCCTCTGAGGGGGAAACAGCCTTACCATGCCACAGAGGAGAACAATGCAGCCAGTCCTCATGAGTGGAGGAGGACCTCCCTATCAATGGATTTGGAGAGGGTCATGGGAGGAGAAGAGGGAGGGTGGAATTGGGAGGGAATGAAGGAGGGGGCTACAGCTGGGATACAAAGTGAATACACTGTAATTAATATAAAAAATTTAAAAAGTTGTTAAGAGAACTGAAAAGAAAAGAAAATCGGTTTTAGAGTCAGAAGAGATGTCTCTCTCATCTGTGAAATGGCTGAGAGCAGTATTTGCTCTTCCAGAGACCCAAGTTTAATTTCCAGGAACTCCAGTACTAGTGGATCTGATACCTGCACACAGACATGCATGCAGGCAAAACACTGATGTACATAAAATAAAAACTGAATTAAAAAGAAAAAAGAAAATAATCTTTATATGTTTAGTAAATGAGAATTTAACCCAACATTTTAGAGCCAAATTGACTAGATCTGATTCAAATTGATTAGAAGCTGATTCAATCTAGGGCTAGGACTATGACACATCTGAGAATAAGACATGTCATTATTAAAAATATGTCATTGGTATTTCAGTTAAATAATATAGATAGACCTACACACACACATACTGAGTAAGAGAGAGAAAGAGAAAGAGAGGGAATGAGAGAGAGAATTTCTAGAATGCTTTAGTTACAATAATCTACAAATCAACTAAGGGAACATCTATTGAGTAGAAGACACATATTTACCTATAAAGGAACATAAGTTATAAGTTCCAGGTGATATTTAATAGTGTTCAGTTTCACTACTAATTTTTAAATCAGCACTAGAAATAGTCTGCAAAGTTTCTGCTAACTTCTTATTTTGCTTCACTAAGGCAAAATTAAATACATTTCCTTTCTTTATTTTTCATTCCATTAGTTTCTTGCCGGAATCTATATCTGTGTACCATGTGCTGAGTGTTTAGAGAGATCAGAAAAAGGCAATGGGTGCCCAGGAACTGGAAATATAGACACCTGTGAGATGCCACATGAGTGCTGGAAACTAAATCTGGGTCCTGTGCAAGAGCATCTAGAAATCTTCACCACTGAGGATTCTCTCCACCATCTCAATAACTTTTTGGAGAAACCAGATAGTCTGGGATTTTCCATTTTTCATTCATGTGTATACACTTGAATGCTTGCATCTTATTGTTCATATGTTTTAATGTATTGAATATATTATAATGAGTGTAATATATACACATATTACATATTATATGTGGATTGAATAGAGTCTGGGCCTATGACTTAAAAATGTATGAAAGACTCCATTTCCTGTAGCTTAATGAAGAAGCACCCTAGGTATATACTCATAGGATTTAACAAAAATGCAGCTTATGATGAGTGAAAAGGCGTGAAATTGTACTGGTTTATAATCATCACTCTCCCAACTACTTTAAAGGAGAAATATGACAAGTGTTAAAGACACAGAAACACAGACAAAATTAACAGATTTATGTTTATACATAAATTAGCTTTTGTTGTTGTTGTTGTCATTGTTGGGAGAATTATAAAAGAGGGCCTCTGGATTCTAAGAGCAGAGCTTTCTGCAAATGCCTGTGTTGCCTAGGCAACAGATGATGCTGCTTCACACCAATGTGGCAAAACAGTGGTAGCATCTGCCCACAATGCATTTTACTTTTAAAACATGGACATGATGGTGTGAGAAATTGAACTCAAGGTCCTTTACAAGCCTTGACTTACTTTGAGGAAAGAAAAAAAAAACAGAGTTTTTTATTATTATTATTATTATTAACTTCTCTGCCACCAGCACAAATATATTCATAGGAAATGTTTCGGTAGCACCTAGTCCTAAAAATCCTCACTGGGGAGCTTTCAATTACCTTACAGAAGCTGTGCTCTACAGCTTGTCAAACATTATTTTCACACATGTATTTTGTACTTTCTAGATGCCAGGGACCCTGATGGAAGTTTTTCTCATACTACTCTCATCTAATCACTATAACAACAATGCTATCTCCATTTTTTGAGTTAGGGAATAAAACGAAGAAAATGACAAACTTCTCCAAGGTGATGTTATTCATTAGATTTGGAATCTAAAACCAGCATTTCCTGACTTCCAATTTCATGCTTTGTAGCTTCACCCACCCAGTATTTCCTTTGGCCTCTTTCCTTGCCCTCCTTCATTTCTTCTTGCCATCCTTTATACTGTCATCAATTCACCAGTATTTAATTTCTTTCTTTATATTCTGTCCTCCTTCCTCTTATCTCTCCCTCTTATTTTCTACCTTTCTTTCTAAAAAAACCAAAAAACAAACAAAAAAAAACCAGTATTGTTTTGTTCTTATTTCAGTGCTTTGCGTGGTTTGTAATTTTGTTTATAAAATTACTTTTTATGTTCTATAAATAATACCTTAACTTGCTTTTACTGTTTCAAGACTCTGAATACATGGTTACTAATTAATATTTCCACCTTTTAATATAGTTCCTTGTGTAGTGATGACACCCAATCACAAAATTATTTTTGTTGTTGCTTCATAAATGTAATTTTGATACTGTTTTGAATTATAATATAATATTTTGGAGGTAAAAATGTACCAAATGGGTAATGACCTTCAGGCTGAGAACCACTGCTCTAAAGTATAGTGGGGATAGATAAACTGATAATTTATCCAAAAGCAATTTTATATTTGTGTTTAGATCCCCAACCTTCCAGTTTGCGGAGAGGCCTGCTGGTTCTGTCTGAGGATTTTGATAGAAATTTGAATGGACTTGCTACCTAGCTGCTAGTAAACATTCTACTTGTAGCTCATTGACAAATATTTCCATTTTGTCCGTCAAACATTTCATAGCGTGGAGTGAAAAGCACCCCGAAATGTGTTGTCACTATAATTTTATCAGGATGATTCTGTCTTCCAATTAAACTAGTGTGAAAACAACTGAATAAAGAAGAAACATGAGCCGAGACTGTGTCAATTTTCTTAGCTTAGCACAGAATGCCCTGAAAGAGTAGTTATGAGAAGTTCATTGTAAGGGGAAGCATGGTTGGCCAGTCTATCACACACGGTGAGGCTGATATTTTGAGTCTGATCCTTGGATCCTTTGGAGCTGGGGTGATCCAGGTGGGAATGTTTAGTAACATACTTGAGTTATACCTGTTTGATAATCCACAGCAGTGTTCCTCTTCCTAGCCCGTTTATTGGTGACCAGTACTGTTTGCTCTTGACTCATTGCATGAAGAGGCATAGTCACCTCTGGCTGAGACACAAGGCTCCACTCACAGAAGACACTCTGCCCCAAGAAGCTGTGGTATTTCATTGTGTTCTCACGTTGATAATTGCTGGTTTCTGATAAAGAAATGCCTGACAATATCCCAAAGCCCAAGCAAAGGTATGTTGAGGATCAGAAAAGAAAAATAGAATTTTTGGAATTCTTATACAGTTCTCAATTTATGTAGATTTAGCCATCCTTTTATTTACTACACATTTTAACATAAAACACTCTTCCTCATCTCCTGAGACAGTTTCCATTTGACCTTTCCTGTCATTAAAAAATATAAGCAGAAAATTTGCAAAAAAATGGTATTTTAATGTTTTACTAAAGGACATTATAAAAATACAAGATGCTTTAAAGAAAAGCAATAATAAAGTGATTTAAAAGTACACAAAAAATGCTTACATCAACCTAAGGAGCTTGCTGGTTAAAAAGGGACTGGAACAGTGTCCTTACACTTCAGCTACCTGAACCTTCTTTCCTTCTTGGCAGCAACTAAAGGACAAAGCAAAACACCAGGAACACCCTTCCTAATGTGCCTACTGCATGCATTATTCATGGGGGTACTATCACCTCCCAAGGAGCCAAAACTTGTTTTAAGAGCTGAAAAGCCCATGGACACTGCAACATTCCCTAAAGGAAAATAGCAATGTAGCAACACCATAGCTATAGGGAGGAGACAATTAGGAAACAAAGATTTAAGAAACCAGTTCAAGAAACCCTCTCACACTTCCTCAGTATAAATGTACCACATGAGTGGCACAGTAGTCGTCAATCATGCTAATGTAGAAACGAATATGTCTGCAGAAAATTATACTGGCAGATGCCCAGCTGCCTCATCACACCTCATATGAACATCAGAGCTCTCCAGATGCTTGTCATCAGTTTTGAGACAAACGGAGATTTAAAAGAGTAATTTGGTCTGATCCTCTTACCAGCACAAGGGCGCCAGCTGAACACTTTGAAAATGTGCTCTTATGGGCTTCTCCCAATGTTTGTAGAAGGAGATCTAAGAAAGCTGCCATGAAAATATTAAAAATGGAATATCAGCTTAATAAATATGATAAAAGTCCAGGGTAACAAAAGCTAAAAAAAATAATAAAGAAATGATAATTCCCGAGATGACTTGAACAAATGTCCATTTACCTCAGATTGAGCACAAATGACAGGTCAAAGAGGGGACCCTCCTTCATAGTGGGTCAGTGTCTCACAGGAGCATGGGTGACACAATGACATTTACAACATCAAAAGTACACTTTGTCACACCTTACAAGTCACAAAATATTCATCACTGGCATTCACTGCACCCTTGCAGACATTTCCGCAAAGATTCTCTCCCAGTCATGAGCAACTGTTTATTCCTTATTTGTAATGTTGAGGAGAGGCCTATGAGTCCTATATGATTCATGAATTTCCTGAGATTCCGCCAGCCTCCAATTTCAATATTCCAATTCATAAGAAATAGCCAATGTATTAGTGAGGGTTTTCTAAATTCAAACAACTAACAAATTCTCTTGTTGGAATGACTTATAGTCTTGAGTTTAGCTAATCCAGCAATGGCAAACATCCAAGAATCTAGTTGTTAAGTACCACAAGGGTGGATGTCTCAGCTGGTCTTCAGAAGGTGATGGAACCCTCGAGATGTAGGCTAGCTGGCAAGGTGAGGGAAAGCTTCCTTTTCTATGTCCTTATATAGACTTCCAGCAAAGGTAAGGCCTATAATAAAGGTGTCTTCCTGTTTCGAGATTTGGATTAAAGGCCTGTGTCTTATGAGCTGAATCAAAGGCATACATGTCTTCCTACCTCAAAGGTCGAGCTAGAAGTGGATTCACCCACTTCAAACCAAGCAGAAAATCCCTCACAGGTGTGCTCTCATTTCCGGATTATAGTTCATTCTAGATACAGTCAAGTAGAGAACCAAGAATAGCCCAGGCAATAGTCATGGAGATATTACTGAAGAAGAACAATAAGTGAGATTCCTATAGATACTGAGATCCACACTGAAATACGTCAGTGGAAGCAAAGCAATTGAAACCATATTTAGGTTTACTGGGTGAAATTAGGCTACTGGCTGATTCCAAGGAGCATGTGGCAGTGAAGGAGCAAAGGAGGTCAACATCTATGCAGCACACACCTAGGAGAAGATCACACCACCAGAGATAAGGTGCTAACTTCCCACCCATTCGTAGCACTTTGCTGGATTCCGGTCTGGTGGAGAAGAGTTTTGGTCACTATGTAGACTCATGGATGCCATGCCAAATGCAATTAGCCAGTATTGTTTGCTGGCTGTGCTATTTGGAAAACTTGTTTTCTCCTGTGCTGTGAGCTTGGTGAATGCCAGATAAGCATTTTAAACACTGAACCTCACCTCAGACTTATTTCGGCAGGACTTTGAAAAGTACTTTTTAAAAGTTCATTAAAAAGTACAAACATAATTTTGTGCACACTTAAAAATCATAGGATATTTATTGACATGGTCCATCTCTCTACATTACTGCCTAAAACCAAACAGTTCAGCTTTCACTGAGTGTGGGGCGCTTTATCTTCTGGGTGGGTGTATGGTTCCCAGCTCACCACAGCGCTCCACACTCACTGAGGTCTTTCCCTCCATTCCCTTTATTATCTTACTGGAGCCACTGTGCTCGGAAGAGGCACATGACCACAGAAATTGAGCTGCTTGCCGTGACGTGACATGGAGCACAAAGTAGGTCTGCAAATTCAAGAACATGAGATGCAAAAAACAAATGGAATTTTCACTGAACCCTTCATTTGCATATCACTCCAGAAAAGCTATACCTCAAGGAAAGAAACATGACAGTCAGGTCCAACAGACAAGAAGAGAAAATAAAGATGAAATAAGAAAATCATCATTAGAAAGAAAGGCTGGAGCCCTAGTGTGAGAGCCAAGGCTATTGGATATTTTGTTCTTCACAGTTTTGGTTAAGTTGAGCTTTACCTCTGGAATTAGAAGTTAATTTTCAAAATAATAATTATTACCAGTTACACATAATTCAAGTTGCAATCACCAAATTACTGTTTCATTTGCTTCTTTGAACATTTTTTTCTTTTCTGATCACCAGTTTTGCACATCTGCACTCATTTAAAACTGAGGTCCTCTCTTGGGCTGATTTCTTCCATTATTGGGGGAAAAGGTGCTAAAGAGCAAGTTCATTTTATCACAGAGAGTTCAATGTGGTGACATTATTCTCCCATTTCTGAAAACCCTGAGCTACTTTGCACCCAGCGTGACCCAACAGCTGAAGCTCTTCTGCTCTCACTCCCAAATCTGTTTGTGTTTGGCTTATATCCCTAGCTCTTTGGACTGCTGGTAATTATCCCTGTCTGGGAGGCTTAGAAGCTGTAAAAAATCTGGACCTCCTCACATTTCAGAACAAGGAGATAAGGCTCATAGCTCCAGTTTGGAACTGCACAAACTCAAACGGTGCATGTGAGCTGAGAGTCAGCAGCAGCAGCCTGCCAGCCTGAACACACTTCTCCAAAGCTATGTACCATATGGTTGGCTACAAATTGAAACCAAAACAGGCCAAGATGTTTCTCAGAACTCAAACGGACTTTAACATATGTGCTTGGCACCCAGATGGTGAAATATTGGTAGTCAAAACTTCACAATCCCAATTTTGGTCCAACTAGAATATTTCTCTCTTAGAAACACCTTAACATTGATAAGAATGTAGCTCCCTGGCAGACTGCTTACCTACTGCATGTGAAGACATAAGATTGACTCCAAGGACTACAAGAGTAGGAAGAAGAGGAGGAGGAGATGAAAAACACAAAAAATACCCTAACAGCCTGAAAAATTAAATTGAAAGAATTAAACAATAACACTATAATGTGGTTTATTTTAAATGGAAAGAAAGGTAAAAGTTATGAAAATTTTTAATTGAATTTGTTTTAGGCGATGTAGACAGAAACCGATGTAAGATGCACTTAAGTAACAGGGAATGTGCTGCCTTTGAAACTGCTAAGGACACAGATAATCATTTAGCTTTATCAGGAGAACTAATGATTACCCACTAATCATTTATTGATAGCTGATAAGGAATCTAGTCCTGACTGTGAGCATGTGGAAAAACATAAACTCCAGTCTTCACTAGGCTGATGTAAATTCACACCTGTGGTGTGCTTTAAGACAATA
The DNA here is from genome assembly GCA_028658305.1 of Pachyuromys duprasi. Lineage (NCBI taxonomy): Eukaryota > Metazoa > Chordata > Mammalia > Rodentia > Muridae > Pachyuromys > Pachyuromys duprasi. The sequence continues at coordinate 29,390,375 of CM053766.1, read as the reverse complement.
ACCCTATTTTAGACGTGTTTTCATGTCCAAGGATTCTTATCTTAAAGGCTTGATCTTCTTGTAGCCATGTTAAAGGATTGAGATGTCCATTTATTTGTGTTTTAGTGACAGATACTGAAGCTACAAAGAAACTCTGTCCGTGGGAGACATCAATATGATTTTCGTGGGACTCTCATCAGTTCTCACAAGAATGGACCCTTCTCTTTTTTTGACCTCCTTTGCCTCAACATTAGATCATTCTGTTATCCAGGATCTCATATCAGGATGTGCAATGCTATGAGGCCCTCATCAGAATCTAAATAGATAAATGGGATTCCTTGCCTTGTATTACCTAACCTCCATAACTGCAGGAAACACATGTTTGTTGTTTATGGAGTATTTGTTGTATCATGTAGTGGCAGCCCAAATGGACTAAGATGGTGGAAAATCCATTTGTTGAGACTGGCGATTGTAATTAAAAACATTTAAATGCATTGTTTTTACACTGACTTAGGAACATGGGACCAATGGCAGCCCTTGCCAATGACTTTGTTACAGTTTTACAGATATTACATTATCTCTGGATAGTTTTTGGAGAAGAACTTGTCTTGCTGGAGACAAGTTAGCTTTTTTAAATGGTCTATACATTAAAAACTTTAGTTAGATAAAGATATTTGAGCTTAAAACAAACACAAAAAACGAACAAAACAAAACAAAACAAAAAAGCTTCTGTTTGTTGACAAAGTCCTGAAGACACTGCGTTTCTTATTATTTTCCAACTCCTACTAGAAATCAAGCTTTTCTATACATTTTGAAGATGTCTGTTCCTCAAAAAAAAAAAAAAGATACTACTTTTGCTTTTACCAAAGGAAAGGGGTTTTATGAATGACCACAGCAATAAAAAAATAAGCACTCGCAGAAAGGGCGTCATTATAGTTATATACTAAGCAAAGACTTTTCAGTTTGCCCTCAAAGTCTCGTCAAGATTTCCACAGAGAAGGGGCATAGGTGCCCACGGGCCGGAAATACATGTTTTGAAAACTGGTTTGAGTCACAGGATTGAACTTCAGTCTGGGAGCTTAGAGGATAATTTGTTTAGTTTTAGTACTTAATGAGATAAAAGTTGATGTTTTGAAATGTGTCTGCCCTGGAAAACAGCAATTGGAGAGGGGTATGAATGTGTAAAAACAAACTAAGCCAAAGCGAGCGTCTCAGCTTGACAGGAGCTGGTAGAGGGCCAGGGTTTCTTCCCCCTTCACATTCTTGAATTACTACCAAGGATGAAAAAGAGAAAGCCATCACTGTGACCCGCTCCACTTGAAGAAGAGCAGCTTAAGACAGCAGGAATCACTCAGCATTCTTTAGTGAAAGAAGCAGATGCTCAGAGTCTGTCCAAACTGTGTGCAGCTTTACTAGTCAATGCTTTGAAATGCAAACATCTGGCTACGTAACTTACCAAGTCTGCTCTCCCTCTACCGTGTGCACCAACTCAAGTCGCTTCAGACAACAATCGTACTGTCAATTCAGCCTTTAATACATACCCAGAGCAGATAAGGTCTCTGTGTAACATCAATAAAAACAAACATCATGAACCACTACTACCAACACCAACAAAATCCATATGTAACCCTGTCTGAAAAGCCAAATTCCCATTATGAGTATGAGGATGAGAGTGAGTCTGGACAGATTACAAACTTGTCATGTGTCACACCTTTCTATGAAATAGTTGAGAAAAATTATCCCATGGAATATAGGAATTCATTTATGTTTTCAAAAGTAGATTAAATGAAACTCTAATTAGAAGAGTAACGTGCCATGTTGCTAACCAGTAGTAGTAATAAAACAAATAAGGTGTTTCTTAGGAAATGAGTTAGAGAGAGACAAGAGAGAGGACTGTATGTCACTAACAAATTCAGTACAAACACGGGGTGTGTGAAATAGGGAGTGATCAAATGCAATGTGTGGGAAGAAAATAAACAGAGTCTGGAAGCTGTGGGAAATCAAGTGCTCTTGCCTTCACAGGCACCCAAATATCTACTGGAAGATAAATGGAAAAAATATATTAAGAAACAGCTATTTCCCAAGTAAAACGAAACAGCTGGGGGAAGGCAGATCAATGTGCTCCCAGTCAGTGAGAAGGCAATCAGAGAACACAATGACAGCAATAAAAAGAAGCTAGGGTCTGATAGAGGCAGAGGAGGTCCTCCCCTATCAGGGCACTAGGGTAGGGGCACGGGGGGTGGGGGGGGAGGCAGGGGGGCGGAGTGGGAGGAGAGGGAAGGTGGTGGGACTGCAAGGACACAAGGCAGCAGGCTGCAGCAGGGATATAAAGTGACTAAGTTGCAATAAATGAATGTGAAAAATTAAATTAAATTTCAAAAATATAAAAAAGGAAATCTTTGTTAATTTGAATTTTTATTAAGATTGAAGAAAAGATGTAATGAAATTTCCTAAAAAAAATACGAAGCATAAAGTTTGTCCACAGATTTTTTTTATAAAGAGATGTTTCAAAAAGGATCTAGAAAATGTATGGTCTGATGGATGATATCGTGAATGTGAAACTCATCATTATCCATCCTACTATAAATATGCATGTCACATAACTAAGGGAATAAAACTATATTTAGAAAATAATAAATGCTGTGATTACCTTACTATACTATATGACTGATTGTTTTAATGAGACATACTGTTGTTTTAGTAGGCTTACTGTCTTTTAATTCCCACCCCAATTCTCCTAACTCCATTGCATAAGAAAAAGATAATTTTAACAAAAGTCATGTAAATTTATGGAAAATGATTTAAATGTACAATAACATACCACTGTGGAAAAAGTAAGTGACAGTTTTTATAGGGTCTGAAAGAGATGCTATTCTCAGACACATCATAAATATTTTGGAAACAAGAGAAAACCAAGTAATGTAGTTCATAAAAACCCATAAAGGGGATTTTGAATATGCAGCAATCCTTCTTTAGTTAGAGTGTCACTTGACATGAGTGATGATGGCTTCTATCTCCACTAGCTCTGAGCTACTTGATAACTAGGCTTTAAGCTGGTTCTTTCAAACTTGATCTTGGCAGTCAATGGCAGAAAAAAACTGGTGGTATGCAATTATTTTAAACAAGGATTTCTGAGCACACACCATTTTCATAACTTTCTAAAGAATGTAAAACATATACAAAAACATAAATAAAGGAAAACTAAAGCACACACCCAAAGCAAGCTCAAAACGTAAAATATAAAAATATAAAACCACACACGAAATAATTGTCCAAGGTAGCAGCATGTTGCTAAACAGTAATTTATACAAATGGATTAAAAATGCTGTGCAGTAGACAGAGGAAAAGGAAAAAAATATACACCACAGACATCATAGGCAATTCAGTGGCATAGACTCCAGAAGAAGATTAGATACATAAATGGTGAAGGAACTGTTTTTTTTTCTCAAGTGAATGGACTTGCAAATCCTAATCATGGGAGACAAAGAGAAACAAGAAGGACTTGGTGACTACAAATCCAGGAGTCAGAGCTAAGCAACATTAACACTGAAAATGTGTGGAGTGCATACTCGGAGCATTAAATGTCAGGCAGAGCTGGCATCTGATGTAATAAAAGGTAGTTTATTGCAATAATTTCCACTCAAGAGTCAGTGTGAGCAGAGAACAAGCCTGACAGGAGATGCAGAAGAAGTGATAAGAAAGGCAATGAAGGCCATGGCCATCTGAATGTGGTTGAGAGATATGACACTTACAGAGAGAAAGATTTTTTACAATATTTTAAGTAGCCCTGGTTTTCAAAAATCACACAAGACATTAGCCAAGGTTTAGAGAGATTGCTCTTCAGCTAAGAGCGCTTCTTTCTTCCAAAGGAACCTAAGTTTAGTGACCAATACCCAAACAGGCCATTCCCGACCCTGTCACTCTAGTACCAGAGGCCTAAGACAGTCTGGACACTTGAAACAGGTGATGCACATTCACACACATGCACTTGCGTGCACACACACTCACACATAGACACACATACTTAAAAATAAAAATATTTTTCAACAAGGAAAATGAATACATTGATTTAATGTCAGAAACTACTGTGTGTTCATTTTCAGGTTGAGTCCTTGCCAGAGAAGATGCTGATAAAACAGTGTTCAAGGAAACACTAGGGTAGTAGGAAAAGCATGGTGGGCCCATGGTCACACTCAGAGCCCACTGAGTGTCCTGGCTTTCTGGTCAATTTCCTATACATGATAATTATTTTATATTCCTACATGAACAAAAGTGTTACATTGTCCTATCTGAATAGCCAATTCATATTATATGCATGTGTGTATGTGTGTGTAATTTTATTTGTTACAATTTATTCACTTCATATCCCAATTGTAGCCCCCTCCTTCATCTCTTCCCAGTCCCACACTCCCTCTCTCTCCTCCCACACCCATCTCTGATAGTACACTGAAAAGGGTAGGTCTTCCTCCCATAGTATCTGACCCTAGTCTATCAAGTCTCATCAGGACTACCTGTACCCTCTTCCACTGTAAGTTGACCCTCCAGGGGGAAGTGATCAAAGAGCAGACAACAGAGTGCAGGTCGGGGACAGCTCCTGCTCCACTTACTAGGGAACCCACATGGAGACTGAGCTTTCTATGGGCTACATCTGAACAGGGGTCTAGGTTCTCTCTGTGCATGGTCCTTGGTTGAAGCATCAGTCTCTGCAGCACCCCCGGGGCCCAGGTATTTCTTTTTTTCTTTTTTTTTGGCTTTGTTGGTATCCTTGTAGAACTCCTGTCCCCTCCAGGTCCTTCTGTCCCCAGTTCTTTCATAAGATTCCCTGCACTCTGCCCAAAATTTGACTCTGAGTCTCGGCATCTAGTTCAATCCCCTGCTGGGTAGAGTCTTATATAGGGCATCTATGGTAGGCTGCCATCCTGTTCCCTCTTTTCTACCACTTCTGGTGTCTATCATGTTTGCCATTCTGAATGATAATAAAGCATTGTCCCTCTGGGACATTACCCGAAAGGTGTTTCACCATACAACAAGGACATTTGCTTAGGTATGTTCATAGCAGTTTTATTCTTAATAGCCAGAATCTGGAAAAAACCTAGGCATCCCTCAACTGAAGAATGAATACAGAAATTGTAGTACATTTACAATAGTAGTAGTATTTATGAAATACTACTCACCTATTAAAAACAAGGAAATCATGGAATTTTCCAGCAAATGGATGGAACTAGAAAAAGGTCATCCTAAGTGAGGTAACCTAGAACCAGACAGACACTAATGGTATATACTCACTTATAAGTGGATATTAACCAAATAATGTAGGATAAACATGCTAAAATATAGAGACCTAAAGACAACAACAAGGAGGACCCTAGAGAAGATGCTTAATACAATTCCCTTATTTTTAAGCTGAAGTTTTCCTTTTGCTGTGACAATACAGAAGATATTTTTAAATAGTATTACAATATGCAATAATTTTAATTTCATTATCTTTTATAAGAACATGAATCAAATATGTTGTTACTTTGGAAATGGTCATTCTAGAATAGTCATTGCTTTTACTGTTGCTTTCACTGGTTTGCCTTTGTATGTATGTGGATGTTCCTTCCTCATTAAGTCATTGAGAAGTGACTATTATAAAGATTTTCTACATGCTCCTCTTATCAATAATATATTTAATTAATAACACTTATAAATAATATATTTAATAAATAACACTCAAAACTTTAAACTTATGTGATCACTTAAGCAAGTAAAGAACCACTGTGGGAAGCAGTTTGCACTACAATATATATTTACAAATAGCATTCAGATAACCAGAAGGATATTAGCTCAGTTAAGTTCCACCAATGTTAATTCACAGATTGTCATGTAGCCTTAATGAGAAATGGATTATCAATTGGAGTTTTTTTCTCAATAGATAAGTAGATTATTAATCACTTAAGAAATAAGCTTATACCCTTTCCTCTGAAGTTGTAACATACAAGTGTTTTACTTTATTTAACAGCATTTTGCTGTCATATATCATGAGTACATGTTTACAGGATTATTTATGCAACCTGAATACTGAAATTCAGTATTGAAGCACCAAATAAAATTTGATAATTAAGCATATTCATAGAGTACACTGGAGATAATGAAAGGAAGAAGTAAGAATATGTTCATTTTAGCAGTAAGTGTAGCATACAATATATAAAATCAGGGAAAGCATTAAATTTCACATTGCCAGTAAGTCTTAACTGCTAACTAATGTAAACTACAGATGTCAAAATCACGTTATCTAATCTAAAATAATGAAGAATGCATCTATTTAAAAAACAAGACAAAAATTTTACTACTTGTGAAATGATTTCATAAAAAACAAAAGAACACCCAAATACTTAAATTCAGTATGATGGATTGGTAGATGGAGGAGCTTGCCTCCAACACACATTTCAATAGCAGAAAGCCACATGATGAAAGGAGAGATCCGGCTTCCTCAAATCATTCCCTCACATACACATGAATACAGCAAAGAATTAGATGACAGACAGATAGATAGATAGATAGATAGATAGATAGATAGATAGATAGATAGATAGATAGCCAGATGATAAATAGATAGATGATAGATAGACAGACAGACAGATAGGTGATAGAATAATCTTAAAGACAAGTAAAATTGTTGAAAAATTCCCAGTGATTTTGATAAACCCAGCGACAATATTAGATTTTTGTCTACTGTGACTCTTCAAGGGGTTGGAGAGTATAGTACAAAATCAGTTGCCCATCCCAAGTGACTTTATTCTATCAAATATGATTCTTTATTGTATACAGTCCAAAACACACTGTCCTAGACTCTTACATGATACTCAGTACTGTCCAATCTTTCAATGTTGTTTTCATCCCCAGTAAGGTGGCCTCACCTGCATTTCTCAAGAGAGTCTGTGTAGTTCTGGCCCTGTGGCTCACATCTTTCTTAACACTGTTTCAGAAAGTAATGGGTGAGAATGCTCTGGTCACCATTTTTTGATAAGCATCATGATGTACAACAGCAATTCCAGCAAATGATGACTTCTCAACTTTAAAGGCACTTTGTTAACAAGCTTCCTCATATCCATATCTGCCCAGAGACACAAGTGCTTGAGTCTAGTAATGCAGAGAAGCCAACCAACTATTTAGATTAACTCATAAAAGTAGGATAAAATTTTTGAACTTCATGAAATTAAAATTGTATCTTCAAGGGTAATGTTTCAAGCAATCAAAACTATTATACTTAACTGAGAATAAATGTCTTGGAATAGGATAAAATGGGAAAGAAAGATGAGAGAGAAGAGAGGGAAAGGAGAGGAGAAGAGAGAAGAACAAGAGAGGAGAGAAGGGGGAGAAGAGAGAGGAGGGTAAAATAGGACAGGAGAGGGAAGAGAAGGACAGAGGAGGGAGGGGAGCAGAAGGAAGGGAGAAGAGAAACTGGAACATGAGATAGCAGGTAGGAAAAGGAAGGGATATAGCTTTCCTTAAATTTGCTTTAAGACAATGTAACTACTTTTGAGTTTGTGATCTGGGAACATAATTCCCTATTAAAAACAAACCTCAGACTAGTCTCCAGGGAGTAGAGTGGTTACCGCAGACCATGCCCATCTTAAATGCTGTTTACACATTTTAACTGCAAGTGAATGAACCAAAGCCCATAAATAACAATCCATGCCTCCTCCAATTGTCTACCACTGTGCTTTCTTTACTTCCTTCTTATAACTTCCAGGCTCCTGTGTCTCCTCCTATTTTCCAGGAGCCAAGACTTAGCTCAGTAAAGGAGACCACACGTAATAGACTTCCAAGAAAATCTTTTTCTTTATTAGTATAATGCATGATCTGTATTATAACATCAACAAGTCACAGATGTTTTCCTCTGCATAGCTGAAAAATACTGACTGTGTCGTTGCTGACACTCACCTAGTAATATGCCCTGCCCCAAAGCCCCTTCACCTCTCAGCGTCCTATCGGCTTTGGCTTAGCAACAGTCCTTCCTTCTACATCTTCTTTGAAATCTATGCATTATTTTTTGACCACTGAATGCCCACTTGGTACCAGCCATTCTGGTAACGAAGTTTATTGCCCTGGTCAGATACTGTCTGTTTTAACTGAGACTCTCAATGATCAGAGAAATAGTTAAGCCTTTTTGTTTTATTATTTAATTAATTAATTAACTTATTTATTTATTTATTCCAAGACAGAGTTTCTCTGTATAGCTTTGGCTGGCCTGGACTCATTTTGTAGACCAGACTGGCATTGAACTCACAGAGCTCTCCCTGCCTCTGCCTCCTTCAGTGCTGGGATGATAGGTCCATGCTACTGGGCTCAGCTTCTTTTATTTTATTTGCAGGGAATTCTGAAACATTTTTGCATCCTAGTAAATCTTCCTGTTTATAAAACCAATCTCCCAACCCCTTCCTATTTTACTGACAACAAAGCATTTATATCAAGAGAAAAATAAACCTCAAATATAATTTTTCACAACTGTTTTTAGATGGGCAAAGCCATCATTACACACAGTATGTTCTGTGTGGAACCTAAAGAACTTTCTCGATGCCATAAAATAAACCAACAGAGAAATGACCACCTCAGAACATCTGAGACCTCAGAATATCTCAGAACCTTAGAACATGTCAGGGACATCAGTGAGATTCTCCTCATGTCTGTTGTGGAATAAATGACTGGAAAAAAAAAAGAATGCATGAAAACTTTGTCTCCATCAACAGAGAACATAATTTGACTTGTTGAGGGCAACTAAATTTTTTTAATGAAGCAAAAGAATAAAAGACAATTATGAGCAAAATCTACTTGTGAGAGGTATAAATTTTGAACTCTTAATATGTATTATGAATCTGGAGTTATAGGCCCCCAAATGGCCGTAGCCAGCTGTCAGGTAAGTGCATAGGAGCTTCGTTGTTTTATACAGTGCTGTGTTGTGAACCATAAAACAAAATAATGCTGCTTCCTAGTGGCTTGCAGTGTTTCCAGTTTAAAGTTTATACACCATCGTCTGGATTTATTTGTTTAAAAATAAATTCACAGTTCCCTATTTGTGTTTGAACAAAATTTTTATTAAACTTTTGACCAGTGAAAGGCCGAGGTTATAGCTTCTTATTAATTTTTATTAATATTTTTATCACTCCCTATCTTTAAAAAACTAAATTTATGTTTATAACTGCACATCTGTAATGCACAAACAACTGTGCTAGTTACTTTAGTAAAGAAAAAGAAAACATGAATAAATCAAAACTGCTGTTGCCTTTAGCATTAGTGCCATGGGAGGTATCAGTCGAGCAGTTGAATAGGATGCGGTGTGCAAAACTTTCTATTTCCACAGTTCCCGAGGGTAATTGTAATGAGTTGGTAGGTTCTATATAAAATAGTGGTACCAGACTCTATGGCAAAATCCTTTAATATCTGTGCTTGAAAGGCAAAGACTGCTGGAATTCTGTGAGTTCAAGGCCTTATTGGGCTCCAGGGTCAAGAGATGGGGGATGGGGTGGGGGGAGGGAGGAAGAGAGGGAGAAAAAGAAATTTTCTGAGATTATTTTTCACTCTTGTGTATTTGCACATATATATGCCCATGTATGCACATGCACCCATAGAGGCCAAAACAAAAACAAACAAACAAAACATCAAATCTCTCAGAGCTGGAGTTGCAGACAGTTGTAAGCTTCCTGGCACAGGGTCTAAGTAGTGAATAGGGTATTTGGGAAAGAGAGGAAGCGATCTTATTTTCAGAGCGATCACTCCAGACCTTCGACAAGCTCTTGAAGATGTCATAAAGTCCTCTTCTTGGGGATGATTTACATCTTATGGGAACACATTCCACCTTTCAGGGCTGGATCAATTATGGGAAAGATCAGTAGGGACCAAGCAAGTTAACTTCCAGGTTTCTTGTGAATCCTCCCCCCCCCCCTCTCTCTTTGTGTGTATGTATTCATGTGTGTGTGTGTGTGTGTGTGTGTGTGTGTATGTTGTGACCTACCATAATAAGGCTCTTACCAGAATCCTGTACCACACACTTGAGGTTCCATCTTAAACTCAAAAGTAAGAAATACTCAGCCTCAAGTGTTTTGTTGAAGGAACATGAAAGAGATTAAGACAATGTTTACAATGGAAGTTTTTTTTTGTTTTTTGTTTTTTAAAGCACGGTCCAAAAACAAACAGAAGAAAGGGCAGTGAATCTTCCTAGGGGCCCAGAATGCACTAAGAAGGATGGTTGGTTTATGTTACAGGTATTAGTCAAGTTTTAGCATGGGCTTTTTATGTTGATAAGGGATGTTTCAGCATATCACAATCCACATTTCTAATTCGTACATAACTTCACAATATCCTGGGTACAAAGCTAAAACTTTTTTGAATTTTGCATTAGTCAATTTATTATTTATTAATTACATTTTATTCACTTTGTATCCCCCCATAAACCACTCCCTCATTCCCTCCCAATCCCACCTTCCCTCCCCCTTCTCCACACATGCCCCTCCCCAAGTCCACTGATAGGGCAGGTCTTCCTTTCCTTCCTTCTGATCCTAGTCTATCAGCTCTCATCGGCAGTGGTTGCATTGTCTTCCTCTGTGGCTCTGCCCTGCACAATATCAAAGCAGATGCTGAGACTTAGGGCCAACTGTTGGGCAGAATGTATGGAATCTTACAAAAATGTGGGAAATAGTAAGATAGGGAGAGGACAGGAGCTCCACAAGGAGAGCAACAGAACCAAAAATCTGAGCACAGGAGTTTTTCTTGAGACTGATACTCCAACCAATTACTATGCATGGCACTAACCTAGAACCCCTGCACAGATGTAGCCCATGACAGTTCAGTGTCCAAATGGGTTCCATAATAATGGGAGCAGGGACTGCCTCTGACATGAACTGATTGGCCTGCTCTTTGATCACCTCACCCTGATGGGGAGCAGCCTTACCAGGCCACAGAGGAAGACGAAGCTAAAACTCTTATATAAGTGTATATATAAATGTATGTACCTCAGATACTGAGTCATTACATTAGTGCTAAATATAAGAGGAGCCTATGCTTAACAGTACTCCTGTGGTTTAGAACTGTGAGGTGCAGTGGGCCAGCTCACATACCAAAGCTACAAACCTTCACTACTCTCATTCCCCCCCTTTGCTTTTTCTTACATGCAGCGTCTATACTTTCATATGTGTCTTTATCTTTCTACCTGTATGCATAAGGATATATATCTAGATAAATCAATGAATAGGTAAAAATTGAAATAGAATTCAAGTTCTGATAAAGACACAGACAGGTACATATCAATTCACCCTTAACATGAAAGGTATATACTTGTGAAACTCTTTGTATAATTCAGCATCCTTTAAAAGTAACAGAATTCAGGGGAGGACATTGCAGCCAGCCCTGAGGAGACAAGATGAACTGGGGTTGGATGGAAGGGGAGGTCCTCCCCTGTCGGTGGACTTGGAGGGGGTGGGAAGGAGATGAGGGAGGGATGGGGGAAGTGGGAGGGAATGAGGGAGGGGGCTACACCTGGGATGCAAAGTACCTAACCTGTGATTGATATAAAAATAAATAAATTACATTTAAAAAAAAGTAACAGAATTCCTGAACTGATCAACTGTAGAAATCTTCACTTTGGTTGACTATCTTCCAGATTTTAGCCCAGGATCACCTGTCTGCACTGGTATCTCTTGGGTTTGTATCTTTGAGTTAGGGTTAGGGTTAGAAGGTTATATTGGAACACATGTAGCAGTGAGAGCAGCTAATGTCATAGTAGACAGGAAGTGAAAGAGAAAGCAAAGACTCCTGTCTATGTCCCACAGTCCCCTCTCTACAGCACACACCTTAAGTTGTCTGTGATCTCCCAATATACCTTATATCTTAAAACCTTCCACAACTCAATGCCATGCTAAGTTCAAGGCCTCAATTCATGGGCTTTAGGGAACATTTCAGTAACAACTGTGACATTTCTTCTACATAGTTCAGAATTAGATGCAGATGTTCAAAGGTTAAAACAGGTACCTTTAAAAAGAATAGCAGTCTTGTGTATTGTTTTATTTAAAATATAGACAGGTCTAAGAAACATTAACACCAAAGCAGCTCTGGTAAGAATAGGAGTTGTACATGCCTTAGTTGTGGCATGAAAATATTTAAATATTAATCAATGGAAGGGAGGTATGTCCTAATTTGCTTAGAAGAAAATCATTTGTGAAAGTGATAAAATCAAAGTGCCATGGTTGCATGTGCTATTATGAAAAGAAGTAGGATATATAAGAAAAAATAAACCTTTAGAAGAAATCATTAATAATTTACAATTTATTTTAAGCATGTTAAATGAAAAAAATTAACATCTAAGTCCTAAAACAGCAAGAAATTACACATACAAATTGAAGAAATAGAAGAAAATTATAAACCCATCATATCTGGGATGATTTAATGCCACTATTTCAGGGGCGATGCATTAGAAGCAAATACTAAAAAGGCATTGTCATGTGGAGACCATCATGCTGCAGAATCAGAATGTGCATTATCTTGGACACAAACGCAATTCTTAGGTATTATAAAATTCAAAAGTGAAAAAATGAGCATGGAAAATAGGAAACAAGCAAGAAGTTAAGAAAAAGATCAAAATGAGGTATGCAGAAAGTTTAATTTTGTAATAACCATATTGATTTAATAACTTCTTGCTCAACAAAGACAAGGGCTTTGGCTTAGAAAAATCTGACTATTAATGTCATGAAATTTCATTATTTATTTCTTTGTGCTTTCTAATATTCTAAAAGCATGAAATATTTAATAATTACAGATGAAATAGTTGGGTAACTTGATAGAAAACACAGCTGAAGAAGCTAGAAACTGAGGAATTTTTTGAGCATGTTTATGGAAACTAAAGGAAGGACCGAAGAATTCCAAGAAATGTAATCATTAATATCACAAGATACAGAATAAGGTATTTACATCATTATGTGCATTATCACACACACACACACACATACACGTCCATACCATATATAAGTAGTTTCAATTTACCTGTACATGAACATGATTGTGGAGAGATGATTTCAGACATTGATGACGATAAATGCCAGGTTTCAAGGGAAAGCAGAATGAGAAATGAGTTGAGGAATGGGAAAAATGCAGTCATATAAACCAACTATGAAGTAAAAAGAGATCAGAGATTAGCTGGTAGAAGTTGAGAAATGCATTTCTTTATTTATTAAGAAATCACTGAATTTATATTTCAGCCAATGAGATGGACCTGACACAAACGTGAGATTGAGTAGGGTTTTCCAGTGTGGTAAAGAGTGCAGTAAAAGTCAACACTGTGCTTTTGGCTTCCAATAATGGGCTGGAAACTCCTCTTCCATTCTACCTAGAGTGAGGAGAAGCACCTATCAACAGAAAGCACACAGCCGACGGCCTGTGATAATTCCAGATTCAAAGCCCATGCTAGCTGAAGGGACTTCTGCCAATGACTGGCAACACTAGAGGAGTAGTTTTGAAGAGAATGATGACAATTTTTAATATCTAGTTGGGAGCACTGTAGATGAGATAAAGTGTTTGGCTTATTGAAAAAGCAATAACCTGATGGCAGATCTGAAGATCAGCTGAGCACCGCACTTTGATGGCTGCCAGGCCCGTGCTTCTGTAGGTCTGTCTTGATGGGAGCCAGAGGTTCAACCTATGGATTTAAGAAAGACAGATTACAGTAGTGTCTCCTGATTCTGTATCAGAAAGTCTGGATGCTACAACTGTGAAAAAAAGTCATATCATAGGAAAAGTGGCCAAGGAAAAAAGCATTTCCCAAAGCCCAGAATAACTAGAGTTAACATGCAGCTGGCCTTAATAAATCAAACCTATACCCAGAAATTCTGTTTTCTTTTTTAAATATTTAATGTGTGTGTGGTATGTGTGAGAGTGTATGTGTTGTGTGTGTGTATGTGTGTATGTTATGTCTGTTTGTGTGTGTGTAGTATGTGGTATGTAGTGTGTGTGTGTGTGATATATGCGGTATCTGTGTTTGTGTGTGTGTGTCTGTGTGTATGTTTTCAATGGAGCTCATGTAGAAGTCAGAGAGCAGCTTTCAAGAGTCACTTATCTCTGCATCATGCTGTACTGGCTATGGGGGTCAAGCTCAGGTCATCTGGCATGGCAGTGGGTACCTTTATCCTCTGGGCTATCTTGCCGGCCCCCAGAAACACTGTTTTAGCTGCCCTTTCGATGTACAAAAATCTGTATAAAGTTTATCTCCAGCTATCTACTGCGGGCAATTAGAAGCAGCTTGTAATATGAAGCACCAACTGAGAATAACCATAGAAGCTGGAAGGCTTTGGAAAATAACCAAGGCATCCAGAAAGGGAACACTGCAGGAACTCCCATCCGGAAGGAAGACTGAAACCAGAACGAAAAGCCTTGCATTCTGTGTCTGTCTTTCTCTAGGCTGTCACCAAATGCAGCCTCTACTGAGAAGCAAAGCTTGGAAAGAAGCACAAGGCACTGACAGAAAAGTTGACAGGGTAAGTCTCACTGTGCAGTTTACCTTCCTGGGCAGACAACACCTGGGACTCAAGAGTCCAGTGACAAGGGAGGAACCTTGTCAATACAGTCTTCAGGTGAGACACCCAAATTGTTTCTGGCTTACACATAAACAACTTAGGAAGAGAGACAGAGGAATTTAATCTTTACACAAATCATTACATGTGCATTAAATAGATCATTGACCACAAGGTGCCCTCTTCTTTGACACAGCACTAACACGGGAGCAATTTTTAAACTTTCATCTCACAACTAAGCTGTTACTGCTCCATTTCTCACAAGTCCTGCTTGTCCATCAGTCCCTCGAAGGACTCATACTTCATTTATTACGATCACGTTTATGTTGCTGCTAGGTATCCAAAACACTGTGCTACATTATCAAAAATATGTCAAAATGCTTTAAATAATTTATCAAACTTTTCTTTAACAAATGCTCAGGGCTGACACATTTTTGATAGTTTTCTAAATACACTTTTGTGTATATGCATTCAGCAACAGTGGGTTAATCTTTCTTACAGATAGGAGTATTATATCTTTAAAGACTTCTGTAGCAAAACAACTTAATCTCAGTTATCTGTAAACATGTTTTTCAGAAAATGCGGTCTGTCAGAGGTGAGATAGTAGTTCAATTATTCTAGTAAGAATTTAAATATTTTTTTATTATTTCTAGAATTACAATGAAATTCAGACAAAGTTGAATTCATACTCTCAGGAGATAAAATTCTTAATTCTAACACTATAATCTTATAGACATAAAGTAACTGTGTGTGTTTGTTTCCAAAAATGTTTATCTGATAGCTATAATTTTTAAAAAATAAACCTGTCTTTAAAAGAATAACAAAAGGATATATGAAAAAAAATCCCTCTAAAAGCATGGAATTGATATTAAAAATTGTTCAGAAAATCATTTCAGAGAGTTCAAAACTGTAATGTAATAATAATGAGGCAGTTTTGATAAATTATGTGCAAATTTGTCTATATTTAATGTTTGTGAACTTCTATAACATAGGCAATGTTTCTATACCAACCTAAGAAATATGGCTCTAGAAACTGTAGAGCAAGTAGCTATGGATTAGAATGCAGGTGAGGGGAGAAGGTGTGACTCTTCCTGTAGAGCTTGCAGCTTTGGACAAACACAAACATATAGCAGCATGTCCACTGCATAAGTCCAGCATACAGACACACAGAGACATACACACTCACCCAGACACATGCACACACACATGTACCTACACACATATAAACAGACATGTGTATATATACACGGAAATGTTCACACGCATATACAAACATAAGCACACATACACACACATAAGTACACATACATACACACGCAGGACATGAGAATAAGAAGCAGACTAAAAGGAGGAAGATGCTTAGGCAGAATGAGATAAAGATAAGAGAAGGTGAGGGCGTTGGGTAGAATAACAATCTATTGCAAATAGGGGAGTAACTTTAATAATAAGAAGAACCTTAAACACCATAGTTATTTGGCTTGAACACACTAGGCAACTGCATTAGATCCTGAAAATCAGTGAAAGTAAGAAGACAGCATTATTTGGTTGGATATTCCTATCCAGTGTTTGTTGAGTAAAATTGTACTGGTAGACCCTAGGCATTCCTACTTCCAGGTTCTAACATATCCAGATAACCCAGGCTAAAGGAATCCTTGCATAGCTTTGCAATCTCAATAATGCAGAAAGTGGCCCAGCTGTCCTATGGCTTTTCTCATGGCTGTCTCTGTACCCAGGTGTGCTTAACAATATACTTCCTTATTTACAAAAATAAAAACTATTCATTTGAATTCAAATAATCCAGAGATATCATGTGATTATACTTTTGTAACTCATAGCCAATTCAAAAACCTTTCATCATTGTTTTGTCACTAAAATGCAAATCAAAACAACTCTGAGCTTTCATCTTACACTAGTCAGAACGGCTGAGACCAAAACCACAAGTGACAGCTCATTCTGGCAAGGATGAAGAGCAAGGGGCGCGCTCCTCCATTGCTGGCAGGAGTGCAAACTTGTATAGCCAGTTTGGAAATCAGTATGGTGATTTTCCCCAAAATTGGGAATTGATCTATTTTAGGACCCAGCTATACTACTCCTGGGTGTATAGCAAAAGGCTATACCACACCATCACACTGAGCTATGTTCATAGCACTTTATTTGTTGTAGCCAGAGACCAGAAACTACCTAGATGTCTGTCAACTGAAGAATGGATCAAGAAAATATACCACATTTACACAATGAAGTACTGCTTAGCTGTTAAAAATAATGACATCATGAAATCTGCAGGCAAATGGATAGAATTAGAAAAAAAAATCATCTTGAGTGAGGTAACCCAGACCCAGAAGACAAACATGGTATGTACTCATTATAAGTGGATATTAGATGTACAAAAAAGGGTAACCATGCTGAAATCCACAGATCCAGAGAGGCTAACTAACAAAAAATGCTCAAGGGGGTCATATCAGTCTTTCTAGAAGAGAGAATAGAAAAGACACCTTGGGTGAATGAGGAATGGGAAGGAATGGGAACAGGAGAACTCAGCTTGGGGGAGGATGGTGGGAGAGAGCAATGGGAAAGACAACTGGAATGAAGGGAATCTTTGGGATGAGCTAGAAAGCTAGTGCAATGGAAACTCCCAAGAATCTATGAGGGTGATCCTAGCTAAGACTCTTCACAACGGACAATACAGAGCTTGAACTGGTGATCTCCTGAAATCAGCCAGGACTTCCAGTAGAGAGATTGGGAAAACAACCCAGCTACAAAACTTTTAATCTACAATTTGCCCTGTCTACAAGATAACCAGAGGTAAAGGTATCCCTGAAATTATGGCAGCAGCCAACACTGAGGGTCCAGCTTGAGACCCATGCCATGAGAGGGAGCTCATCCCTGACACTTCCTGGAGGGCCACATAGCCAGAGATGTAGGGTAGAAAGTGATTCCTAATGATATTCTGCTATACTGATAGATTGGATACTGATTGGTGCCTAGCCAAATTGTCAAGCAGAGAGGCTTCACCCAGCAACTTATGGAAACAGATGCAGAGAACTTTGGCCAAATATTAGGTGGAGCTTGGAAAATCATAAGGAAGAGAGGAGAAATGATTTTAGGAGCCAGAGGGGTCAAAGAATACACACACATATGAGAGAGACAGAGAGATAGAGAATCAACTAAACTGGGATCATAGGGGCTCACAGACACTGAACCTACAACCAGGAAACTTGCATAGGGTTGACCTAGGCCCTCTGAATATATGTTATAGTTGTGGATCTTGTCTTCTTTTGGGACACCTAACAGTGATAGGAGGCTGCATATGAGTATTTTGGCTGCTTTGGGGGCCCTTACTTTTGGGTTGTCTATTCCTTCTGCAATAAGAGGGGAAGTGTCTAGTTTTACTGCAGTTTGGTATGCCATGGTTGCTTGATACCCATGGGAGGCCTGCCTTTTTCTGAAGAGAAATGTGGGAAGAATGTATAGGGATCAGGCAAGGGGGAGGTTGGAGAGAGGTACTAGGGAGAAATAAGGGAAAGGAAACTGTGGTTGGGATGTGAAAAAGAAAGGACTTAGGAAGGAAGGAAGGAAGGAAGGAAGGAAGGAAGGAAGGAAGGAAGGAAATAAGTGTGTGTGTGACAAAACAGAACAAAAGAAACAAACACACACAAAAAACGTCCATCATCATCAAGTCAAGTAGCCTTAACATTGGATCAAATGTTTAAAAGAAGATATTTTTCTTTATGAAAAAAAAAACAATAAAAGCATGAGAGATGTGCTATTGCTTCCTTATAACAAATCCTAATAAAGTCACAATGTAGAGCTGTGCGAACATGTATCTTCTATTTCAAAATCAAAATGCTCTGAGGCTGTTTGAAAGGTGAAAAAAAAACATTTGATACATGTCGGCTTTCTAATACAGTCATTTTTCATGTAGAACTAGAATTCAGTGGAGTGTTTGGGAGGAAAGACATGAGCACAAGCATGCTCTTCAACTTACACAGAAAACTCCAAAACCACTTTATATCTGCCTTTCCCATCTTATTTTAGATTCTTTAAATAACCTTTATAGATTATTCAGCGGTGGTTTTCATTTTCAGTTTCTTTCCCTTGAGAGATGGGAGAAGAGTAAGTGTTTTCAAACATGCAAGTGCAGTAGGTAGAAATAAGAAGCAGGAGTTGCTGAAATGAACAATCTGGGCTAGTGTGGAAGCTGGCAAGCATATATCAGGAAGAACCCTGAAGGATGGAGTGTTCACTCTATTTGACAGTCAAACAATTGGTCAATATTTAAAGAGATGAAAGAATCCTTTTTCTTGTTTCTGAAATATTGATTCACAGAGAAATGAGACGTAAGAAAAGACTCCAGCTTCTTGAATTCAAATCTGTGTTATTTCAAAGCTGCTTGCAGGTGTGAGTCTCCCCCCATACAGGTAAAAAGCTTAAACACACTATAAACAAGAAAGGATCCTCTTGAATTTCAGACTAAATAAGCCAAAGCTACATTGATGTGAATCTCTCTCCATCAGTTACTAATGACAGCACGGTTAGGAATTGAGAAAATCTACAGAAACAGGGAACAAAATTAAAGCGCTTGATGACTTCCTTGTTGGTAAGGCCTACACTAGCACCTGTGCTTTCTTCCCTGAGAGTTCTGTATCAGTAGTAGATATTATGCATGCAAGGACCACCCCAACTTCATAGAACACTGCGTTACCCAGATTTCATACGTAACAGAAAAATCTTGACTGCTCTGTGAGTCATTTCCTTTTCCAAGTAAAGCTTTAAAAATATGTAGAGATTTTTCATTTACAGAGGGAACATCTTTTCCTCAACTATCTGAGTAAGTTTTTAGAGTATTTCCAATCATGTAGGTAATGAAGACCTGATCTCTAAGAATGTTGTGTACTTTAAAACAGTGCATTTTTTAATAGTGTGGTAGCTACACCTGTGAGCAATCAGACCTTTTCACTTTCCTTTTTAGACTTTCTAATTCATCTGAAATAGGCACAATCACCAGATGTGTGGAGTCTTATTTTGATGGCAGAATTATGAAAACTTAATGATGTTTTTTTCCCCTGTCACTTTGCAGTAACTCTCCATCATTGCTCCACCAAAATTGTTTGTACTGTGTCTGATATACTTACAGTAAAGTAATGGAGCTTCCATTGCCTTAAAAGATTTGCATATTTTCTCTGAGAAAAGCAAAAATAAAATACAGAAAAAGAAATAATTGCATCATGGTTGTATGGTTTTAATTTTTTTCTATAAAACCTTCCTGCCATTCATTGGTTATAGGTAATTATTCCTGCTCCTTATTGACACACTTTGATTTCCTGTTCTAAAGTTTAATGGGAATTTACAAAAAAAAATAATTTTAAGAAAAAAAATGAGCAAATTTACTTTAAAAATATATCAAGTCAATAAACCAAAATTGGTGTAAACTTTTTAAAATGGTCTCCCAAAAGGAAAGAATATTCCAGCTACCACAAATAGCCTTTTTCTTAATCATACCAAACTTCCCTGTATCACTTAATTGGCCAAATAGCAGTTAGAGACGAAGATTGGAGCAGATAACAAAAAGCATGATCTACTTATTTGTGGCAGTAACGGGAATGAATTGAGATGACATAAAGGTGGTTCAATGATCTCTAAGAGTTAATCCAACTAAATTGAAAAGGCAATGCGAAGGATAACCAAGCAACCATGGTGGTCAACTGACAGTCTAGAACCCTGGAAGATCATCGCATCTATTGATTCATGTTGGCTTGCCTGTCAATGCTTGCCAATTATAGACACTTATTTTACCTTATGAGTCTATTTTAATTGTACACACAAAATTGTTGAAGGAGAGGATATGTGGGGCTGTAAGTAGTGTTTTCTTACTGAAAGGAACCCCGAGGAATGGATTAATTAAGTCAGGAAAACATTTTAGAAAGCCTTTGTGAGGGCCTATCATTTTAAAGAACAAGAGTAAACTATTCCAAAAGGATGGATTTAGCGGCTTTCAGAGTCCAGAGGAATGCATAAAGTACAGTCTCCATCATGACAATCAATGAGCTCCTGATGCACTCAAGGCACAATGACCTAGACCCTCCCTGAAGAGCCACTAACATGGCTACATCTTTCCAATACAATACTGAATGATAGGCTTGATTGAGGAGATGGGAATGTTTCCACATAGGGCTGCGCAGAACATGCTGGTAATTGTCACCCTTGAGAGTGAAACCTGGAGCTTTGTTTACCCTGGTGAACTAGAACATTCTGGGATGCCGAAGGAAAAGGTAAGGGCTTCCTCTGAGAAGCTTTGAGGGTTCAAGGGACTATTCCCAGATTCATGTTGTCTCAGACAGAATCAGGGGCTGTGAGAGCGCCTCAAATAAATGTCTGCTACCTAACCATACCTTCCAATAAGCCAATGCCCAGTGGGGTCTCAGCACAGATGTTCTGTACAAAACACCATGTTTCTTGTTGCTAACAAATAAATCTGAAATTTTCCAAGTTTCAGGTCACAGATGGATTGAAAGAGAAAAGCTGCAATATGATTCAAAACTACGGCTTGCTTTGGAAAGTCCCCCCAAAGGAAAATTGCTCATATATTTCACTGAAACCCTACTTAGGCCCTGAGAGTCCTGTAGGAATCTTTCCCCAAATCTCTCAAGTTTCATCTCTTAGCTAACTTCTATGGAAAACACGCAGTAAAACTCGTCTCAACGACAGCTATGCAAAGTCCTCAGGAGCACAGCCGCTTGCTGGTTCATTTCTCTGCCAGGGAAAAGCCAAGATGGTTTCTCCCCTTGATATGGTGTTTCCTGGAGCTGGTCCTGGGAGGGCTAATGGGCTGTATCCCTTGTCTCTTTCATTGTTCAGGTTTTCATATTTTTACCTGGGACTGTCTCTCAGTTGGAGTGTTTGCATACATGCCCATGCTTGCAAAGAAGTCAGAGAAGAAGAACAGTGGGTTTTCAGCCGTGACACTCTAGCTCAGTCCTTTGATTCAGGGAGGACTTTCTTTCTCAGAGTCTGGCATTAGGGTGAGCAGCCAGCAAACCCAGGAGTTCCCCCTATCCCTACCCCCTTCCACCTTGAGTGAGAGGAATACCCAAAGCCACACCCAGCCTTTTACATGGGTCCTAGAGATTCACATCTTGACCCTCATGTTCGCACAGCAAAGCCTCTGTGCTATCAAGCTTAGCTTTTCATAAGGCATTAAACTCAGTTTAAGTTCAGTCTTACTGTGTGGCTGGATCATAATTTATTTTGTTATGATGTGATACAGAGAGTTATTAATTAAATTTTTCTAACTATCAGAAGGGTTTAATATACTTTCTAAAATTTAAGAGTCTCTTCAGCTGATTTTAGCACATATATGATTTATTAAAGTTTTGTGATTTTTAACTACTCCTTTATTAATCATTTTTTATTGCTTTGTAAAAATAATACACAGCACAATTGTATTTGGGTCTCAAATATCAGTGCAATATAGTTAGGCAAATTCTAAATTTTTTTGTAATTTATTCTTATTTTATCTTTTTATAACTTATTTACTTTATATGCCGATGTAGCCTCCACCCTAGTGTCCTCCAGGTCCCACCCTCTTCCCCCTTCCTCCTGTGCTCCCCTCTAGTCCTCAGAAAGGGGGAGACCTCTTCCCAGTATCATTACTTTGACAATGAAATGCTGTTGCGTTTAGAGAAAATCACAACGAAACATTTGTTTTTTAAACCATTTTCTAACACATACTATGATATAAATGACACACAGAATTGTGTTTGGAAACTTGTTTTATATACCATGAAGGGACATATGTCTTAGATATTGTTCTTTTTGTTCCTTTCTTTCCCAAATTATTCGGAGTTCAATCAACATTAGTACAGGCCTCTTACATTTGGGCATAATGGCTATATAGTGGCTTAGGAACGTAAATGGTGGGTGGGCCATTGTGTAAATCCATGAAATTTAAATGAACAAATAAAAATATTACTAACCATTAATTTATACAATGAAATTAATTACAGCAAACTAAGAGCAGTAGCATGGTGCAAGTGTGTGCTGTTTGTGAGTTCACAGCTAAACAGAGCCATTCTCTGGGCTGTGAGTTTACTATTTTCTTATGGATTCATCCAAAGTGAATTATAGTCCTTTACATTCTATTCCTATTCCAAGAACTGTACAGGTGTAGCATTTTGTCACCTTTTGCAACGTAAATTTATTGTAGCTGTGTTTAGCCACATTTATACTTAGCATTTTCTTGAGTACTTTACACAGTGCATTATGTGAGAATGTCAGACACTTTGCATTCTGAAAGCTGTAGGCTATCCCATACAGCCCAGGTGTGACATATCCTAAACCTCACAGATGTTCTTAAGTTCTATGATGCACACATGATAAGAATCTCAGTACTCAAAATCCGTTGTTCAGACATGACTGTACCCAGAGTTCTAACATGCACTGCACAGTTACACGGATGCACTGTAATTTATTTAACAACATACAGATGATAGCAACATAATTTCTTTATAACTATCATCGCACAGAGTAAGAACAATAATTTTGCTCCCAATTTTTATAAAACATAAAATTTGTAAGATCTCTAGAAATGAGATTGCAGGGTCAACATACTTGAAGATATTAATTTCACTGCTTGATTTATTCACTAGAAGAGTTGTTCTGGATATAATGTTACTTAAACTGCTAAGATTTATTTCTTGTAATTAATATTTCAATATCAGAGTCCGTAAATGGGCACCTCAGTGTTGCTTTACTTAAAACGGGGTTTTGTGCTGAGTCATCCTTAAGTTTGATTGTCCTATGTCACTTCTTATTTTGGGAGCAGCATATTTCTTGTTTAAATTTTTAAAAAATGATTTGCAGATTATCTTGCAGCATTAAATCTAGTAGCATTTATAAGAGTCCAACTTCATACCTTTAATTAAAGTTTTCTATACTTCTGAGTTGGTATTCACTGTGAAGTACTGCTCCATAAAACTACTCTGCTAAGAAAGGAACATATGGTATATACTCACTTATATAAACCTATAGGATAGGAAGTTCAAGCTGAAATCTACACACCTAGAGAGGATATACAAGAAGGAGGACCCAGATTGGTATGATCAATGCTTGTTTGAATGAACAAATGGGATGGACATTGAGTGGAGGAGAAAACAAGCAACAGAGCAGGAGCATGCCAAAGAGGACCTCTGGGGG
>CM053766.1:29349830-29366167 GCA_028658305.1 Pachyuromys duprasi | reverse complement strand
GCTAAATTATATCCCTCCGATCATATATGTTTCTATATTTACATTTAATATGTGGTTACATGTATATATACTAAACCATACAGACAGCAAGATAAATTGAAGCTAATTATAAATTCACCTATAATTTTCTTTATAGTTAATAATTAGCAAAACATGTGTTTAGCAGCCTCTAATTTTCTTTCTGATTAGCAATCCTATTTCTATCATTTCACAAATTTTCAGAGCCATTTTGCAGGCGTTTATTCCGGGTGATTTTATTTATCCCAATTATTTGCTTTTTGTTTTGTTTTGTTTTGTTTTGTTTTGTTTTGTTTTGTTTTCATTGTAAAATTTCAAACTACTGTCTGTTAATACCATTTGAACATTTCTTAGGCTATTTACTTTGATCTTTTCTTTTTAAAAATTTCTATTAACAGATTTATTTAATATGTGCTTGTGCCTGTGCATGTGTGTGTGTGTGTGTGTGTATGTGTGTGTGTATGTGTGTGTATATGTGTGTGTATGTGTGTATGTGTGTGTGTATGTGTGTGTGCATGTGTGTGTGTGTGCATGTGTGTGTGTGCATGTGTATATGTCTGTGTATGTATGTGTGTGTGCATGTGTGTATGTGTGTGTGTACATGTGTGTGTGTGTGAGTGTGAGTGTGTTACAGCATCTGCATGGAGGACACCTTGCTAGTGTTTTACTTCTCTCCCTCTGTTATGTGGATCCTAGAAAGGGAAGCCAGCTTGCCAGGCTTAGCAGCTAACTTTGTTGTTCACTGGGCCATCCTGTTGGCCCTCAAGTTTTCTTTAAAAAAATAACACTAGGGAAGATAAACAAGAAGGAGGACCCAGGGTGGGATAATCAATCCTCGCTTAGATGGACAAACAGGATGGACATTGAATGTAGGAGAAAACAAGCAACAGGACAGGAGCCTACCACAGAGGGCCTCTGAAAGACTCTAACTAGCAATGAATCAAAGCAGATATTAAGACTCACAACCAAGCCATTGCCAGAGTGCAGGGAATCATATGAAAGAAGGGGGAGTTAGTAAGACTTGGCGAGGACAAGAGCTCCACAAAGACCAAATAAATCAGGGCACAGGGGTGTTTTATGAGACTGTTTCTCCAACCAAGGACCACATATGGATATAACCTAGAACCCCTGCTCGGATGTAGCCCATGGTAGCTCAGTATCCAACTGGGTAGCCTAGTAAAGGGAGCAGGGACTATTTCTGTCATGAACTCAATGGTTGGCTCTTCGATGCCCCCCCCTCCCCCCGAGGGAGAAACAGCCTAGGTAGATCCCAGAGGAGTACATTGCAACCAGCCCTGAAGAGACATGATAAGCTAGGGTCAGATGGAAAGGGGGAGGTCCTCTCCTATCAGTGGACTTGGAGGGGGACAGGAAGAAGATGAGGGAGGGATGGGGAGAGTGGGAGGGAGGGGGCTATGGCTGGGATACAAAGTACATAACCTGTGATTAATATAAAAATAAATAACTTACTTTAAAAAAGAAATGATAAGGACACATCACAAAAAATAAATAAATAAAAATAAATGTGTTCTACATCTTTGCATTTCATCCAGACTTCAGGTTTCTTTACATCTGAATAAAATTCCATTGTGTATACACCGGAAAACAACAACAACCAAACAAAACTGGGAAGTCAACCAGTTGACTTCTCAGTTCTGCTGGTTGACTTCATGTTTCTTTCAGTCCCGAAGTTGTGCTGTGAGGTCTTTATCTGCATACAGAGTCTCTAGACTTTTCTAGGTGTTATTATAGTTTCTTCATTGAAGAGATGGGAAATCATATATTGGTCCCAATCTTGAGATGTTTACTCGTGGCTTTTGGATATTTATAATGGTTGTGAATACAGCAGTGCAAGCAAAACAGACAATTAACAGTTCCCATATTTATATGACCCCTGACTCAGGAACAGGTTTATTACACTTGTCTGGGAAATGCACTCCATCTCTGTCATTGCTCCTATCCAGCCCTGCTTCCTGTCTCCAGATCAATAAACCTTAAAAGCGCCTTGCAATACTTACAGTGTGTCTCTCCAGGGAGAAATTGTGTTGGGGTTTTGATGGGTTCTGACACCACTTTCACTTGACAGTGACCTGAGAGCTGAGCAGTGTGCTGAACCATGCTGGTAATTTAACATCATCTTTGGAGTATTGCCTTTCAGCCTTGAGTAGGAAGCCATCATTTGTTAAAAAGAAAAAAAAAAAGTGGCCTACATTACTGATCATACAAGCAGCCCGGTTTCTTCATGAGAGATTAAGAACATGTGTTTTAACATGAACATAGTAAGATAGTGTTACTATTGTTATTGATATTGATTCTGATGCTTGATTTATGAACTAGTATAATAGAAATATTTATTAATGTGGAAATAATAGCCACATTTCCATGTCTACACAACTAAGTCAGTTCTCTGACTAAAAAAATGCAGAAAATAAGAAAATTTCATGAGTCTTGGGATATTCTATTCTCTATTAGGAAATAAATAGATAATTTAAATACTATAAAATACATTTCTTTCTAAGAGGAAGTAATGGCAAAACAGTGATGGTTGCTGAATAAAAACTAATATACAAATAAGTGCTTGATGATATTGTACCAACCAGTAAGAAATCTGCAGTGAATCATCCATCCCAGGCATCATGCTGGCATTTTACTAATCCTTCAATTTTCTAGTTCTGAAGACAATACCCCTCCTCCTCATTAGAAAATTTCAATCTCAGCTGAGTGTGGTGGAGCAAGACTTAATCCCAGCAGGTGGATCTCTGAGTTTGAAGCCAGCCTGATCTACATAGCAAGTCCAGAACATCCAGGGATACACAGAGAAACCTTGCCTTGAAAACCAAAACAAACAAACAAACACAAAACAACAACAAAAAAAGAGAACTTCAAACTTGCTAACCTATGATATAAGAAGTTTCAATCATTAAGTTTATGACTGAAATGATATACCTGGATCACCAAACATGAATTTCTTTTTGATTGCATGATTATTTTAAAAAACAATTCAAGTTAGTATGTAGCTCAAGAGGCCAACACTTGAGTAGCAGTTGCAAGGTCCTGGGCAGGATCCTTATCACCAAGAGTTGACAGAAACTGCCACAGCATAACAACAATGATAACAATAAAATGGAAAACTCAAGTTTATCAAGATGTCAAACATAATCTAGTGATAGTTAAGGGAAAGTGGAGACGCCAGTAAACAAACACTGGAAATAATAGCTTAATGCCTCCTTTCGTAGGCGCTCCCATCAGAGCCTTAGAATCCCAAGGAAGTCACGGGAACCCTTGGATGGCCTGTTGCATCCTGAGGACTCTATATACACACTGAAGTGAACTTTTCATGGAAAGTTCATCAACGGGTATCTAGCCAACATACAACAACAAAAAAACCAAAACCAAACCCAAACAAACAAAAATCCCACTTGCAATGATTATTTAAATTTACCACAATGGTATTCATTAAACACCTGACACGAGTTTAGATTGAATTTGAATTAAATTTTCATTTTGAGAGAATTTTATCAGAAAATAATTTATATGAAATCTGTCCATGCTTTGTCTTGAATTTATCTGTTTAATTTTAAGTATAATATGATGGACAAGTTGTGACTCTACCAAGCAAAAGTAGACTAATCAAATGGCAGTCAGGCAGGTATGGGAGTGTATTGTCCTTGTCTGTGAGAGACTTCTTTTCAGTGAATAGAGAACTTTTAAGTACTTGTACATTTTTGCACAAAGAAATATATTTTTGGGAATTGAGAATGCAAAATACACAAAAAATGATTTGCAACAATTGTTGCAAGTTAAACCAGTGATAATAAATTGAAGATTAAAGTAATTTTCTAATTTAAATACTATAATACATAAATTTCCATTTTTACCATTTTGGGAAGAAATAGTAGGTTATGAAGGTTTGTGTGATTTGCAGAAGGTGTTTGATTCTTTATAGATATGACAAAGAGACAGGATTGAATTGATAACATTTAAACTGAATCAGAAGATGGCTACATGAAAAGTTTGGAGAATAATTTAGAAAATTGGAGAATAATTTAGAAAATTGTATCTAAATATAGACAGAAAATGCTTACTCTTTCCAAAAAGGTAATCATGCCAATTAACATGAAAAAATAGACTAAATCCCTTACACAAGAAAAATATTTGTCAAATGTAAACCATACACACACACACAGACACACACACACATGTTTTTAAGTACATAGATGTTTCAAAATATTTAGTTATCACTCAACTTTGCTAAGGAAATTAGTGGTATTCAGTTTTTCAAGGAAAGAGGCATAAAAGAATTCAAAACACATAGTCTCAGTCTTTCATTTTCGGTATACTGAGAATTTCACTGACTTCTATCATGTTCCGGGCAGAGCATTCACAAGTCTAAGAAAGACCTCTGCAGAACTCCAGTCAATGCACAATGTGGTCAGACTAATGTAAGACTGCACTGTGGTGATGCTTCAGGGTTCCAACCAGAGAACAGAACACTAGATGAGAGTTCCTTACTTTCTGATTTTAGTTACTATGTGTGTGAATGTGTGCTCACCTGCCTGTGTTTGTATGCAAAGGCTGCACTGCAGGTATGCATTGGGGCCAGAGAGGGCACTTGCCCTTGGAACTGGAATCCCAGGCAGCTGTAAGCCACTTGGTATGGATGCGGGTTGCCTAACCCAGATCCCCAGCTAGGGGTGAGTATATGTGTACCCCTCCCACATTTATGTTGTAACATTGAATGGCTTGATCATATGCAGATCTCCTGCAGGCAACCACAGCCATCGCAAGTTCATGAATGCAGTATCCATGTGATGTCCAGAAGGCACTACACAGTTTCAATGATATAACCCTAAGCAGGGGACATGGTCTTCCCAGAAGCCATGGGCTGTAAAACAAAAGAAGCCCATTGCCAGGTACAGGATAATCCCTTCAAAACTGTTGCTTAGGAGACATCACAGAGACTCTCCAAACAATATATGTTATCAACATTGCTTTCCTACTATATATTTTTGTCACAAGACATGAAACCAAGGTGGAACCAGCTTGGAGACTTTCTTCCTGCTGGCTATCTTTCGTTGTACAGGAAAGGTTATTCAGCTTGTTGGAAGAGAAAAGTCATCAATAGACACACCCATCTGTGAACCTGTGAGCTATGGTTATAACTGGTCTGACAAAATATCCGCAAGGATGCTAAGTGGCCTGAATGTTATGAGGATAAACAACCACTTTCTGATTGGTTAATAGCTGGTCTACAGGAGGAAATTCATATATAGTACAAGCAAATCTGGCAGAGAACGGGTAACTGGGAGCTTCTAGACTCTGGGGAGAACCCACTCATTCATTTTGCTAAGTGGACATTGCATCAAATTACCTTCTAAATGCTTATCTCTATCTATTGATTAGTGAAACTATCAGTCGTCATCAGAACTTATTTCTTCAGTGTATAGTGGTTCATGCAGACTCACATGCTTTCCTCCGAAGCTGCTCAGGAATCAGAGGACAATGGGGGCAGACGGATTGTAAGAGCCAGAGGCACAGTAAACTGACACAAATTAATTTCTTAATTTCAGGATGATGAAGAATGACATTTTTTCATATTCTCCAGTGGATCCCAGATACACATATATTGATTAGTGTGAGGATACTGTTTTGTAAGGTGAATGGTCCTTTTTTTGAGTATCAGTTTCAGAAAAGACCCCTATGCCAAACTTTTTGGTTCTGTTGCTCCCCTTGTGGAGCTCCTGTTCCCTCCAGGTCTTTCTATCTTCCCCTTCTTTGATAAGATTCTCTGTACTCTTCCCAAAGTTTGGGTATGAATCTCAGCATCTGCTTTGTTACCCTGATGGGTGGAGTATTTCAGAGAGGAAGACAAAGAAGCCAGTCCTGCTGAGAGCTGATGGACTATGGTCAGATGGAAGGGGAGGAGGATGTCCTCCCCTATCATTGGACTAGGGGGAGGGGCATAGGAGAAGAATAGGAAGGGAAGGTGAGATTGGTAGGGGGGAGGGGAGGGGGCTACACCCTGGATACAAAGGGAATAAAGTCTAACTTAAAAATGTAATAAATGAGAATATAAAAAAGAAAAAAATGAAAATTTCATATAAAGTGAAACTACAATGGAAATTCAAACATGCTGGGAACCCACCCAGAATAAAAGAATGCTTGGTAGAATAGAGAGATGTTAGTGATAGAGATAAACAAAACAATTCGTAAGAATCTGTTAGGCACAAAAAAAGAACAGAAATGGAAAAATAAACAGGTATGTGTGAGAAAAGAAAACAGGTTGAATAAAACAACTCCAACAAGTACTGTGTACACTTGTAACCTGAGCACTGGGAAGATGGAGGCATGAGAACCAAGAGCTCAAGGCACGTAATGAGGGAAGCTATGTGATGAGTTTGAGGCAACACTGGGTAACACAAGAACCTGTATCAGATCAACAAAGAAAGGTGGAACAAGAGGAAGAGAAAAAGAAAGAGGAGTGGACAGATGCTGAAGAAAGAGCAGAAAGGAGGAAAGAGGAAGGATGAAGAAGAACGAATAGAGAGAGGAAGAGAAGAAGCAAGGGAAGGAAGGAAGGAAGGAAGGAAGGAAACACACTTTGTTCTTCTCCTGTTTTTATTGGACTAGATTTTTTTAAAATGTGACAATGTAAATTTTATGTTTTAGCCAATCTGTCTGTTGCATTCTCTTTTGAAAGACTTAGCAAACCAAAGGAAGATAACTTAAAAGTGTCTGTACAACACGCCTTCCCCACAAAGCTCCAGGATTACATAGATGAAGGGATGGAAAGATCGTAAGAATAGAAATAGTGGATGACTGTAGTAAAACTGACTTTCTAGATAAGATAAGACCATTGAACATATGATCTCATTGTGCCTGTGAGTGCATGCAGAAGACCAGTAAGGGTCAAATTCTTAGCATGGATGGGGAAGGAACTCAAAATGCCCCACCCCCATCTGAAGAGCTAATAGCAGTTAATTGCTACTTAGAGAGGGAAAGTTTTCTTCCAGATGCGTGCCTTAGACACTACTGTTACTGCTGTAGACAACTCATTGCCAGTGTAGATACTGGCAGCACTAATTGTACCTGGTAAATTTAAAATAAAAGCAGATGGACTTGGGAATGAAAAGTGCTTGGGAGATAAGAAGGGAATTGAAAGGGTGGGAATGAAGATGGATTTGTAAAAAAAAAAAAGGCAGTATAAGCTAAAGCAAAAGAAATAAAATGCATCAGAGCTTTCAATGAAGAACATAAGAACATCAAGATGCTTAACAATCATGCTTTCAAGAAGCCTTGGTGGTCCTTCATATTCACTGTAAGGCAGTATTTCATAAAGTTCTTGTGAGTATGAGATTTTCTTTGAATGTTACTGATACAAATCCTTTCTGGCACATATCACATAAATCCTTATATATTAGAAAACAGTTGAGGCCTAAGCAAGAACTGTCAGATGGTGAGCTCAGGGCACATTTGTCAAATGACTGCACAATGAACAATAGTACACTTTCCACAAATATTCTATTGAAATAAAGATTATGTTTTCTGGAAATATGACCCAAAAGGTGATTGCAAATGGACTAAAGTTTTTATGGCTTGAAGTGTATTTAAAATGATATTTTTTGCCCCTAGCACTAACCCTTATTATTATAGAGATCCTATAAGTAATATGTTGAAAACTGATGCCTTTTTGTGACTACAGTTTCATAGAGTGCAGGATTGTTTAAAGAATATTATGTCAAATAAGGTGAAAATACAACATTATAACTGAAGTAAAATTATACTAACAAACATAATCACAGATACAGTTTACCATGAGAAACATTTTGCTTTATTTGTCAGTAAGATTTTTTTATACATTTTCAATAAGGATGAAGTTATTTTAATTTGCTTACCTGGGAATTCTTTTTCATGAGCACATTCAATGTATATTTATTTATTCTTTGTTAGCTTGGTCCTGAGGTTGATATTTTTATTTATTATTTATTACAATTTATTACTTTGAATTCCAGCTTTATCACCCTCCCTAATCTCCTCCCAGGCCCAACCACCCTCCCTGCTCCCTTTCCAAGTCCCTCCCCTAGTCCACTGATAAGGGAGGTCTGATCCTAGCCTATTAGGTCTCATTAGAACTGGCTGCGTTGTCTTCCTCTGTGGCCTGGCAAGACTGCCCCTTCACCTAAGGGGGAAATGGTTAAAGAGCTAGCCACTGAGTCCATGTCAGAGAGAGCCCCTGTTCCTCTTACTAGGGAACCCATGTGGAGAGTGAGCTGCCATGGGCTACATCTGAGCAGGGGGCCTAAGTCCTCTCCATGCATGATCCTTGTTTGGAACATTGGTCTCTGCAGGCCCCCTGGACCCAGATTTTTTGGCTTTGTTGGTCTCCTTGTAGAGCTCCTGTCCCCTCTAGTCTTTCTATGTCCCCCTTCATCCATAAGGTTCCCTGCACTTTGCCCAAGGTTTGGCTATGAGACTCAGCATCTGCTTTGATACCCTGCTGGGTAGAGTCTTTCAGAGGCCCTCTGTGTAGTTTACTGCCCTGTTCCCTGTCTTCTCCCACTTCCAATGTCTACACTGATTACCTTTCTGAATCTTCCACAGAATCTTCCTTGTTGTTTAGCTTCTTTAGGACTATAGATTTTGTATGTTTATCCTATCTCTTCTTTTTATTAATTACACTTTATTCGCTTTGTATCCCCCGATCAACCCTTCCCTCCTCCCCTCCCAATCCCAACTTCCCTCCCCCTTCTCCATGTATGCACCTCCTCAAGTCCGCTGATATAGAATTGTACTTTATAAACTTCTTTCAATATAAATTGAAGGATCTAGGCAGAAGGACATATGAATCAAAGACACTAGGACTTTATTAATATGCACTCAGAGGAGCTGAAAACATTTTCAAAGGAAGACCTGCATATGAGTGTTCAAAGCAGTCCTTTCATAGTTACCAAAGTTTGAAAAACACTGGGTCTATGCAAATTTTGATGGATCCATAATGTTTTCATAGCTTCTGGATATGAGATATCAAGCTACACAAAGATATTGAGGGAGGTACATGCATACTACTAAGTGAAATAATTTAATTTGAAGGTTAAAACCTGAGCAGTTCCAATTACTGAACAGCAGTATTTCTTTTGTTTGATATGTGCATGTTCATGTAAATGTGTGTATGTTTGCATGTGTGCATGTTTATTTGTGTAGGGAACACTAAATATTAATTTGAACTGTCATCATCCTAGATTAAATCTTTAAAAATATATTAGACTGTTTTCAGAAAATTTTGTTAAATATTTTCTACTATTTTTGAGATTATAACATAATTTGTTATTTCCCCTAATAACACTATACTCTCTCATATAACCCTCCTTTCTCTTTCAAATTCATGACCTGTTTTCTAATGAATTATTATAACCATATATGTATGTATATATATTCATAAATATATGACTTTATTAGACAACTATATAGTTATTTTATCTACCTTCTTTATTTATCTTCATCTTCCACCAAAATTAAAGACCTCCTCTTTCCCACTTCCCTAATCAGATCACTTGTACCTTGCTATTTTCCTCTCTATTGCTGACCATAACAGCAATGGTCCATTGGGACCAAATGGGACCATTTTATTTTCCTGGTTTCTGTAGTTACTCCAGGATAGGCACTCAAATCTGAATATTTGAAGAAAAGAGTCTTAGATTAGAAGAGAACATGCAAAAATTGTCTTTCTTGGTCTGGGATATTGTGGTGGTTTGAATAATGTTGGCTCCTTGCAGAGGAATTTTAATCTAGTAACATGGTTGATATGATCACAACCAAAGACCTTCTCGGTCTTTGTGCTCTGGATGAAATACAGATGTGCCCTTAGTACACACCTTTAGTATCAAACAATGAAGGTAAAATTAGTTAGTAGAAGGAAGCAACCATGTTTGAAAGTGATGAATAATTGAGAGGCAGACAAAGTGAAGAATCAGAGAAAGATTTGACAGAATAGAATACACTCAATTCTCACAAGAACTAATAGGAAAAATAAAAAGGCTTCTTGAGGGAGCAGCACAGAGAGGGGAATTCAATCAGTTCAGTCTGTTCTGGTGGTTCAGTTGAGCAGTCACTTGGGAGTCATGCAGTTAAGAGTCAGGGGGGACTCAGTTCAGAGTTAGTGCAGTGGAGTTGAGTTCCTGGCAGTTCAGTTGGTGGCAATTCAGTTCGTGGAGTTCAGAAGGAATTTTACCAGGACAATTGTACAGAAATGGGTTGCAGAGATGGAATAAGCTTGACACAGGTTAAGCCTGAATGAGCCAGAGAGTAAGATGGAGCCAGAAAATTAGAATATATCATGAAATTTAATATGAGGACAAGAGAGAAATTCTGTCAGAGGCCAAGAGAAGCCAGTTTGAATCAGTCAGCTTGGAGTGGAGTCTTTTTTTAATTTTAATTTTATTTTTTATTAATTACAGTTTATCCCAGCTGTAGCCTCCTTCCCCACCCCCTCCCAATCCCACCCTCTCTCCCTCTTCTTCTCCTATGCCCCTCCCCCAGTCCAATGACAGGGGAGTCTTGAGCCACAACAGATGAGTTGAACCAGCCTGCAGAAATCAGAAAGTGCCAGAAAGTTTATTCAGCAGTAACTCTCAGAATCTAATAACATTCTTAGCCTAGAAGAGATTGTATGAAGGTTAGAAGCTTCCAGGACTAAGCCCAGATCAGCATATAGAAGCAGTAAGCCACTGAGACAAAAACTAAAACAAGTCACTTTCACCCCCACCCCACCCCCCCACCCCGCATAGGCTCATTTATTTGAATGCTTGGTCATCAGGCAGTGGCAATACTTGAGAGGGATTGGACGGCAGGCCTTGTTGAAGTAAGTGTGTCACCGATGGTGGTGGAGCTTTGGGGTTTCAAAAACTCAAGCCAGTCTGAATATTGCTCTCTTCCTACTGCAGGCAAATGCAGATGTGGAACTCTTGGTTACTTCTCTAGCATGGCATCTGCCTGCACACTGCCATGCTTCCCACCATGTTGATAATGAACTAAACCTCTAAAACTGTAAGCAAGCTTCAACTAAACGCTCTCCTTTGTAAGAGTTGTCTTGGTCATGATGTCTCTTCACAGCAATAGAACACTGACTAAAATAGTTACCTCACTCAACATGACCTTATTTTATTTCCACCCATTTATCTGCGAAGTTCATAATTTCATTTTTTCTTTACAAGAGAATATTATTCCATATAGTGTATATGTGTCACAGTTTCATTATCTATTTTTCAGTTAAAAAACATTTAGGATGTATTCACTTCCAAAATACTATGGAGCAATGGACAACACTAAAAAACTTACTGTTGAGTACAACAGTAAGTCCCTAGAAAATATTTTAAAGTTATTTGAGATTTCTTCTTAGGATTTTGAAGAGTTAAGTATAATTTATGATGATAATTAACCACAAAAAGTGCTCTTTCAGCTTCATTTATCATCTGTGAAGCAGAAATAGCTAGCCTTTGTGCCACTGTGAAGGGCAAATTAATTAACATACAAGGAAGCTGCTTATGTTAAAACACAATATGTTGCTAATTTGACTGCCATACTTTCTAAAATTGCCGAGTCATCTATTTCATTCTTGGTTTGTAGTAAAACTAAACTTCTTCTGTTATGTCTCATCCTGTAGCAGAAAAGAGAACATAGAATGTTAGAGCTAGCAAATCTAGAACACATTCCTTCAGCAGCTTGCTAAGGAAGCCTGGTAATGGTGGCAGAGTGTGTGCAGAACTGAGCACAGAAACAAGTCCTTCAAACCAAATGAAAGGGCATTCTTTGCCATCATTGAATCCTGTGCTAATTTGTAACAATCCTGGCAATGAATGAATTGTACAGACCTACCCAGATGAGTGGAGCAGGTGTCTGGCACTGGAAAAGTTGAAAATGGTTTGTGCTCATCTCCTCCATAAAGAACGGAAGACGTAATAGGAAGGCCAGTTCCAAGGAGAGCTCTATGCCAACCTAGTACAGCACATGGGATTGAGCAAAACATCTCATGTCACTAAAACCGAAAAACAGTTGCAAGAGAGATGCATGAATCACAAATAAGCACATAAATAGCTCTTCATTTTTCCCTTGAACACTTGATAATGTTTCTCAGGTATTGAGACCACCAAAATGTGTAACAAACTGAGGCCTACATTAACACAAAAAGATGTGAGGAAACTTTGAGTTAGCCCTGAAAAATCTGCACTCTTGAGTGACTACATAACAAACTGGATTAGCCTGTTGATTTTTTACAGGAAGATATTAAAAAGCCTCTGAGATTTTAAGCTCATGCTTTGCAAGTGGATGATTTTAGGTAGAAAAGACACAGTTGATGCTTGTCAAGGAGATGTAGATTTGAGTTTCGTGCTGACTGACCTTCCTTGTTAAAGTAAGCAGGAACCTCAGTAAAGGAATTGCCTTAATCAGATTAGCTTGTGGGGCTATTTTCTTGATTGCTAGCTGATGTAAGAGTGTCAATCCCAAAGCGGTGTCATTCTTGGGCATGTAAGCCTGAGC
Organism: Pachyuromys duprasi; assembly: GCA_028658305.1. Taxonomy (NCBI): domain Eukaryota; kingdom Metazoa; phylum Chordata; class Mammalia; order Rodentia; family Muridae; genus Pachyuromys; species Pachyuromys duprasi. The sequence goes on along the minus strand of CM053766.1, from coordinate 29,353,615 downwards.
TGGGTAAGAAAACCTGGTGAGCACACCAGGGAAGCAAGCCAATCTGTGGCCTTTCTCCAGAGTTTCTGCTTCTGTTTCTGCTTCAGGGGACCTGCTTGAGTTTCTGCCCTGACTTTCCAGGGTCAGAGACTGAAAATCGAAAGCAGAAATAAACTGTTAACTCTGAAAGTTTGCTTTGGTCAGTGTTATAACTCAGAAACAGAATAAAAATTAGGACATGCGTCAACAACGTAAGTACACAGTGCAATAAATGGCAAGTAAATTATAAAATTATGTAAGGAGGGTAATGTGAAAATAAAAGACAGTGGAAACATATACATATATATGTGTGTGTGTGTGTGTGTGTGTGTGTTTATACATATAAAAATTAAAACACAGTCTTAGAGGAATAGCCTTTTAAAGGTCCTTAACCTTTTAAAAGTCATACTTACATGTATGACTTATAAATTTCTTACAAGAAATTTCTTACAAGAAATTTATGACAAAATTGTCAGCTCTTCTTTGAACCTAATTTTTCAAATGGGCTTTATTTATAGTGTTTGTTTGTTTTGTTTGTTTGTTTGTTTTGGCCTCAGAAACATGGAAGGGACAGATAACTTCCACATGAACTTTGCCCCAACCTATGTACAATCTCTAGCAGTAGCAGCAGCACACACCAAAAGCTTACATTGACCAGAGAAAATTACTGACCAGAGAGAATAGCTTACACTCAGGTCCAATCTTAGTCCTGAGCCTGCTAAATACAGGAAGACAAGTGGCCACAACTGTAAGTTTTAACTCACTGCGATCCTGCAAAAACACTTGAGCTTGCCTGTCCTCCTCCTCTGTCAGCTCATCTTTTATAATTATACAAGAGACTTCCTTTCCCAGAATGCCTTAGGTCGGAATCATTCATACGGAGCCTCTTCTAATTCAGTGATCTCATTTATTAATATGCATCTGCAGTCCCTCCATTCTTTCCTTGTCTTGATAAGTCATTCCTGGTGAGCTCTGAAAAATATTCCTTCGTCTTGATGTACCAAAATGTATTTGTAGCATGTTCCAGTTGGCTCCAAATATTTGCAATTATAAAGGGCATTGCTTTAAAGCATCCACATGTACACTTAGCCTTGAATATATTTTCAGCTCCTTTGGGTAAATACCAAGCAGCCAAATTGCTGAATTGTGCAATAAGGTCGTATTTATTTGTAAAAGCTACATGGACTGTCTCCCAAAGTCTATCTGCTATTTTGCATTCCTACCAGCCATAAATGGGAGTTCCTACTGTTTCACACACTTACTAACATTTGCTTTCTGTAAGCCTTCCGGATATTGTGCATCCTAACATGTGTGTGTTAGTGTTTCATTGCTGGGGTGTTTTGTTTCCTTTCATTTCCTAAATTGGAGGAGTTTGTGTTTATTTTTTAAATATCCCACATAGTTCTTAATTTTTTTAATTTATTCTCCTCTCATGCATTATATCCTAACCACAGTTTCCCCTCCCTTTTCTCTTCTCAACTCTCCCCTCCCTTCTTCCAACCAGCTCATCCCTTCCTCCTCAGTTTCTCTTCAGAAAAGGACAGGCCTCCCATGGATATCAACCAAAAATGGCATTTCAATTGCAGCAAGACTAGGCACCTCCCCTTATATTAAGGCTGAATGAGGCAACCCAATAGGAGGAAAAGGGCCCCAATAGCAGGCAAAAGAGTCAGAGACAGCCCTTACCCCCACAGTTAAGTTCCACAGGAAGACCAAGCTACAGGACTGTCATGCAGAGAGCCTTCATTGATGCTCTAACTGTGTGTGTCTTATGGCATGGTCATCATTGTATGTGGTTATTCCCATTTGTCTGCTTTCTATAGGGACAGTCAAAACCTTCCCAGAGCCAACTGCACATTTTAAAATAGTGTTATCTGTTTGGGTATTATTAAACCTTGCAACTTTTTATATAAGTTGGTTAACAGACTATTTCATTTGCAAATTTTTCTTCCAATACAATATGTTTTTGCATTTTCCTGAGAGTGTCTCTTGCAGAGAAAAGTATTTAATGATTAAGGAGTGTAACAGTTTTTCCTTTCTTTTTTTTCCTCTGGCTTTCTGGTTCTGTAAAACTAATAGTAAAAATTCAATAATATCATTACTAAACTCATGTTCATTTGCATTTTTATGTGACCTGGGAACTCAGCAGCTCAATGTTCTACACTTAAGTCTATGATCCAAGTGGAGTTAATTTTTGTAGGAACAGTCAGGTCTGTATCTATAGTCATTTATTTTACATACCAATGTCCAACTTTTCCAACTTTGCTTATTGGAAAGAATTTTTTTTCTAACTGGTTGTCTTTTCTCTTTTGTCAAAGGTCACTTGACATTTATATGGGTCTATTTCTGGCCTTTCCATTCTGATCAATTATTCATTATTTCTATGTTTGCTATTTCATCTGCATTAGATTGATTTAATTATGGCATCTTTATTTTTTATCTTAAAGTCAGTTAATGTCAATCCTTCGAGTTTTTAATTGATATTTTCCCAAAATAAGAATAAAAATCTGGGGTAAACATGGAGGGTTGACATTACCCGACTAAAAAACATTACCTGAGAAATAGTTTCAATCTTTCATCCTCACTTTGATTATAAAACATGTATTAATAACCAAAACCAACTTAACTGAGGGTATCTCTTTATATAAAGACTTAAAGATAGTGTGGCATTCAACTTTAGCATAAAGTTACCAACATAAAATCTGAAACTTCTCCAAGAGAACAGAGCAGAGAGGTTTTAGAAAAACATAGTTCTGTTCAAAAACACTGTGCTTTAAAAAGGATGGGAAATCAGAAGTCTTGGCTATTATGCATCCATTGCATCACTTCTTCATTTGTAAAAATATATCTTAGCTGGGTGGGGCATGGGACATGCATCTAATTACAGCACTTGGGAGGTAGATGCAGGTGCACCTTTCTGTTTGAGGCAAGCCTGGTCTACAGAGTGACTGCCAGAACAGCCAGAGGTACACAGAGAAACCATGTCTTGAAAACCAAAAAGAAAACCAAAACATGCAAAAGTGTGTGTGTGTGTGAGAGAGAGTGAGAGAGAGAGAGAGAGAGAGAGAGAGACAGAGAGACAGAGACAGAGAGAGAGAGAGATACAACCAGTAAGAACTGAGATAAACTACAAATACATGAAAAGCTTTATCTTCAATGTCTAGAGAAGAAATGAAATTTGCCAAGCAATCACTAATTCCCTAGGATTTCCATTCTGGTAGCTAAATATGATCTAGTGAAGGCAAAAAGGAAGGCATATGACAATTAAAATACCTTCATTGACCATCACACATATTCCTTCTCCAAGTATGATGAAATCTACTAATGGTGTGGAAGAGATGGGTTTTTTTGTTTGTTTGTTTGTTTGTTTTGTGTTTGTTTTTTCTGAGAACACGGTTTTCTTAGTGCTTGATTTATTTATAACATTTAAAAATAAATGATCACAGCAGAGTTTAAAGAACATGTCACTTCCTGTCTTAAAAATAAAGCAAAGTCTAATTATAATCATTCTTCAAGCTTGAAATTCCAGTTTTCACTGGGAAAGCTGAGGGAGAATGGTCCAGGATTTGAAAGAGCATAGGCTACATGGCAAGCCATTGTCTCAGGAAACAACCACAATGGGACTGGAGAGAAGGAACGTGGCTTACAGGTGCTTCCTGCCTTTCTGGAATACCTGAGTTGCCATTCCCAGAATCCACATCTGGCAGCTTACAATGGCCTGTAACTAGAGACCCAGGGTATCTGTCACCCACTCCAGGTTTGTCTGG